>JAWQUT010000116.1:989358-1021635 GCA_033807755.1 Ellobium chinense | reverse complement strand
CCCCCCCCCCCCCCCCCCCCCCATCAGATGTAAATGTAAAAGCATATTTGATCTTCCAAAGCCTGGAAAACCTCCTTGTGAGGTAACACTACAAAATGTAATGAGAATTATATATAAATATGCAAATGATTGTTAAAGAGGTCAAATTGAGTAAAGCATCAGTTTTTAGAATTATGCATGAAAATGTCATGGGAGTAAGGTCTGCATGTCGTGGGTACATGACTTTCCACACGTGAATAAATGTAAATAAGGGTACGTTCCTCTCATCAATTCCCTTAAAGAAGCTGAACAAGAGAACAGTCTTAACCATTTGCTGCTAATATGTTTAGTACTTTCAGGGATGCCATGCATATACATGTGGTTGCTTATTGCTCATCTGCTCCGTGTCTACTCACTTAATAGAGGATATTATGCCAATCCCCTTTTGAAATTGTGGAAAGTTATGACCATAAAAAGAGCATTGAGGAAATTTGAAAAACTTCCTCTTCTGCAGGGCACAGCACTGTCAGACAACCCATAGAACACCTTCAAAACCTGCAAAACCTAAAACCCAGCCTATATGACTTAACTGGATTTCTTCCTCAATAAAAATGTCAAAAAGGATATCAGAAGAACCATTTTGACAACCATAATCATGTCATTGCAGAAACACAGCAATGGCTGAGCTTCAGGTATATTCTTGAAGGTCAGACAGAGTAAATGGCCATATAGAGCAGAAATAAAATGCACGCTAAGTTTGAAAGTACTCTTTTTATTCCTTCATAGTCAGGCCATCGACTGGACCTATACCCACATATGGAGTTTCAAGTAGATAGCATTAAAACCCTATGAATAACCTCATGTTGGGATAGGCATCAATGTATCACACTCACAATGGTAAGGCCTTAAGAAAAGCCTGGTGTTATGGAAGTTCTCCTTTGTATCACAGGTGCACACAATATAATTTTGGTTGTGTGATGTTAATTGTGTTTATGCTTAGATCGCCTGATGTAAGATTATGTTTGTGATTTCATTAAGGATGTGTTTGGTAAAAAGATTATGACATCGTGCAGTATGGATTTGTATGAATTTTGCATAACCCAAGCTCAGTAATAATGCCTGTCTCCATAAGAAACACAAGGAAATAACAGCTGCTAACATCATACAACCCTTTCATCTTCATATTTGATGTGTACCGTCAAAAGGTGTTTTATTGCTAGTGTCCAATATGTGTTCAGGAGTACAATATGTTGCACCTCGCATAACTCAAGGCATTTGCATAAATTGAAGTACGAGTTGCCTTTACTGGGTCACTTTGAAGTCAAAATAAAATGTGAAATCCTGAGGACCCTTTGACTTATTTAGTAGATGCAGAGGTGAGGGTGGATGTAATGAAATATAACTTTTGGAAGTAGATATGTACAGTTTACTAAGACCTGTCAAATGCACAATCATGACGTATTCACAGACCAGAACAAAATGTATGATTGGTTTGCATTGAGCCTAATGTTCAGAACTGTGTGTTTTGTTTTCTATTGAATTTTACCTAAAGTATGTGTCTGTCATAAATATATATCTTTCTGTGCTGATGTCATTACTTTTTTGACATTAGTGTTGTGCTGTGTCCTTGCAGTTTCATTTCTGCACTTGGTTTCTCATCAGCTACAGTTTCCTTAAAATGTACCAGTAGTGATTCATACAATATGCTTAAAGTTTACTGAAATCTCTGTAATGTTCTGTTTAGCAAAATTTAAAATAACCTGTCATGATGTAAAGTGCCCCACTCACCCACATAGGCTAGCAAGATAGCCAGTGATTATTGCATAGTTGTGTGACTTTTGCATTATGTTGTAATTCTCAGCTTTTAGAAGGAGAAGACGAAGTTTATGACCTGTTATAAATTAATTCTCTGGCTAGTTTGTCACTTTCCTCCAGGTGACAGTCATATTAAAGCAGATCATACTGATGCTTCTTAATTTTATTTTACTCCTTCCAGATTATTTATTTCAGTTTGAGATATGTTTAGAGTTTAATTCACCCACAAGGATTAGTCAGAAATCGAACTTAGAAATGTGTATTACAATAATAGAGAAACAGAACAAGAAATGAAACAGCAGCAGGAGTTTATCTGATATTCATATTTGTTTGAACATCTGTTATTTGGCAACAGGTTGCAAGTAATCCTGCATTATTTGTCAGCTGTAGTGTGAATGGGCTAACCTTAGAACCAACACATTGGCCATCTAGCTGAAAATTGTAGTTTGTCTTATCCACCGATAACTGGCTCTATGTTCCAATCCAAGTGAAGCTTTCAGTAAGAGACCATATTATGTCTTGCAGCCAGTCAGAATGAGGCTTGTGTCTAGAAAATAGGAATATCAGACTCAGAAGGCCATCCAATATTAAATTTTTGGTTTTTCTTTGAGAAATCGAGGGTGTAAATATCTATAAATAAAAACTTTGATTTTAGAGGCAAATTGTGGATAGATATGAGCCTTTGTGATGCATGATAGATGAAAAATTTAGTATAAGATCTCTTTTTTTTATTGTTCTTCAATTGTGCTCTCTCAAAATGTTTTCCCATTGCATTGGATGACTCCTACCAGTGCTAACACCTAAGACTTGTGCTAGTATAATGCTAGAGCTAACAGGTTTTTTTTTGCATTGTGAAAGTACAGACATTAAGCTTTCATATTATATTAATAACTTTACTTGGCCAAACAGTGACTTCAGCCTTATTTTGACTGACTGCAAAATATATCAGATCATGTGAATCACATCTGGCTTTTTTCAGTCTCAAACATTGCCCCTTAGTCCAGTATACATTCAGACAAAAATCAGATAAATGATGAAGAGTACTTTTAGGAGCAATCTTGGACATGATATGCAAGAACATAACTTCGAATGAGTCATCATTTGTAGACATATGTGTCTCCCCAAGAATTATGACATATAACAGTGGGGCTAAGCTAGATCTGGTAGTCAGTCTGAGAAGTGCTGCAGGCTAGAAAGTTGGGCTTTTTGAAAAATGACCAAACAAATGAAAATAGAATTGATTATTGTCCGACACAAATAATCATTGGTTATGGTGGTTCACAAGGCTAAAGTCATGTTCATTCTGTTGATTCTGCTCCTTTTTGTATTTGATTATGCCAATAGAGTTTTTGCCAAACAAAGCAAAAACTAGGTCAAAAATTGTATTTTGTTATTATCTGTGTAGCATTTCTTTGTTAGCTAGTTCTTACTACGTTACATAACCAGCCCTATGCTTCTCAAGAAGGGTTACAATCAGTTAATGCAATCTTCTTGAATAATGTTAATAAGAATGTTGTGCCTAATGCAGAAATGCTTTGAAAGTTGCCTAGCAAAGTTTCTGAAGATGAAATTCAGTGACAGTAAAGACAGACTTGATGAGGTGGGATGAACATTTCTGTGTTCTATTATGTGTTTTATGTGGCAGTAAATAAGCTTCAATATTGTATATAAGGATAAACAAGTTGTTGAGTAATTCATCTGTCTCAAGAAACTTCATGGGGACTATGTTTAAAGCGTTTATTGCCTAATATAGACATATGTATTTTTTCTGTATGTAGATTTATGGATATCATAGAAAAATCGTCCTGATCACAAGAAGGAGCATTCTTTTTTGTCAGGACAAAATGTTGAAGGTTGTGCCAGGAATTCGAATGAGAGGCATCATTTTATTGTATGCCTCCCTCTCACATAACATTTTTCAGAACACTTCATATTACTGACACACACCAAGCTGTGAACGGTGAATGAACTAACAAATAAGTGTGTTTAATCACCAGTGACTTCATGCAAGCTGGCATCTTGTGTAATGTCAATTGATAGGTTGTCCTTGGGCTATAGCATACCAAAATATATTAATGTAGATTTTAAAAAAATATTACCAAGTGAAGGCATATTGACTCTCATTAATGTGTGTTTTTGTTTCTATATCAGATTTTTTTTTTTTTTGGGCAGATCTTTGTACCAACAATTTGTTGGTGAATTTTAACACAGATTTCTTTTGTCTGGTAACCCTAGCAATTCCATTTATCAAAGACTGGCCAGAGGTGACAGGAGTTGATTGCAATTCCAAATCCATGAATGTTTAGCATGTGATGCAATTAAATCTCGGTAAGATTGAAAAATGTGATGTTCATCTCAGGTTTGTGTAACATTATGCTGTTGCTATGAGATTTTGCTGGTATATGTGTGTTTTGCAGCTACACTCAGATATTCTTTAAGCACTTCTCAATAACACTTGCATGTTAAGCATATTTCTGATATTCATGTGACAATGTGCTGATCAAACCCAACTTTTATCTTGGGGCTTGTAAAGTGGTTTGGAATAGTAATAGTTTCTTATATAGTGTCATAAAAGCATGTGAGCGTGCTGTATGTGCATGCTAGTCCAGGGTGATCAAAAAGACATCCTTAAATCTGTAGCACCAGACTGTGGAGTAACACACAAAAAAAAAATATTGGGATTGATCTACAATTTTGTGCATTCTGCATGCTCATTCTGTTGTAAGTACTGCCTTTTACAAATATTCAGTTCTTTATAAATGTGTCATATGGACATGTTCATGAACAACACACGAACAAGCACAGAGAAGAAAACATTCTCACGGATGGGCCTCCAACATTTTTGGTGGATCAAATTCAGATGGATGAAAATAACACTGTTTTGAAAATTGTTCACCTTGACGGTTATGCACATCAGGTACTGAAACCATAATAATGAATCATTTGGAAGTGCTATGATAAATTACTGTTATGAAACAACAATCTCTGAGATTAGATTCATTTACTCTTTTAGAATTGTATGTATGTGTACCCAGGAATGGGACCCACAGAGTAAAGGAGTGTGTAAATGTAATGGTTGGTTCTTGTGGTTTTTTTGTTTTGTCAGCTTTAAAATGGCAATATCCATTTCCAACAATTGCTCATGTGCTGGGATAAAAGAGACATAAAATCACTGCTTGAGTACTGTATGCTGCCCAGATTTCTGAGACGCATGCAGTACATGAGCATGCCTTATTTTTTCTTTATTAAAGTCATTATGGTAGAACACTTCTGTAACTGAAAATCCAGTTTGTCTCATGGTACACTTGTCAGGACATGCCAACTTTCCTTGATTTAAATAAACATCAAATCATTGCCTTGATGCAGTAATCCTGAATGTTACACTGAAAGTAGAAGCAGGCATATGCTTTTTCCACCGAGGCATTGAAATATCTAGATTGAGCCAATCCATCAAATGATTTACATGTAGTCTTAAAACAAACTCCTATTTCAAAAATGGAAACAGAAAATTTGTATTTGAGCAACTCCTTTTTCACTCACATTCCTGCACACGATTGTGCCCTCCACCTCCTCCTCCCCCACCCTTGGAAATAATAGTGTTGTAAGTCCTTACAGTCATGTATGGATATGATAGTATTATGTCAGGATGTCGATGAATGTGGTGTAATACAAATGAGATAATAATCCACAAAGTGGGAGCAGATGGGCCATTGCTATGTCGCCTGCTGGTCAACATAAAGGATCAAGTAATTTTCAGCAGCTCGCCAAATAAAACTGAATATATTTTCCATTACTGTATGCCTTTGATGTCAGAAGTGATGCCTGATTTGTTTTGTCGTACTGAATTACAGAAGTGTTCCACCAAATGACTTGATTTATTGCTTCATAAGAACATATCCTTATGTTTCTTAATTAATATAACAATGCCGTGTTTGCCATGTACATTCACTTTCCACCAATGCTTTTTTGTTTGGTATTGTATGTATAGAGAGACATCTATTTCTTTTTAATAATACATTTTTTTTTAATTCCACACAAAAATAAAGTGCATTGAAACAAAATTACCAATGCATTGTGTGTGTCAAATTGTTTGATCATGCACTGGTTTACTTGTAATTGTGAGAATAATGAGTGTTAACTGGAGACATAAATGTAGGGCACCGAAAGAACTACATCTGTGGGAGAGATGGAGCAAACTACATTTTTCTCATGTGAGAAAACTATCTTTAGAAAAGGATCAAAGACCTGATTGTGGTTAGCAGCAACAACAACATAAGCCCATCACATGTCCAGTTCAGATTGTTTTGATATTTGCCTCACTTTTAGTAAGCTTTAGACACTGAGGTACAGTTCGAAACTGTTCAGTGGAATTTTCTAGCAGTAAAACGTTTACCATTGAGTAGGGAGTGTGTGCACAGCGGCTCAGATTGCCAGATCCAAGCAGTTTAGATTATTTGACAGAATGCCATTAATTACCACTGGGCAGCACTGTGCCCCGCTGTGCACGGGGTCAGTGTTCGTTTAATTTCATGCAGCTGATACCAGCAGCGCCAGATAAAGTAGCGATCTTTCCATTAGAAAATTATCTTTTTTAATTGTGTTGCTGCCAACTGCATATCATTAGTCTGCAGCTGATTTCATAAAAACAATTTCCCTCCTCTGAAGCATTATATGCCCCAAATATCATGTGATTATCTTTTAAAGTACATCCGCAGCGATGTTCTGAAATGAATGTGTAGTAAGTGTTAATTGCGATATGCACCTGTTAAGTGTTATTCATAGGCTAATATCCACAAAATGATGCCTAATATATTTTTCAAATAAGCCTTATTATGCTTTATCTTGATCAAATTTCATAATATAATTTTGATTGTGCTGAATTCATAATTAATAAGTAAGTTATGAATGATAAAGTTCAATGTATGCGATTTCTTGCTTGTGGTGTCTCTGGTACATTGCCTGGGTTACACTTACAGTTTGTTTCAAATACAATCAAAGATTCTTATGACAAATCATGAAATGCTGTTTCTCTTATTGGATGGCGCATAATTATGAAGTGCATAAAAAAGTATCTGGGTGGGTTTTTTTCTAGAATGTGCCAATAGAAGACAGCCATTTTAAACAAAACGTCTTACGAAGGAAACATATCTCATGCAAAAACTATTCAAACATCATACCTTTGTCAGTACTATGTTGGCCAAGATGACTCCATTTCCTCTGCCATTTGTTCAAAATGTTTAATAAGAGATACAGATCAAAACCGCAATGCAGTGAACTGACTTGTAATTTAGTGATTTTGAGTGCGTAAGAGATAGCAAGCACATGTGGATTTCATATTGTGGCGATGATGAGTGCTCAATGTATAGTTTCTGTGACGAAATAAGAGAAAATCAAAGACAGCCATAAGTATTTACGGTGTAGTTCTTAGATGCACAATTACTGTTGTTATTAGGATTAGCATCTTGCATAAATTAATATCAGTATGCGGTTTATTTCTCTTGATTTCAAATACGTGAACCAAATAATTGGACTCTTATTCGCCAAGGAAGACATCCTTCAATAAATTGCGTGTATTAAGCGGAGTGTTGGTACCCTTGTTTGGTGTATTAATTATCTGGCAGGACCGTACAAATAGGACTTCTGTTGATACTCTCCACTCATCATGTGCGAGCACCACATTACCTGACATTTATTAGCCACTAGCGTGGTTCCCTTTCAACTCAGTACAATTCTGAAAGAACAGTCAGCAGTTTTGGTTTCTCTAGTACAACCATGCTGATTGTCGTTGAACTCGTTGGCAGCTTTTGCCATAGTTTTAACTTTTTTTAATGTGAATAAGAATTTTCATGCATCTTGGCGTCCCTTCTGTGTGACCTGTCCTTAATGTTTTCTAAGTCTGTGCAGAGAAAATCATATACATGAGCATAAACAATAACATCTATATAAACTATCTGTCTATGACTCATTGCAATACTTAGAATAGTGAACTCATATGTGAGCAATCAAAATCATACTAGCAAATTTGGTCAGTGCAGGTAATTTTTTTCACCTGGCGCCTATAATGCTGGGCGTGCTCACAGGAGAAAAGGTAGCCGCTGTACCAAACTAAAATTTGCTTGCAGAGCTGCCGTGTGTGTAGTTTAACTGAAGAAGAGACTTGATTATTAGTGCTTCAACTTCAATATCTCTCTATTATTCAGCTCTGATTCATTTGGGAGGAAGTGATGTGCTGACGTCCCCACAACTCTCCAACAAACTAAAGATAAATCACAATCACATAGCAAAATACCCTACCCTACACCATACCCATGGAAAAAAGTATGTGCGCTACTGGGCAAACTTAAATAAAACTTGGTAAACAGTTATTATGTTGTATTGCTCACTGACCCTTGCAGTTTCAATTGAACCAGTGTAATCCGATAATAACTGAAGTCACGTGAAAACCCAACATGGGCAAAGCAAGCATTAATAACAGCAAATGTGCAACTCTAATCATTACCATCTGAAAGGCTGATGCTGCAGCCTTGTGGTAAGACCAGTATTGACACCGCTGATAATCTTGTTGGTCTCACACCAGCAACACATGGTTTGGCCCAGGCTCATCCACATGACATGACATGTATGCTCAAGGATCACTTTCAAGAACGGCAGAATATTACAAAATAACCATTTGTTTTCTTTGACATGTCTCCCATTTGAGTTTATTAAGTGGGACAAACTGAAGCATAAACTGCAGAGGAGATAAATTCCCCTTCAAAACCACTAATAGTTTCAGCCCATGCACGGCAAGAAGACTAGAGTAACATTCCTCACCCATGAATCAACTTCTCAATGGCTCCATGAGATAGCGCTATCAAGAAGTGACAAAAGCTCAAGGAAGACATATATATGCATTACTGAAACCATGAATTTCATTTATAGTGGGAGTGCCCATCCTGATGTAAGTTTGGTTTTGCTTATTTCACAATAATGTTCCTGCCATAACACTGACCCTGAGCGTCCCTTGAGCTTGACCAATAATATCTGTACAATGCTCAATTTAGGGATGAACACTTACTTTTTCCAATGAGCATACGAGGGAACCTTGTGTTCCAGCCACTCAGTCCCTTTGACTGGTAAGTTAAATTACTTCCAAAATGCTTATAAAAACCATAACAGTAACATATAAATTGCCATATTTTCACTTTATTTCATTGCAAATATCTAAATACATAATTTTATATACATAAATATATAACACAAGAGGTTCATTCCAGGACAGCCATCATGTCGGGATATAAATAGCCCTCCAGATATTATGAAAAAGTCATATTATGTCAGTGACCTTCCTCACACTATTTCAAACACAGACATGACTGCAATGATTCTAACAAAAGGGCTTATCTTCACAAAAACTGGGAAAATTGAGTGGTTAAACAACCATTAACATATAGCTTTTAGCTTTAACATAATTCTTGTCCCGCGTCCATAAATATATCAACTGCATTCGCAGTTTTGCAAAAATATTTCTATGGGAGATCAGTATTGACATGTAGATCATAAATATGCAAAGAGGTAAGTTTGGCAGGAAAACCAAAATATGCCCTCTCGTCAGAAGATATTAGAAAGTCACTATTGCCATTCTCCATTTTCATAACAAACATTTTCATGACATCCGCATTATGAGACATCCATAATGAATATTACAGGCTGAGTTTTACTGGACAAGCTGAAATACTCTACTGGCTGCAAGGGGGTAAAAGGTTAAGTGAACAAATTTCTACTTCAAAACTAGAGCCTAGGGTAGGAGCAGTACAATAAATATTAAGAAGTTCTGAGTACACGACGTTCTAGGTCATCAGGTCCTTCTGCAACAAATGGTTCTGTACTGACAAAAGCTCTGTAGGTTTGATATGGTCCACACCAACCTTGTTCATAGAGAGTTACACACCAAGTGCTATCCCTTTTGCCAATCAGTGTGTGTAAATTTAAGAGGTGTGTCAGCTTGTTGACTTTGTATTCCAAACCATCAGCACAGGCCATTGTCAGAGATCCATGATTTTGCCCTTAAAACACACACAAACCTAAATCTTAATAAATACTTAGGCTGCCTTTAAAGGGCACTGCATACACTTTACAGGACATTGCCCCTAGAGCTTGATTTAGGGTTAGGGCAGGAATAGAAAAGAGCAAGTACACATGAAAGAGTTTCTAGATGAACATAATGTCTAGGGACTGTCTTAAGTTTGCTTTTGTTTCCTTGACTCTACCTTAACTGACCTGAACCAAGCCCTAGGCAGAAGTGTCCTAATATTTTTCTTACAAAATTTGCCGAAGTTCCAGGTTCAACAAGACTTCAATACAGTGCTGTGTACAAAAATGCTGCCCTGTATTTCTATCACATGTAAGGTTTTAGTAAGTTATTGAGCTAAGAGCAATTAGAAATACAGTATAGGGCCTACATCAAGGCCATCGGGTGCACTACTCAGTTCGTGGATGGCATATCTGGTGTGGACTGGCTGGACAGCTTCTTCAAACGCCACCGTGATCTGACTCTGAGGCTGCCAGAACAAATGAAAGCATCGAGGGCCAAGTCTTCAGCCAACAAAGGCATTTATAATCACTGGTTTAAACTGCTTGCAGACACATTCACGGAACATGATCTCTTCAACAAGCCTGAGAGAATATATAATGTGGACGAGAGTGGTTTTCCACTCGATCCGAAATGCATCAAAGTCATTGCAGAAAAGGGAATTCCTCACCTCTTCAGGTTAATCGGCGGGTCGGGACTTGAGAACATCACAGTCCAGGGCTGTGCTAGAGCAGATGGGGTCATGCTTCCCCCATACATCTTGTATTCAGCCAAGAACTTTTCCCAAGCCTCCTGAAGAGTCTGTGGGAATCGGACTGCTTGCGCCCAGATAACATAAAGGCAGGTTTCAGAAAGTGTGGGATCATGCCATATGATCCAACTGTCATTGACCCCTCACATTATGAATCAGCAGAGATTTTTGACCAGCCCCAGGCAGCAGCTGATGATCAGTCACCACCACTACCATCATCCTCCTCTCTAGCGAAAGAACCATCCTCATCATCTGCATCATCATCCCCATCGGCTGCAGCATCTTCACCCTGTGTTACTCACTCCTCTGTACAGCCACCACCAACTTCTCCAGCTCCACTCTCTCCTCGTTCAACTCAAAAGACTGTCAAAGACTTTCTGATAGCTAAAATCACAACGATGGTGAAAAAACCGACGACAACCTCCACTGCCAATTGACAAAGAGCGGTCAAGAGACTATATGGTGAAAGCCTAACATCGATGGAGTGCATCAAGCGGCTTGTGGAGGAGGAGGAAGAGAGAGCTGCAAAGAATAGGAAAGGGCAAGGGCAAAGGGAAGAACAGAATCTCACCCTCAGTTGCAGTTGCCTCTGAAAATGACACAGTGACAATGATACTGACAATCAGAACATCCAGCCAGGCTCTCCCAGTTCCAGTGAATATTCAGACAGTGGTGATGACCCCAGCTGGGTTCCGCGTCCAGCGTCAAGAGTGGATAGGAATGTTTTTGACATTGCCCTTTGAGACATTTTTGTTTTTTGAGACCTAGATATTAAGTGTTCTTTCTTTTCCAAGGCTTTTATGTAACTGTTTCATTGATTTGTCTGTTTTCATGTATTTTAATCTTTCTTCACAAAAAGGTGTGGAATTGTCCCAAAATATGAATTTGAAATAAAAATTTTCATTATCTTGGAAATAAATATCTTTGTATGTTTGTAAAGCTGTCTGATGAAAGTTGAAATTAGTGCCTATGACATTTTTCTACTTTAGTTAAGACAAAGATAGGATGTCATGCCCCAAATAAAAAGTATGGTGTGGAATTCCCCCACTTTCCCCTACTCTAAAATTGTTTGTCTCCAAACCATGATAATCATGTGTGAAATGCCTTTCTATCAGGTTACTCATTTGATCCCTTGCCCAAGCAACATGACCTTGAAAATTTCAAGTGATAAAGAACAAATTTCAAGATTTTACAGAAGGTCCATTTTAACATGTGCTGATCTTAATCAGGTAGAATGCATTACGCTGTGCTGGGTTTAGTGATGTACACTTACTGCTTCCAAAGTCAACAAGCTTTGGTCCTCTGTGAGTCGTTTACATCAGATACAGGCAGATCTTGAGATTATTTTTGTTAACAATACTGTTGACAATAAACTGTGTGGCAACACTATTTGTACAAAATCTGGAAATATCAAAATTTCAACATCATGAAACGCTGGAACACATAACTGAAACCTGTTGACAAAATCCATTTCAGAAGGTCATCACTGAGGCACTGCTTAACACAACAAAGATGTCAAGGGCATATTCTGATCTTTCACTGGCCATTTCATACAAGGTACAGAAATTTGGAGTCTTTTAGCACCCCAAGGCTCTGCTGCACTTGTGTGATGATAATAATAATAATGATAATGCAGGCTATGCCCGCTCATGCAACTTCTCATTATTATAACATCAGCAGGCCAGGTCACTCTAGAACTCGAGAAACTCCCTGGGAATAATACAGTGCCGCTGCCATTTTACTAGTGCTGATCACATATCTTTCACTACCTATAGCCAAGTACTCATTTTACAGACAGGTAGATTAAGGAAAAGGGAATTAAATACTCTCTTAGGCCACTTACAACGCCACAGTTGTCAGGAATCAAACCCACGATATTTAGATCTTGAGTCCATTGCCACAACTATTTGGCTATGTTGCTCCATGCCTGTAACAAATGCCCGCCTGTTAGGCCTTGCGAACTAGAAGTGATCTAAAAGCAATTGTCCCCTCAGGAGCTTGGTGTCAAGAGTTACGTGTGTTCCTTTGCTGTAAAAATCTGTACACTGGAAGAGAGTTTGGCTGTATCAAGCCAGAGAGATTGTCTAATCGTAGGAGTCCTGCCTGACCCCCAGAGGCTAACCAAAGACAGGCAGAGGGGTTAGGGTTCAGACGCACCTGCCAATGAGACACATGCAACAACAAAAGGTTACATTTTGAACTCAGCATTTCTTATCAGCAATTATTCCTCTCCTGTGCTTGGGAAAGTGAAAAAATTAACTAAAAAAAGGTTGTCTGATGTTCAAACATAAGCTTTAAGATAGAAACAACAAGGCAAAGAACAGCATCAATTCTTTCCTCACTTATGTTGGCATAATATCTACAGCTCATCCATTCTTCCTCCTACCCCTGCCATGATGAGATTAGCATAGTACATCATGTTTCTAAGTGAAATGCACTGACACGGTGTAAATATCACTAAAATACTAACTACCTGACTTATTATGACATGTTTACCAACACAATGTGTCAATAGTCAAATCCAGTCTGACAACTACCTGTATATCGCAATCAGTGATTACCTACCAAGAGACTGTGATTCAGGAAAAACTGTTTTATATTTCCTATATGTGATTTCCATAGGCAACCATCCTTTCTCATGTCCCTAATTACATGGCAAAACGCTGTATGAAACTGTCACCTGCTGGTTGTCTAATCTAGTATCTGGTAAGGTCCATTCATGGATTTCATGGTTTTCTTGTCAGTTTGAATGCATGATTTGATTTCTGAATGTGCCTTGAGTATTTCCTAGGCCTGAGAGCAATGTACATAACCTGAACACCTGTGGGCAGAGATTCTTTTCACACACTGGACATAAAAAAATCAACCTGTACCTGTATAAAGAAACCACCTGTCTTAGGCGACTGCTTTTGTAATGAATAACAGGTGGTCACTATATATTCTTTACTTACCCTTCTAATAGCATTAATGGGGTTTTCGCCAAAGGCCTCTAGTTCTGGTTTTCTTTTTGGCTGGGACCTGATTGCTTTTAGTTCACCTTTCTCCTGGAAAATGCCAATGGAAAACAATTTTTTAGGGTTGATGAAGCCTCCAATGTGCATACCACCCTACAAAGCTACTATGAAAACTCATACTGATAATTAAGGCTTAATTTATTCTGTCTCTGATTAATGTCTCTACAGCTGTATTTCTGCAAGAATGTGCTACTCTGTGATGATAAGGTCTTAATAAGATCCAAGAAAATATTTTGACTCTTTTTCTGACGTGAATCATAGGCAAGCAATGTTCTTGTCACATTTCACAGCACAACTTGTGACCATAGCCAGAGACAGCATTCACTATATTAACAGTGACTTGAAAGATAAGACATATATAGTTACTTGATTTAGGGTCTCCTACTTTAACAGATGAAACAGAAAGTTATGGGTAGAATCTTGCTATCAATTTTTCTGCACAGTGGCCTCAACGACTTCTACAATTTCACAAATAAGGATTTTTAACAAGCATATCAAGCATCCTGACTTTTCGACCGTATCTGAGACGATGCTGGCTTTCCTACACTGAAAACCAGAGGGTGGCATATTACTGTTACTAACAATCTATTAATAGTTATCCTTCCCGTGCATAAATGATGTCATCTGCTACTCATGCTTATCTTGGGTTTCCAGAGTTTTGAAATTCCCATCTCAACATGAGTACAGACCTGGTCACTAAATTTCTCAAAGTAGAATTTGTGGGAAGATTTATTCTTGAATTCTGTGTTTGCATCATCTTTTCGTGGGGTGTACACGAACTAAGAACACATTTGATATTCAGTGGAAATAAAGCTATAACAGAAAAATACATAACAATGTGTGGAGGACACAAGCATCTGCGTAAAGCAAACACTCACCATTTTACAGTCTTGGAAATGTAAAACATTTTCAATATTTTCTTCTTCAGCCTCAACTTTTTCTTCTTCAGACACTTCAGGTGGATGTTCAGAAAGTTGTGAAGTGCTCTTGGATGGAGATGATCTACTAGCAAAAGGGCTCTCATTCAGATGGACTGAGTCTAAGTCAGTAGAGTCTGCCACAGAGGTAGAGGTTGCCACATTATTGACCTGAGCGTCTCTAGGCACTGGGATCCGGTCAATAACTGTGATATTGGGACCTATTACAGTGGTGGTGGTGACGCTCTTGACGCTGCTACAGCTGGTGAGGCTATCACTGGCCTTCAGGCTCTCATCAGAGCTACTAGCAACACTGGTTTTCTTCACTGCCTTAGAAGTTTTTTTTGGTGACACTGCCTTAAGAGTCTTCTTTGGTGATGTTGCCTGAGAAGTTTTTTCTGGTGACATTGTCCTTGGAGCTTTCTTTGCTGAATGGTTGCTCTTTCCTGCTGTAGCAATATCAACACGCATACTGGTCTGAGATTCACCACTCGGCCTGTTTTCTAAGAAGTTCCTCAGCTCGCCTACAAGCCTAGTGTCTACGAATTCACCATCTTCAGTGAGACGGTCACCATATACTTCGCTGTCAGAGTCATAGATTTGAATACCAGCCTTTTTAACAACATTCTCACCATTCAAAGTGAAAGTGAGCCAGCACTGTTGATCAGACTGGCAGCTCACCTCTTGGCCATGTGGGGTGGTATCTGCACCTGAATTGCTGATAGTTATATCAGTTCTTTCAACATTGCTAGTCATCAAATTTGCACTGTTAATAAGTACATCTTCCCTGTTGGTCATTTTATTAGCACTGCCCATAGTGTCAGCAGCACTTTTCATACTTTCAGCCTCATGAGCTGGACTTTTAGCTGGGGATGGGAGTCTTCCTTTCCTGTGCACCTTAGCATGATACAGCTCCTGACAGATACAATCAGAAATAAGCAAGATATTTATTTGATGCATCCTTTTCTTAACTTGCCTAAAAGAAATAAAATAACTGAATATGGAGTATGAGACCAGGAAAGAATATTTATGTCCTTTACTAACACTACTATACACTACTTACAATATGTCCAGTCAATTCCTACTTACAATATGTCCAGTCAAATCCTACTTACAGTATGTCCAGTCAAATCCTACTTACAATATGTCCAGTGAAGTCCTACAAAATGCTTGATAAATTGCAAACAATCAACTTATTAGTACATTATACAACTTGAATTCCATAGGCCCAGTCCATAAGTTCGAGTCTGTGAGGTGTAGTCTTCGAGTTATCCTTGATACAGAGAAATCAGGGAACTGAAGTCTGAGCATAAAACAAATAAGTGCATTTTCCAAGCATGTGAGGCTTAAAGTCAGGAGATCATTTTGTGCCTGAGAATAAATTAGGCCATCTGAGGATATCTCCATACTACCAAGCAAGACTATCAACTACACTTGTTATGAGGACTTTTACCATAAGGTCCCTGTGTAAAAAAAGATCAGACCCACAACCCAATAACAACAGACACAATTAGCACAACAATTCTTTGCTGGGCTCTAAACCGAGGAATGGGCTCATATATGGATACAGAGTGAACGACATTGTGTTATAAGTAACTGTGGTAAAACTGGCTACATATGGCTCATACTTGCACAACAGTAGGCTTACAATTTCCTGACTGAATTATTCCCTCGACCTTTTCAAGTGTGTTACTATGAAAAGAAAGTAATGATGTTGTTTATGTATGTGCCACCAACTTACATTCCATTTATTTACTCATTTGTATGATGGCAATAAATATTTTGACTGTGTTGATGTATAAGGCCATATATACCAAATGATTTGGAACGAAGTTATAAAGTCTTATGTGAAAATGCATTAAACAAAACTTCAGAATAACTAGGTCTTGGAGAGTGACTGACCGAACAGCCCTCCATGGAATGAACTAGCTAGAAAATTCCACCCACCCCCTCATCTCCACCCATAGACTTACTCATACGATATAGCTGGATAAGGTTTCATAACATCTTTGTAAAAAAAAAAAAAAAATTTCACACAGTTACTCAAAAGAGTGACGGATGAATCTTTTTTCTGCATGCCTTTATTACCCATAAGACTAAAATATCCAAAAACTGTTTCTGAAACTTACAGTATATAGACATCTGGACTTGTACCAGCCACTTTTTCCCTTAACAGTTCGCACCATTTTCATAGGCATAAGAGTGACCATAACTTTCCCGACTGCATCACATGTGACAAGAATCTCGTAGAATGGGCAAAAGGTCACATCCTGTTCAGGAAAAGAAAAGGAAAAACAAGTAAACTGATTACCTGGAATGTACATACAATTCTCAAAAATTGTCTTCTGAAAGAAGACAATATGTTGTGTCTGTGAGGTAATGCTGATTATTCACGCAAAGTCAACATAAACTCCTGTGGTCCAGGCTTGAAACTTATCAGGAATAACTGCAGCTGATGGCAAAATTCTTTGATATCATGATCGACATGTACATTTCTGGTCAAAATGGAAGTTGTATCATTATTCTTCGAATTTGTTCGTTGATTCAAATGTATCATTTCTAAATCGGATTTTTTTTTTATTTCTGAAACTTTTCAGTATCTCTGTCATGAAGTCAAAAATTTAATTAACAGATGACATGTTTGTATTTAACTTAACTTTATTCAAGTCCACCAAGTAATATAGACATGAAAAAATGGGAATATTTTCAATATGTCCAACATCTACAGTAGACTTTAAGGCATGCAGCGGATTAGACAGTAGGGTGAAATCAAAACACACTCATCCTTAAATTTTATCAGTTCACCAATTCCATTGCGCACAATTTAATGCCACCGATCTAAACTGTCCATCCACCAAATGCAACACTCTCACATATATAAAGCTTTTTGATCAAGCCCAGCCTGCTTCACATCACCAAACACAGGTGAAGGT
Source organism: Ellobium chinense (assembly GCA_033807755.1). Lineage (NCBI taxonomy): Eukaryota > Metazoa > Mollusca > Gastropoda > Ellobiida > Ellobiidae > Ellobium > Ellobium chinense. Next base: position 1,004,155 of record JAWQUT010000116.1, on the reverse strand, counting down.
TTCAGTGCAGTATGATGTTTACATTGTTAACAGTCACCCTGCATTTAACTTGTCTGGCATAAGATGGACTGGCAGAGAGAGATCTTTTATAAATTTATGAAAGCACTACTATTATGATAATTCTGTCAACCATCTACCCTCTATGTCTCATTTATCGCTCAGTTTCAATGATCTGTACATATCTATTTGTCAATTTTAATCCTTCCACCACTGATCTTTGCACTTACAGTTGCTGAGTTATCCGAAGGAAGATGCAATTATCCAGTGACTTTTTTAAAATTAAAATTATCTTTCCTGGAAAGTGATGCGATTCAGCGGAAGTTACAATTATGCGGAAGGCAACTAGGCAGAATTGACTATATATGTCTACCGTGCTTGTTTTCAAGATGACAAATGACGGCATATCCTTATATTTTTTGAGCCAATAGACGGATATAATGACAGGTATAAATATTCATTTGCACCAATGGCAAAGTCTAATATCCTCTTTCCTGGCTAACTGTGCATCACTTAAACATGGTTTTGGCATCTCCATTAACAAAAATTCAAACATGAAGTTCCTCCAATGACGATATGAAACTTTCTATTTAGCTCTAAGTAATTTATATACCCTACNTCTCTGTGATTTTTTGAAGTTGTCATAGATTTTTTGGCTTTGTTTGAGGTGATGTAGGATGCTTTACACCTCTATCGTGAAGCTTTCTGATGGAAACATGTATGAGACAGTGAATGGGTGCAACCTGTGCCGGATTAGATTTTTTAAAATAAATTTTTTTTTTTTTAAAAAGTCGTATTTTTTTTAGAGTTATCTCTCTTCTCTTAGGGATTGGGAATTCGTCTTGGGCAGGTGGCTTAGGGGGTAAATGGTTAAACGTGGTTTTGGCATCTCCATTAACAAAAATTCAAACATGAAGTTCCTCCAATGACGATATGGAACTTTCTATTTAGCTCTAAGTAATTTATATACCCTACCCATGTGCATGATGTATGAACCTGCACTGTAGCAGCCATCCCAGTCTGTACAAGAGCTGTCTTGGACAAGCCATGGAAACTAACAGGGCAGTGGTCTGAGCTGGTGACAGAGAAATTTCAATATTCATTCATTAGGAATTGTCTTATAACATGGTCAAGCTAAAGAATACATCTCATCCTAGCTCTTTCGTCATGTCTATTCTTCAAGGTCACTCCCCTCTACCAACTCTTAATATCATTGTCTAATTACAGTTAATGTCATCTACTGAAAAGCAGAGGTAACTGCCAATACTTTGCATTTTGCAGGTGTATATGCAACAGATCACAGATGCCCAACCACTTGCCTGCAGGTTAAAATATGGCCAAGAATGTAAGATATGGTCTGCAAAGTTACTATAAACATCTGAAAAGGTTGTGCTCATCCCAGCTTTTGATCTCTACCCTACAACACAATCACACAGAGTATCAGGTTGACACCTTGAATGGTGACTCCATACAGAAGCAATCTCTGGTCCAGTTCATATCTCATTAGCATCAGACATTACAATAAAGAAAATTTTTGGGTAACAGCTATGTAAACTAAAGTTCCTTTTTATACAAAGGAGTAAGTCTACAATGAATATGGAAAAATTTTGATGAGACTTTTTAATTCTTGAGGACAAAACCATCTCCCTAATGACTGCTTCCAGATCATCTAACTTCATCACATTTGTTAATCCATGGATAAGCAAAGAAAACATTACGCCTCAGCTTTACCCTAGAGATTTCTCTGTTGTGGAGAAAAAGCCAGGATGCATGGGACCTGCCCAACACAAGGAGCGAGAGAGTTGCATGAAGCGTGTTCTCTTCAAAATACCTGCAATCACAGAAGAAGAACGACTCTATCAAAACAGGGTCCTTCGTACGTAATATAATGAGACAGATTACAAAGAATGAAATAAAAACATATGGAACTCATGCTTGAGTTCATTCCATAATGCAACAGTAATAAAGAAATATAACAACATACTAAATAAATGAACATACGATGAAAAAATTAATAGTCAGAGATACAATCAACTCTGCTACAATGCACTTTTACAATTACATTTACCAAAATGAACAATACGACCACATTAACAATGATCATAGAGAAGCATCCTTTTTCTGTTTCCATAAAACAGTCCATTCAGTTAAGATGTTAAGATGTAGTTAAGATGTTGAACTTATAAGTTCTACATGGCTTCACCCTTTGCAACTCTACAATGTGCAAGGTGGAACCAAGCCATGGATTTTAAAAAAAAAAAAATTAAAATGTTTGTGAATTCTTTCATTAACTGATTAACCTGGAAACTTGTTTTAACTGTAAACTATCCCACTTCTAATTAAGATGTTTTGACATTTTTTATTTTCCAGTTCCCACTCACATGCTCTCTGCTGCCTCAGTTTCATAAAGCACATCCCTCTATCAGCTCTACCAATTCTTACCCCTCTCCACCCCACATTCAATGATAATCACAGTAACCTGTGTATTTACTCACTGATAGGTTCAGAGGATCTCTCCACATTCCACAAGCACACACTGCAATCTAAGGAGGATGTCACAAACACACTGGGATTCCGTGGGTTCCATGCACAAGAAACAACAGCCATAGAATGATACTTGAAGCATCGAAGAGGTCTCAGGGTGGTTGAGTCTACCCATATCAGAGGGGAGCTAGATGATAGATCCCACACATAAACTGTGCCTGAAATACCAGATATACTTTACAAGGAAATGCCTCTATCTAGACTGCAAAATAATTTTTACTTATGAAGTCATCAGTTTTTGTAGAGTTTGAATTTACAACAGGCAGTGAATTAATGATTAACACTGTAGTTGCGAGGTCAGCAACAGTCTTTGTATATAAGAACAGATTTTCAAGATGGGCAGGATCCACATGGTCTTTTCTTACTTGCCTTTGCCAAATCCAGCAACAATGTACTTCAAGTCTCCACTCTGCTGCCAAGAGACACATAAGCAAGGGCCGCTACCTATAAAGATATAAAAAAAATGGACAACAAGCCATGATTAAAATCTCTTGTAACCCTACCACAGGTTGTGGATACTGATAATGTGAACTCCACAGCAACTCAGGCATGGGAATGAAAGAGCTGACTTTCCAGCTGGACAAGTGGTGACAAAAATCAGTGTCCTCCTGGACAGTCCTGAGACGGTAGAGTTAATGGTTACACAGAGGGATGAGAGAATATCTCATGTGTTTTCAGATCCTCGGAAAAGTTGTAAGATAAGGCCATCAAGTTATAGCCCATTGAAAATACAGTACAGCCACAAATCACATCACCACTGAAAGATCGAACACCAGAGCTCTTTGCTGGATTTTTGGTTGAGAGACTGAGCATGTATGGATGTTCCATGTGTAAGTAAGCCAATTCGCCTCCAAAGAAATCCAGGTAAGTGACCTTAGATGCAAAATAAACCTTTTAAGTCAGTTCCAGAATGATAACTGTTGACTGCTGGTGCTTATGAAAAGGACTTCATGTACCTGTGGAGTTGATAAACAGTATGTTTGCGTAACGCACTGCCTTCAGCAACAAAGTACAGATTTAGTAAACTGTTGCACAAAAAGAGGTACTCACATATGGAAAGCTACACAGATGGAATATTGCTTGTTAATATGGGACATCATACCGAAATGCTGTACAGTCAAATCCATTTAAACCACAAGAAATTTACGGCTGTCTTTGTAATCTTTCCACCTGTTCCTTAAATCTGAAGCTGATAGTGTTGCCAATGATGCAAGATGGGTCTTGCCATGTGAAGTAACGAGTGAAACAAAGTATCAATTTAACCATAATTTTTGTCATGCTTAATGACCTGAAAGAGTTTCATCCACCTCCAGCTGGCCTGGAGCTGAACAGCAAAATCTTGTAGTCCATAATAACGTTTAGAACATTATTCTTGCACTGAATTTTTCTGTTTCAACCAAATTGTTAAGGAGCAATCCAGAAGCGTAGGACCAGCACAGAATTTCTGCAATGATCCAACAAGTCCTGAGAGGAAATAAATCTTTGTTGCCTGTCTTGCTGAAAGCAAAATTAAACCCTGGCAATGAACTCTTTCCACATGAATAGTCCCAGGGAATCAAATTGAGCAGATTAGATTGTATGTACTTCTGTTGCAGTGTCACCTACCTGCAGTGGAATTTGAAACTAACTTCAAAGCAGGTTGTGGTCGATACACTGGAACAACGCCCTCCTGTATGGTGTTCCTACTTTGCTTCAATTCTGATAGCTGCGGTATACTGTGGGCAATAAGGCCATGACAAAAAATTAAATCTTGTGACTTGTGAAAGTATGTGAGGACACAAGTCCAGCCGTTTGTAACACACTGTCCTGCACATTTACAGTATGAATTACAAAACAGGTCAGTCTGGTGAAAACTTTCCAGATTTTTCAACATTTCACAAATACTGGCCAGTCTTGTGGATCGACACAAAACATCAACGATCTTTAAGTATCATTCAGCCTTGAGTGATGCATTCTCTTTACACAATATATATGCATACAGGGTGGCTCTATACAACACTTTCAAAGCAAAAACTATTTTATAAGTACAGTAAAACCTGTGATGTAGGGACACTGTAGGGAAATCAGAAAAGTGTCCCTACATCACAGGTGGTCCTTCATCGCAGGGAGGGTTGGGGTCTCCAAGTACACAAAGGTAAACAATGTCTCCTATGGCTTATACAGTATTTGAAAAGAGGATCACAAATTATGAGCCTCATATCNGAGGGTAATGTGGGCTTCGCAGGTCTAATATTGTGCAACCAGTATTACGTCTGTGGTAGGCATACGCGAGACAAGGTCTTCTTCCCACTCTCACCTCCCCACCACCACAGTCACCGTGCCGTACGCTCTGCTCTTTGATGTAGGTCTTAGCGATGATTTTTGGCCTCTGTCTTTCCGACTTCGGACAGGCGTAAGGCACACGTGGTCGCTCGTCACAGGGAAAACGGCTCTTTGATCGGTGTNGGATCGACATAAAACATCAACGATCTTTAAGTATCATTCAGCCTTGAGTGATGCATTCTCTTTACACAATATATATACATACAGGGTGGCTCTCTACAACACTTTCAAAGCAAAAACTATTTTATAAGTATATCTCTTATAGTTCATTTTACATGTACTTGACTTTGATGACAGAGAGTTCCTCCTTGTCATAACTGTTAATCCCATCTTATACCAAACATGTCAAAATAATGCTACATGCAATTTACATACGTAAATTTTATCTGTATCCTTTCTACAGACCTGAAAGTTTGCATTCAGTCTTTGGTGACAGTGAGAGGAACAATATAAAACATGAATGCAAGACAAATTCATCATTTTGCCAATGCTTCTCTACTTGAACTGACATACAAGAGAGTAAACAGGTTGGACAGAAGCAGAATAAAATAAGATGGAGTGTTTGGGAGTAGGAATGAAAAGCAAAAGAGAAACAGGAAGAGAGAGACACTGAGTAACAGTTCTTGCCTATAAACAAGTACACTTCCATCAGGGCAAGCTGCTGCTAACAGTCCAAGTCTTCTCAAAGAATCTTTACTATGCCTTATCTCACCCTGTAAGTAATACAAACATACACAAAATACTGTACATTCACACCTAGTTAAACTTCACAGGCACATGGAACATGTGATTAAGAGGAAGGTGTACGGAAGTCACAACAATTAATTTACTTTTCGTATGTAGAAATATTATGTTTTCAAACAACACTGTGAATGATGGAAAAGTCTGACAAAATGCAGAATACATCCTCTCTTTGATTATTCAGTAGTATTTTATCAGACACTTACAAATTTTATGATGCACGGCTATGTCTCAAAATCTTTTAAGTTTAAACAGTCGGAAAATATGAAATATCTAGACACGCAGCACTGGCTGTGAATAACAACATATGATGTTCCTTAAATATCTCTGGCTATATTTTATCCATTTTGATGTATAACATTTAATTCCATAAAAATCAGCTGTAGACAAACATGGAAACCTTTTTATTGGCAACAAATGGGATTTATATGACAATATTATCATCAGGATTTACCCCAAATTCTGAACAAATTAATAACATCATTTGTTTTTGACATAACTTGTGAATATGATCCAATAATGTCAATACTGGATAGGCGGTACTACTGTTTACCCCAGGTATCACCAAACAAACTAAAACCCTAAATCCTCACAAATTTACAAGCTAACATCCCCACAATATTTCATAAACTGAAATATTTGACTGACCTCATCAAAACAACATCGTGGACACCAGGACATACTGTTGACATGTCCTGAATCATGGGCAATGCAGTACTGCAGCACTGGTTCAGCATTACTACCTCTGCAATAAATATAAAGGGAAGTAAATGGCACAGACTGGAAATGGCAGAAAACTAATGAACCTGAATGGGAGCTATGTCAGTTACCATGGAATGAAATTCTGCTATTACACTGCAAATGTCACCAATATCAGAAAACTGAAGGCACAAGGCTGTCAAAACAGCGGAGAAAGCAAAAATATAAAAAAATTTACATTCCTATTTATAACAATATATTTTCTATGTAACTGCTCAAGTTAGTGGACGTAATAAGGGCTAGAATTGTGCATTTACATGATGAAAAGGAGAATATTTGCATAAACACTTCTCAGATCACATAAAACAACATGTGCTATAGAAGCATGTGGAGAAATTTGTAGAAAAGTAATTTTGAAGGGTGTTAGTTTTTGGCTCTTTACACTTTATTATATCAGTGGAAATGTTTATTTTTTCTTATATAACCTTACTAAGTGCCGTGCGAACTAAAAAGCTATAATATTATTTGCTTAATAAAGTTTTATGTAAGGTAGTTGTTGGATAGCATAAAATCAATTACGCTTGATGTAATAGTAGTACATTAATTGCTGAGTTATTGAAGGAAATGTCCTCTTATACCTCCGTGAAGTTGCTCAATATTGTGCATGGAGAGAAATTTTCTTCAGCTTCACAAAATGACATGCCTTCGCTGTCTGATTGAGAACGCTGAAATACTGATAATCCTGTGCCATGGAAAGGTATCTTTGCTGTACTTGAGCTTGGGTTATAATCTAGGTTGTCGACAGCAGCGGTATTGAAAAGTTTATGCTATAACTGGACACACCTTGCCATCATTTTCAAACCGTCTTTCTACTGCTGCATTTATATCATTAGACAGTGACACCACTCTCCTGTACTGTAAGAAACGCATAGCCCTAACGAATAGCGAGTTTCTATGATTTTCTGAGATCTGGTGTTGCTGTAAAGATAAATGCTCACATAAAGGGGTAAAGGTGTCTCCCTTGTGACAGGGATTCTCTTGGAAGATGCATCTTCGCTGCTGATCAGTTGAGAAATTGACAAGTTTTATGAAAGATGCTGGGAGAAAACGTCTGCAGTTGATTCAACTAACACCAGTTTCAACAGTGTTATGAGTGATTTAGGAATACACGATTCTTGGCATCTCAGTGAAAAATCAGAATTTGCCACATCTAATGTATCGGTGTCTTTGCGGGTGATCTTGCCCATGCACCACAAAGCTACATCATCATTATCAGCTTTGTCCAATTTACTTTTCTCCAGCAATGAAGAAATAGTGTTCTTGATTATTATAGTGAATCCCTGCCTGATTAAGTGGCAATTTAATTCGGGAATGACATGCAGTAACCGCGCTTTTAATCTGGTTGCATGTATGCATTCTGTTGACATGCATTTTTGTATATTTTCAATATTTCTGACAATTTGTGAACTCATCTTTCTTTTCCCCTCAGTAGTACTAAGTTCTGTGAAGGTTAGGCTAGTGTCAAATCAGAAGCACTGAGGTTAAATATTCTGCTTCTTGCAGCCACCTAAATTTACTGAGGTGTCAATAACATGGCAAAATTTGTGGTGGTGGGCTTCTTGAGCAATCAGGTATCTCTCTGAGAGAAAACCTAGAAGATCAGTGTCTTTTAACACAGTCACTGCTGCTCTGATGTTTGCATCCATGTGTTTTGTTAAAACCGCATGCAATGTTCCTTTTTATACATTGTTGCAAAACATACAGATGTTTCTGTTTCTTTCGAGTCTGTCCGTTGAGATGGGCACGCGAACACTTTGTTGCTGTGCTTCTGAAGAAATCACATTTCGGTGCCTATGGTGACTGTGATGTATAGGACAAATTCAGCATTTTTGCTTCTTTTTTCCATTTCATATGACATCTTTTATCATGGGAGAAGAAAATTTTAATCGAGATGACTTTTGCCATTTGACCTCGCCTGACATGAGGAATTCTACAGGAGTATCACCCGCAATAAATTCTTGTAAATTACTTCTTTCATGTTTCTTTGCCATATCATGCAAAGATTCACGTTTTTTAAAAAATGATCTATATCCATGGCCACAAATTGCTTGCTTAGAATAAGGGGGGCGTTCTAATTTTTCCAAATTTGTCTGCTTTGCAGAAAAAGCTTTTACCCCAATCTTGCAGCAGTTTCCATATGGCCATTTTACCCGAAAGAATATAATACTACATGCTCTATGATTCTAATTTACATTAAGATAAAAGTATATTTTTAATGACATAATAGGTTCATAAAAACAAAAATTACAGGAAAACCATGGCCTCCTGCCCTTTGTTTTTTTTTATCTGTATTTCCCTTTCTCTCCCACTTTTGCTTTCCTGCTCTCTCTCTCTCTCACACACACACTCTCTCTCGCCTTTTTTCTCATCTCTTCTCTTTCTTTGTCTCTCGATTTCTTCATTTTATGCACAATAAACCTGAGAAGTAGATCTAGCTAAAGAAACTTATTTAAATTTATTTACAGTGAGCTAAGAAAAAAAAAAAGCGCACATCTGGCTGCAGAATCAAGACAGGTTTTTTCTCAAAACTGACTCAAAGTTTCCTTTTTCTTATAGTACATTGTATCAAGTATCAAGTTAGACTATACCTCTGAAATAACAAAAATTTGGGTTGACACCGGTGCCGTCAATAAATCTCGGAGGAATTCAAACAAGGTCCCTTCCACAGGGGTCGCTTTCAAAATTCATAGGCTGAGGGTGGTGATAACAAAAGAAAGTTGCACGGTTGCGTGTGTTAGAGGTGGTGCGGTGTAAGGTTTGTATGTTGGATCATTTCAATTTAACGGCGATTGTTTTTGCTAATAACTCGGCTTCTAAGCAACTCCCAGAGTGCTTCTATAGCACATTTTGTAGTGTATTAAAAGCTGTTTCCACTGTTTCTACTTTCATCACCAAATGCACAATTCCCGCATTCCTTGTCCTTTATTACGTCTACTAAGTTCAATCATTCATTACTCTGCCACACAAAACTGCGGAGGCAATACAAAAAGATCTTGTCAATGGTTTCATCTATCGACTGGTGTCATTGAAAACGGGTCAATATGAATGCACAGACACACATAAGGAAGTATGATAGAAGGATCTAATAAGTGAGTCAATGTCGGTAGCCTGTTGCTGACAGGGACCCGTTGATCAAATATTCAAAACAAGATTTTATGCCTGTAACGATAAGCCATTAGCAGGGGTGCAACAGTATGTTAAAAAATTATTTCAATGATATTTCCAGGTCGGCTAATTTTTTTTTTTTGCATTTTAATCTATCTAATGTTTGGCAAGTTTTCACCGCAGTCAATGCACATAACAATTAACTCCAAACAAAATTTTGAACTGCCAATGTCAGGATTCTAATTTCCATAATTTTTTCATGAGAACTGGCCATTTATGCTGATTCCAAGTATTTCCCAGACTTGCAACTGCCGACTGTAATTTTCTATGATTTTTCCAGATCTTCAAACTCTATGGCAACTGTTCATAAAAGTGGATCTGATGATGATTTGGAATGCTACAGTGTCTTTATGATGTGTCCTTCTAGCTGTGGTAAGATGATGTCTCTCAAGCCTGTGCACCTGATCCACCAATGGAAATATTTTTATTCATGCAGACCTACACCGAATTTAAAAGCCGCCCCAGGGACCAGATCTGTATGAGGCCTGGTCCACCTTGAGCAAGATTTTTCTCAGGCAGCTCCACAGTAAATCTGTCTGCTGACACGGCCAGAATCTGAACATGAGCTGCTCCCTCTGGTAAAGGACACCATTCCACAGACCAAATTGGTCCTCCAGCAAAACAATAGTGCCTTCCTGAAAGGGGGAAAATTAAAGAACAAAGACAAATCTGGTGAGAGTTAACAAAAGCCAGTGAGTTGTTTCTATAAAATAAAATGAAAATATCCCTTGCCTTGTCTGGATATGCAACCAAAACGTCCTGCCAGCAATTTTAGACCATACATCTTATATACTTTGTTATTCAGTCGGATAAGAAAAATCTATCATTATCAATCCTAGCATTGAAACATCAGTTTGATAACTAGGCCTAACTATAGACAGCATAGAGTAAGACAAAGTATTTGCTGACCACTTGTTTTAAAATTCAACAGCTTTCTAATCTTTGCTTAATTCGTTGTTCCTACTGCCAAGTGATGAATTATCAGTTTTTGAGAAAGATCTTAACAATGGGAACAATGAATTGGGTCAGCAGACTATGCTTGCAATCTTAAGATATCTTTCTGACACAACGTGTAGCCTTACAATAGTCAGCTGGATTATCTGGTTCTCAATACTCAACAGGGAAAATATTTTTCAAGACTTTTTCCAGACTTTTCAACACCTCAATTTCAAAATTCAAGACCCACAACTCATGACATGACAACCGCCATGAACAAAGAAACACAAAGGGCTGCACGACAATATATTATAAAGCATAATTAAACCAACTAGATAGGAATAATAGTTCCTCTTTAAGCAAAAAAATTTACATGGCAAAAAGCAGCTGCATGTTGTAGATTTTTCTGAATTGTGGCAAAGACAGTTCCCATAAATAAGGACTTCAATAAGAAAGTAAATGAAAATCAGCTTTTAATAATTTATGAATTCAGCATTCAAATAGCACTTCCCCATGACGCTGATACCTAGTCTAGCTCTAGTCGACTCTTCTAGTCTAGATCTAGAACTGGAGGTTGGGTCTGACTTCAAAACACAACTCCTCACAAGAAACTTAAGCATTGTAAGTCTGATGTTTTGAATCCAATGAAACTATACAAGACTGACACAATTCACAGATCTAGATGCTGGTAGATGTAAATCCTTGTCTTTGTCCAGTTTGTGGGGATGAAGCGAATTCCACTACACGAGGGCGATTCCCAGCCAATTGCTTGGGGTCGCACCAAAGCCGCTCGGCAACAGCAAAATTAACGATATGATATGATACTGAAAGTTTGCGTTTCGGGTAGTACTGATAGTGTAATAAATGCAATGACTGCATTCGCCCCACGAGTGCGCATGCGTTCATCATAATTTTCGAAATTATATAGCAGCGCCGACAATAATGAATTTCAAGACTTTTTCCCCGACTTTTTGCCTGGATTGTTAAAAAAATCCCCGTTTTCCTGACTTTTTTAAAGACTTAAATGGAAACATCGTTTTCCAGACTCTTCCAGACTTCCAGACTTCTGTACGGACCATGAATACAGCTCATCCATTATTTTCCTTTGCCTGTTGCCCAGGATAAGAAATTAGCTTTTTAGCAGAACTGTGATCCTTCCTTACCATTTAAACGACAGGTATTGCCCCATTTCAAACTTGTCCCATCTGCATCATCTGCTGTCTTTGTCTGCCTTGCTGTGAACTGTGTGCTGCTCTCTTCAGATTGCATGTACTTATTCCTCTCACTGAAAGAGGGATTAGAATGCCAAATTTGGTGAATGTAAGAAGATTATTTTGCTTTGTCTGCACTGGCAGTTCAGGGTAAATTTAGTGTGTGTGACTGTGCACGTGCATGTGTGTGTGTGTATAGAAGCAGGGGGGGATCACGTTTGGTTGCAACATCAAATTATCAACTGGTTCAGGAAAAATGGACAATGATAAGTAAAGCACGAAACAATAGAAAGTAACATTGTCACTGTCACCAAAAAAAATCTTACTATCATTAAATCAACAAATGAAAACAAATCTTCCATGATGGTCATTAATAAAAAGGTATTGTCTGCCTCACCAGCTGCCATTTGGTAATGAATGAAAAAGAGTGGGTAAGTACTAATGAAACTGACACTACAGGAGTGCCAAGATCCAAAATTCAAAATGTAGGAATTTTGGGGAAGACTGTGGGACATTATTCCAAACACTGAAAAAAAAAACGTGAAGACAATTCAGATATAGATAATTGATTTCAAAAGTCAAGAATTTGGGCTGTTGAAATGTTATACGGATAACTATTCCGTCTCCCACCAATGGCAAGACTGACCAAAGGAGGCCTTCCAGTCCTGCTAATGTTTGTGTTATATCATTACAGATCTATTCACAGTAATCACATAGGTCTGTCTTCACAAAGACAATAAAATATAATTTTTCAGTACAAGGGCTGCAATTTTCAGGACAGTTGGTAGTTCAATATTATACATGCTGGTTATGATGGAGAAGATATTGCTTCTAAAGATACCTGCTTATAAGGGGCTCCCAGTCTGTCCTACTTGGACAGCAGTTAACAAATACTTGGGCACCTGACTGGTTGTTAAGGAACTCCTGCAGACCCATAAGTCTTTGTGCTGGATTTAAACCTGCTCCTTGGTCGCATGCAAGCTCCCAGTCACTTGCTGTGGCAGAGAAGAATAGGATACTGTAAGAAGACCGGTGGACAGACTTGCAGATGGTTGGATGAATTGATGGGTGCACAAGCAGATGATTTGTCAGTAAAAAGATCTGCAACTAAATTGGTGGTAATTTCCATTTTATTTCACACACTGATTTCCACCATGGTCAATGTTTTGGGGAATCATTTAGATCACATTTTCCTCAGCTGCTCCATCCATAAATTAGGTACCTAGCTATAGGAAGTAAAAAATACTATCAGGTTTCTAGTGATAAGCGCCTGCAAAATGACAGCAATAAGTTCTTCAGGTGCAGAAAGTTATAGTGTGTTCTGCCCTGTTCAGGTAGTGAAAATGTGAGAGCCTATGAGCTAGAAATGCCAGAATAGGAGACTCATAAACCTTGCTTTTATTATATCAAGGTGTCATATCTACACATCTGTTGAGATTCAAACAAGGAAGGTCATGAGGATATGTTGAAGCTGTAATATGGTATCTTGCCCGTAATATGGACCAGGAACAGGGATTCCTATTATGAACAATTCTGTAAAGCTGTCAGATAATTTGAGGTTTGTTGTGGATTTATGATGTTTGTCTTTAGAACTGGCACAATTATGTCTTTTTCTTTCTTTCTTGACAGTGATATTTTGGCTGGACAGCCAGACCACCCCATGGAAAGAATTTTGGTTGGGACAGGCGTTTAAAAAAGAAATATTTATGGATTGGTTATGTGTAGCTTGATAATCCACTGCACTAGAGTGCTGGCTGCCAATATGAGGATTTTAGTACATAAACTTGGGATGAAAAACCAGGCTGTCTGATAAAGGAGATGACTTGGCAAAATGTTCATCTGACTTAAATGAACAATCCAGCCAAATAAGTTTGTATGGTGTAATTTGGCTATCCAGTCAGTATACTCACTCTGCTCTTTCTTTAATAACAATTAATCAATAAATCTACAGAGAGAGTAGGCAGAGTGGACATTAGACAGCGAGAAGAAAGCTGAAAGAAAGCAGGAATAAAGAGAATGAGGAGGGAAGTAAGAGTTTACCATCTCCCACAGTCTCCAGTCTGGCAGATGCAGGAGCATCATGGATTCTTTTTTTTGGTCTCCGTTGAACTTCAACAACATCTGTCTCATCTTCCTCTTCATCTGACACATTAACTACATCCTCATCGCTGACTTCTAAAACATCATCATTATCATCATCATCATCGTCAGTTTCTTCCTCCTTCACTTCAAAATTGTCATCTGAAGACACATAAGGCTCATCTTCCAAGTCTGCAGGATCTTGAACAGCATTCATCATCTTGATGGCACTGGGAATGTATCAGTGAAAAACACCATCAATCACCATATGTCAAGCTGGATATCAATCACTTTTTTTGACCCAAATATTACAATGTGATTCAAATATTAAATAATTCATTCAATGTATCATGAAGGTAAACAGCTAAATGATATGTGCAAACATTAATGTGAAGTGACACGTTGCCAAAAAGATTTTTCAAATGAGAAGTTTGCCTCTAGTCTTAACCCTTCCATGCATTCTTGGGTGTATTTTTGAATTTTATGTTTTTTTTCATTTTAAAATATCTCCAGAACGTGGAATCCCACAACACTGATACTTTTTGTTCCCAAGTTTCTTCTTAGTGACACACTGACAACATTCATTTTGCTTTACATGAGAAATCACATAAATATACATGCAGCACTCTTTTACTACCTCTGGAGGCATTTGTGAGTATGCATGTTACCCATATTCTTTAGTGTGAAGATGGGTGGGAGCCATTCGTAGGTAAGAAAAGGACTGATACTTTTCATCTACATGTAGCCTAGCGATTTACTGAAACTTCTTCCGAGACATTTGTGGGTAAAGTTATATACCACATTTTATATCTACAGTGAATAAGAGGATGCGGGTAACTTAATGCCCCACTAATACCTCTAAAAGTGGCCAAAAATCAATGCCTGAAACAGGGTTGGGCACGTTCACGGAAAATCGGGAACTGCGTTCCGTTCTCCGTTCAGTGCCAAAATAGGGAACTGCGTTCCGTTCCCCGTTCAGCCGAGACTTTCAAATTCCGTTCCGTTCACCCGTTCCACGTCTGAGGAACTTAGTTCCGATCTCC
>JAWQUT010000116.1:970708-986367 GCA_033807755.1 Ellobium chinense | reverse complement strand
TTGAAGACATCACAGATGCGATTACTGCTGTTGAAGAATGGTTTGAGGCCCAATCTGACACATTTTACTCTCAAGGACTTTTGAAGGTCAAGGACAGATGGGAGAAATGTGTAACTCGGCATGGTGACTATGTAGAGAAGTAAATGTAAGTGTACCAAATTACAAGTCTTTGGGTTTATTCTATCATTGTCATGCTACGGACATATTGAACACCCCTCGTACATTTAGTTCAGTTCTCAGGCACATTTAGATCTAAACCAAGTGCCCTACACAGTGTGTAAACATCGTATCACGTTGCTATACTGTTAGACTAGCAATCTGCTGGTGCTAGTTAGGCGTTTGTAGGTTCAAATTGCATGCAGAAATAAAACTCAGCTTTGTAGTTCACAGTTTTCCTGAATAAATATTCAGATGCTTTTATGATGCATTGGAGAACATGGATTTTTTACTTGTAACAGTAGTGTCTCGTCTCTGCAACCTCTTATGTTTTACATCAATTTTTTTTTCTTACCAATCTCAGTACTTCTTCTTAAAAATGATTCTATGTCATACAGGTTGTCATTCTGAATCAGAAAATATATAGTTTTGTATACTTATTATTATAAATAACGATGCAATTTAGCTTTTAACTTGTCAAATCAGTCTTATCTGCCATCATGGCGGCCATATTGGATTATGTAATCATGATTATTGTGTAACACAGTGTAATCTTATAGAACGATCAGAATATGCAGATTACAAAAATATATAGTTTATAGTACCTAATGTTAGCGGTAAGGTTAGTATTTATTATTTATCCTATATCAAAGCATCAATTTATCCTACTTTGGTGCCATTCTCTCTTCTATTAGTGTCTGTATTTTATGTTCACCAAAAACGGTGAAAATAAGTCAACTAAAAAATTCATAACTCTGAAACTAACCATCCGATTTACAAACTTTTTATTTCCATTGTACTCAGCTGAATGAGCTCTATCTATTTATCTTCATATAAGACTTCCGAGATCACGTTAAATTTTTTGACCGTACCCCCTAATAATATTAATATGATATGAGAGTACATACCTCTTGGCAGCTTGTCTCCTTAATCGCTTGCCAGCTGAGCCTGATGCCTCACCTTCTCCCTTGTCTTCCTCATCCACTTCTTTCTTCAGCTCATTTCCTTGCAGCAGCCTTTGTTCCTTCTCTTCTTCCAAAACCATTTGTTTCTCTCTGGTTTTGTGAGCTACCTTGTGTTGGTGAAGCCACATGGCTCTCATTCTGCGATTGCATATGTCACATACTGCGATCTCATCCTACAAAAACAGTTTTGAAACAAGAACTATCAGTTACCATTACTCAAACACGGCAAAAAACAAAAAAACAGAAGAAAAAAAATAGGGGCAGAAAGTATACCATATTGAAAATGAGATAAATGCTTTAGTGTAATATTCCGAAGGAAATAGTAAGTAAACATTCTAGCAAAATTACAGAGGAGATGGTGACATGAATATGTCAGAATTCATAAGTTTAAATGACTTTCAGTATTTATGCTCTTAAAAGAAGTTACAACTCAGCAATAAACATTCATCAGCTTTAATCATACAATGCATACAATGTATGCATGCCTTGCAGTACATCACTGATAATTAATATTAAGCAAAGAAAGCAACAGGAATGATATGAACACTAATAGCTTCCAAGAGCATTCCTACCTCCCTTCCACACCAAATTTGATGATGCTTGTAGTACTGAGGAAAACGAAAACGCTTCTGACATTTCTGACAGTCAATGTGTCCAAGCCTTTTGATAACCATCTGTGGTTTGTCATCTCCTAGAGGATTGCCTGCTGTCCACTGAACAAGGAAAGAGGAACAAAAGCATAGAATTAATAATAGGCAAGCTAGGCCCTAGGCAGCTCAGCAATGGGTATCTAAATTGCAAATTGTGTTTTAAGAAATCCAAAATAATGGAAACTATGAAAAATATGAACGTTAATGCTTTCCTGAACCTCAGTTTTATTTTCTTGGCAAATAATGCACTATGCCATTAATTTATAATAATCATACTTTATAGATTTGTCATTTTTGCTCCTGCTGTCCTTTCTAGCTCTATTTCACAGTGAAATGAAATGAGAAACAAACAATGTTTTAGTCAAATGTAAGTACATCTAACAGACATACTATAAGTGAGTGATCTGTCATCATGTGTCCTCTCAAGACATTCAAATTTCTCATTGTCTTTTCACAGCGCTGACACACAACAGCTCCTCCACTTTTCTGTGAACAACAGATGAGATGAAACTTGTTAATTATGACTAGATCTATATGACATTTTAAACTGCAATACAAAAAAAACAACCCAATCACCATTTTCAAGAGCAAAATTTCCTAAGGCAGGTTTCACAGAATAAGCAGCAGTAGATAATAAATATAGAAATGTCAGTGCTTGTATGAAGTTTCTTCACACATTCTGGTTACTTTACCACCTGTCTTTGATGCAAGGAGATAAAATACATAAAAATATGTTGGGCTCTGACATAGCTTTTGATGTTTATGAGCATTTCTAGGTAGTGAAACTCAGATTTTCAGTTATACAAAAATCTCCTAAGAATAGAGTATTGGTTTCTGCATGATACAGTTGCAAAAATAAACAGAGAGATTGCCTTTTCGCATTTTTCTGTGGTAGTTTCGTGAACATTCTTCAAGATGATACCAAATTTAGTTGATGTTATCCAATGGAATAGCTTTTTGCGTAGGTTTGAAAATGACAGGTACAAACTGCTGCTGTCTGTTCCCAATTCTTAGATTTTCATATTAATCATACTTTTCTTATTTTGTTCTGTAAGATGCCCCTTTTAGCGACAAAATGTTCAGAAACGGGTGAAGATTAGTCAGCATACAATAAAACGATGCTGACTTGCATCAGGTATTTTTAAAACCTGAAATACTATGAGTTGTTAAAAAGTCTGTGTACATTTTCTGAGATTAGCATGAGGTAATTTTCTGCTCCTATTTCACTATACTTGTTAACAATCCAAAGTTCATAGATCTACTGCTGAACTATGTAGGTTACACATGCGAATTAAATTTGAGGCCACTCCAGTAAATTTGAGGTTACAAGGAAGAGTATTTATCACATCATTTTTTTCTCCCACTCAGAGTCAGGGGCCCAGTGACCTTAGCTTGGCCTGTTCTAATGCATTTGTCACTTCCCTGGCCAGTTTTGGTTAAACTAGAGAGTCAGAAGTTTGAAAAGATAGGGGCTGCCAATGAGCCAACCCCTTGTTCTCTTGAAATAGCCTGAGGCCTCAAGTGGCTTTTCATGGGGGTGGGTCAAACAAGGAGACACAGCAAAAAAATTTACTTGTTATGGGCTATTAAAAGTAATGTATATTTTTAGATCAGATGCTTATCTCTATTACTGGTGAGTGGGAATTGCCAACGAAAATTAGGGCTGGAGTGACGGCAATGAACAGTACCTAGTAAAATATAGCAAACGGATTTGGGCGTGTGTAACCTGATGAGACAAAAGATAGACTAAGTGTGTTCAAGTAGTTTCTGCTAGATGAAGCCATTTATCATAAATGATAGACTGTCTACATTTTTCTGAGATTTCCTATTTAAGGGAAATATCTTTTGCAAGGGAGATCATCACAAATATGAGAAGCTTGATTTTTTTTTAAACCCTTCTTTCAGTATTAAATTTGAAAAAAAAGAAGTGAAAATAGACCAGCATTTATTCCATTTGTATTTTTTATGTTTATAATGTCATGGTAACTTGATAAAATTTATGTTGAAGTAATTAAAGTGGCAGTAACTTCTAGCTGCATTAAAATTTTATCACAGGGTTAATTGGCCAGCTTTTCTCTGCAGACTGGTCTTTTCATATTTTTGTTCAGTAAATTGTTTTAAAGAATCATTTGTTATCTTAATAACAAAATTCCTGGATTCCAATTGGAAAGACCTTTAACTTGATATAATACTTCAATTCAATTCAATTGTGTTTATTCCCTTTGTAAAAGATTTACAAAAAATGGGTAACAGCAACCGTCCGAAGGACGCAGTCTTACTTGCAGACATACATTACATCATCATCACTCCCACACACACACACACACACTCACACACACCCACACACATATACAGACATACTACACATACATACACAAGTATCATGGGGCGCCCACTGGGTCACCGTCTCTGACAGAAGCTTCAGAGTCAGCTAAGGTCAGCAGTATTAGAAAGGAGTAAACGCTGGGCAGAAAAGATGGCGATCATTCTATATTGTGGTGTGGAACGAGTTTTCAAAGTATGGTTTTCACAAATTTTACAATGTTTTGTAAAGTTTTTACGCGCTTAGAATTAAATAAATTATGCATTTTTTGAATATTTGGGTTTGTCGTCACATATTTTTCCAGCCACCTTTTCCATTGCATGATATTGTACTTTCTGCATATAAATAAAACATGAAATTCATCGCATATATCATCTTTACACAAGTCGCACCTCCTCTCGGCCAGCGCCTGCCCTGCCATCTGCCAGTTTCCACTGGAAGACGGTGATTTGATGTTCTGAAGCGTGATAGTTTAATTCGTTCATTCTTTTTGAGCAGGGACAGGTAAGGCTCAAGAGAAAGTGTGTCTTTAACGGATTTATAAAAGTAATAGCTGCTGGCATCAAGCTTTCCTCTCCATTCCTGGATAAATACATCTTTCAATCGTCGCTTAAGCAGGGCTCTGTTCAGTTTTACACATTGCGGGTTCATTGTATTTTGGAATGTAAATACGTAAGTAAATCCTATTTCGTTTAACACTGATTTTATCTTATTAATCCATGGAGACTTATATTGGTTATTAGTATTATCATACAACTTGACAACTACGCTGTACAGAATCCTGCTTAATTTACTCTCCTTCGACGTTATTACTCCCATCCAGTATGCCAGCATTCTATCTTTTATCGCAACTGAGAGTGGGTACTCGCCAACCTCCCCAAGCACCATATAATCTGGAGTGGATCGTTTTAGCATAAGTACTTTTTTGAAAAAGTTGATTTGAATTCTTTCTATTACAGAATAGTTGGCGAATCCCCACACCTCACAGCCATACAATAAAACAGGCATTACAAGAGCAATGAAAAGATGGATTTGGCATTCAACAGTTAGATTCAAGGCTCTGGACTTATTCAGCACGTAATACATGGCTTTTGTGCCTTCTTCAGCATTATGTGCAATTGTTTTTGTAAACTTATTATTCTTCTCGAAGATCACTCCTAAATATTTGAACTGGTCAACTATCTCTACATTATGGTAATTTATTGTGAATCTGTCTTCATCATTAAGGCTTTCTTTAAAAGTGTTCCATTAGGGAAATACATACTGCCAGCCATTTTCATGAAACCCGCTCTAAGCCCAACGTCAAGAGAAGGATGAAAACAAAGTTTATGTATTAATCTCAAAGGAAACTAATGCTGAGTTTGAAAATGCACACAGTCACTGAAATACATACCTTACAAAGTCAAGCTGTGCACTGGAAGTGGCCATGCAGTTGTAGCTATAGTCTAAAATAGGATTCAATCTCAAAATAGCATGAATGAAAGAGACAAAATTTGTTGCCATCATAGAGAAATTGCCCATCTAATCCTACATCCTGACAGCAGAATGTTAGGTCTGTATGCGCATGAATATAGATGAAGGAAAGAAACAGAGGAAAAGGAAGACAGACATCATTCCCAAAAGTATGTACCTTATTAGAGCCTTCAGGGCTTGGTGCATTTGCCTGGGTTTTGCTCTGACCTGATCTGCTGCTCTTGGTTTCTGTGGACACATTCTGCCTTTCATTTTGTGATGAAGTTGACTCAGCTTCATCTTCATCAAATATTACTTCCCCCCTAACTCTGCCTTTTTTACTTGATCTGGAAGACTTCTTCAGAATAGCATGTTCAGCTTGTCCACTGCTTTCATCTCCTTCAACCTGCCTCTGGTCACTTTCTACACTCCGAGTGCTCCTTCTGTTTTTGGCATCTTTTTTTGTCATCCTGCTTGTAACATCATTTCCACTTTCTCTATTTATCCCTTCCAGTGAAACAACTTTTCTTCTCTTTCTGTTGTTCATATCTCCATCATCATCAAGAAGTCTATCATTACTGTTTTTGCTACTATCATCACAAATTTTTGTTTCTTTCCTGGGTCTTCCCCGTTTTCTTCGTACTCTATCTGAAATCTCATTTTCTGGTGTAGTTACCAAATATGTTGTGTTCTGTGGGTCTCCATTTTTGTTTCCCCTCAGCTGGGTTCTACAGTTAACATCACTGTTGCTAATATTTCTTGAACCTAGTTCATTCATCTCACTTAGAACCTCATCTTCTGGCTCAACTTTAGTAAGTACCATGCTAGCCACAGTTTCTCCACTATCACTTGATATTAAGGCATTCTGTGATCTTTTGTTTCCAGTTTCAACATGTCCTGGAATGGGTGTGCTTGTTGAAAAATGTTCTTCCTGTTCTTCAGTTCTAGACAGTGACAAAGGTTCAGAAGCATTCACTCGAAAGATGCTTCTTTTAGCACTACTACTATCAAACATGTGAAAGTCATCAAAGTTTCTTTTCTTTCTTATTCGTACTGGTCTTGATGAAGTGTTGACTGAATGGCCTGAAATTTCCCCTTTTCTTAAATCATAACAATCATTATCATCAGGACAGTTGACTGAACTTATTTCACATTCTGGCAAATCTCTGCTGACTTCTGTAGCCTCATGCTTTGTCTTCTTTCTTTCGCTGACTGGGATGGCACTTGCATCTGAATGAGTCAAGACACCCAAGTTGTTCTGACTTGGGGCTTGGCTATCATCTGCAGTAACAATGGGTGACTCATTTGATCCATTAGCCTTTCTCCCGCTCCGTCGTCGCATATTCAAAGGCAAGGATATCTTCACTTTACACAAAAACACATTCTTTCAATGAAATACATGCTAATGAAGATTCCTCAGGCTCAAGTTTATTAACCAGCCCTGCGCAACTTTTTCTTTTAACAGTTTTGGGACTAAGCTGAAAACCATATCATTGATGATATTATTTTTTTTATTAATTAGACTAGTCTATAGACTAATTGTCTCTTTCAGTCACTTTCTTCTTCACAATCACATTCACAACCAAACATTGTCATTAGATTCCGCTAACGCCGCATTTTGTCCCTAGATAAGCTATCCTGCTTTCCTGACAAAACACCCGCTTGATAATGGGGCCTGAGAAGTTCATTCTGTCAGCTTCAAGAGATCTGTTCACATTTCACATCCCATTTAAGAAGTTGGGTTGAATCTCTCATGTAGGTTAGTTTGTAAACGCCTAAGTTGCAATCGGTGCTGACAGGTCAGATGCTATGAAAAAGCCAAACGAACTTGAAAAAGCGCCGAAAAGTGTAATCAACCCCTTGGCAGATGTAGCCAACAAAACAAACAAAAAAAATTGTGAACGCAAGAAAAGAAACTAAATAAATGATAATTGCAAGCTGCTTTTACTCCGAAATGATGAAAAATTGCATAGAATTTAGACACAATTCAACTCATTTAAAAAAAGTGAACGAGGAGCCACGACTATAAAAAGGCCAAAATTTTGGCGCTTTTGGAGCTAGCCTGGCATTACACAAGCAATGCATTGAACCAAGAAACTAGTTGCTAAAATGTATTAGTTTATTTGATTGATATTTTAACTATGGGTATGTTTCCGTACACTTTTTACATCAACATTTTAGCTAATACAACAAAATCTGGTCAAGGAAAGTCAAAAATCCCTCATCTGTATTAGGGAGTTCGCGGCGGGTTTTTCATATTACTTTTATCACCACCCCGTTAAAGAATATCAGGTTTCCTCGACTTTACTAGCCCTTGATCACACAATTCCTCTTGTTTCTTTTACCCAAAGGGGTCTAACTGAAAGTTAAAAGATGTGTCACAAAGTAACACAAAATTAATGAAAGTTTTCAGGGGAGAGTCTATACTTACTTTATGTCGAACATGGACGGTTCATTGTGTGTATATGTGTGTGGTGTGTGTGTGTGTGTGTGTGTGTGTGTGTGGGTGGATGTGTGTGTCTGTCTGTCTGTGTGTGTCTGTCTGTCTGTGTGTGTGTGTCTGTGTGTCTTTGTGTGTGTGCATATGCGTTTGTGTGTGTCTGTGTGTCTTTGTGTGTGTGCATATGCGTTTGAGTGTATGAGAGAGAGAGAGAAATGGAGAGAGAGAGAAAGAGAGAGACCCTGTTCATGATCGAACATGTTCAAAATGTATAACAAATTTATTAATTTCAAGATAGATTCTCCTTTAGTTAGTGATCCTATTTTCACACGCGCTAATAATATTACTACGAAATCATAGTTCTAATATGCCTATGCACATAAATCTGTGACAGTCGTTGCTAGTCACCATAATACACTCCGTCCCAACTGATTAGTATGTCTTGAGAGCAAGCGATGTAAATATTTATCCAAGGAGAGGTGCTTTAGTGTAAGCCACATAACTTGTGATTCAAAGTCCTTCTCGTTAAACTCTGGGGATTCACTGGATATGGTCACACAGATGTCTGAACTGAGGACATGGAGGTAAAACATACTTTTACATGAGGAATGTGAAGTCAAGTGTTTTAAAAGGGCTTTTTATAACATCTAGAGGAATGCCGAAAGACAGAAGCTAGAAAATTTCTTGTGCTGTAGGGAATCGAATACACGACCCTCGCCTTATAGGTCGAATGTAAACAAAATTATAATGAAACACTACACTCATTCCCCGGCGACTCACAATGCCAAGGTACTAAACACGTAAGCTTACTTCCTAAACCAACAAATGTGAATATTCTGTGCTTGCTGTTTATAGCATAATCTGATGAGTGCGTGTGTGTGTCTTTACATTGAGCTATCATCAAAGTTCATTTTCATCATATAAGGCGCCCTAGAGCATTGGGTATTTTGGCGCTGTATAAATTGATTATTACAATTTATGATATAATGCCAGGTTCATATTGTACGAGGTGAAGGCACTTGTTACTTTTCAAAATAACTCTTCCCCCTCCCCACTCCATAGGGCAGGTAAGCACTTCTGTAACATTTAAATCAACAAGATTAATTGAAAGTAAAAAATATCTTATCATATTTTTAGTCCTTGGTCCTTGGTCGGGGACTGCACCGCTCCTCTCACCCGCAGAATATACCTTACTTTCTTGCCCAGCTAATTTTGAGTGCTGTCAAGCTACCTTCTCGGTTTAATATTGCAGCAACACTCCACCTTTTTCAAAATACAGGATGACTGATTGTGAGCCTGTTGTTAAATCTGTTGTCATAGTGAACCACTTCAACAGTTTATGATGGGTTACCTCGCAGCTCTGCAGATCATAGGTTCATGGCTCACGGCCCTAAAGCAGCTAACGAGAGTCTTAACAACAAAGTTAACTCAACACAGCTTATCTACAATGCTCTGATCCCAAGTGGGGTGGAAATTAAGAAAACTAATGTCAGGGCAATGCAATATTTCATACACTCATCCAATACTTATTCATTTCATTAACCTCCAGTTTATCTAGGTATCCCGTTGTCACTTTGACAAAGAAAAGTTAATTACAAGGAGAATTCCATTTTCAACCGTGCTCTGTTATGACGTAGTTTAATTACATTACTGGGTACATTCTGTGCGCCATTTGACACAGAAAATTATGTGCATTTTGGCCTATAATAATTCAAGCATAGGCTGCTATGTTACGGTGTATTCTCCAAATCGAAAGTGAGGGAGGGGAGGAGAGGGCTGAGGGTTCTTTTTCAAGTTGGCAACATTTGTTCACAGAAATGGCGGCTAAACACACACACACACACACACACACACACACACACACACACACACACGCACGCACGCACGCACGCACGCACGCACGCACGCACACACACACACACACACATACACTAGTCATCAGAAAGTTAGACACAAATGCGCCTGATTTTTGTTCTTTTTATCGTTATATTATAAAAAATATTATTATACTTTGTTTTCGGGCTTCTCTGACTCCCGCCTATGTCGTACCAATAGATTATATTATATTTTGATTGCCGTATACGTGCCGCTAGTTTTAGTAGTAAAAACTGTACTATAATATTAGCCCGTAACAATTCTATTTAAATAAGCAAAAAAAAAATAATAATAAGTCCGACTAATTCATAAAATAACATATATTTCTTTTTCAGTGGACGTTATAAAGTGTTAAAATGATAAGTTCATTTTCTTACATTATAATATTATTTAAGTTTAAATCGTACAATCTATGTAGGAATAAGTCGGTACACTTTTTGTTACGTCACTGATAATATCTGGAATGTCAGTTTGGCCACCAAGTATTTGGGTGGAAATTGTGAAATTGGCTGAACCGCTCCACGGTACTTTGTAAGCATTTTGCTGGTCACTGGTAAACTGCTAATCTAATACTGCATGACGTCACGAGTTTTAGCGCTGGAGTGACCGCACAGGACAAACCCCCGTTGACCATTGTGTGTAGGGAAGGTTTTATGATTGAGTTTTTTTTTTTTAATAGGTAATCCGTATGGCCATGCACCACAATCCCAGGACATCATATTTATTGGTTCATTCATTGTGCTCTTGTTTTTATTTATTTTACTTGCTGGCAGCAGAACCTTGCATTTGAAGTATAACCTTTCCACGTATACACGTATATATATATCTTTATTGTGTGCTGTCCCGTTGCAAATTAATCATCCTGTTGTTCATCTACGTACCAAACTTGTGGTCTCAGTTACAATTCAGTAAACGTGTAAAACTTGCTAAACTTGTATTAGAATGTAAGATCAGCCAGTACATTTCCTCGATTAAATCAATTCCCTCGATAAGTCTTGATTCATATCTGCACAGTCCATATGTTTCATATTCGACGGTAATCTTTGATACAAATAATGTATTAAATCTAGTCTGTGCAAGTTCAAATAAAAAGCTAACTAAAAGAGAGCAAAAGCTTCTTCGTTCCACTGGCTTTCATGTGTTTCTATTTATTCATGATTCTATGCCCACTCGTTTATCAGATAAAATGGCTTTAGGAGCTCAACTAAACTAGGACTGGCTATGCCATCTGCACTTTCATTTTTCGAATTTCAGCCACGATGTGCTTTTGTTAAATTGGTAAAATAACCGACAAAGTCTCCGTGTATTTTACGGATTATAATTATTAGGAGATTAACTAGCACTGAGTATAATGTATTGTTTGACTTCTTGCGTGCGCAGCATCGCAGGACACTCCCGCTTAGAGCTTGATTTAGGGTCGGGCTAGGACTCGAAAAGAGAAAGAATACAGTGAGGGAGTTCTTAGACGATGAGAATAATCTTTCCATTTCCCCTTAGCACTTAGTGTGAACACACGCGAAGGCTACTGTACAGAGTTCTATTATTGGCCAATAATAGAACTCAGTGGGATACTGCGACTTTCATTTTTGTTTAGTTTCATGGCGAATTTGACCTCACAGGCCAACCACTTTGGCCTCCAACGGTTTTAAGTATCTGGCAATCTGGAACGATATTGTTTATAATGGTAGGACGAAAAGGTCCTGTCGAGCTTGCCAGTGTATAGAAGGTAAGTCTACAGCTGTTCAGATTGTTTTCTTGTCGTGAAAATTAGACCAAAGTGCTCAGTTTTCATGCATGTGCCTCCTGTGCTGCCTGGGCTAAAAGAACAGAAGGAATTCTCGAATATCGAAATAAACAGTGTCCGTGACTGTGAGTGTTACAGACGGGTAGTCTTGACTCTTGTGTCTGTCAGTCCCAGGGCCGGAGCATGGGCATGGAATTTTCTTTATGCGCAAGATCTAGTCTATTTGATTCCAGTCACCACTTTCTTCCTACATAGTCTGATGTAAGCTGAGGTCTTCTATTATTCTTAAGTTCCAGGTGCAGACCTGTAATTTTACAATAACCTAGATCTAGGACTCTCCTAGTCTAAGGCCCGTTAAGGCAAGGTGTGCTTGGCCCTGGGCGAGTCAGACTAACTGCTAACGCTGAGTAGTAAGGACTGTAGTATGGCCTGTGGACCGTATAGAGTTAGAGAGCTAGACATCAAGGGCAAGGTTAAGGGTAGTATTATGCAAAAAAAAAAAAGCCTAAGGAAGTGTCTGTAATGGTAACTAGAAATCTTCATATTTTAGAAATGTTAAAGAATGTAGCTTGGTAAATGGTTTTATGTATAATAAATGGATCCACCCAGTAGTCACAGTGGGAGCTGAAGTACAGCATAGTTTTCTGTTTATTGATGATTATTGATGGCTACTGCCAATGATAGCCTGATAGTATTTGGACTTTCGCTGGGAGGGTGTTTTACAACTGTATAATTCATAGATAAATAGAGTGTAGGTGTACCCTCACTCTTGAGCTTGAGACTTTGTACTGTATGTGTAAATTTTTCAGCTGTTTCTGTTGTTTGTTAATGGTTTGATGGGGAATCAACCAATTCCAGTACTACCTTTGTGTAAGATTTTCATTTTGTTTTGTGCCCTTCTCACTTAGAATGGTGTCCAATCTGGTTCTTTTAACATTCCATTTACCCTCTTTGTCTTTGACTGTGAGTGTGAGTCATGATTTTCGACAAAATGTTGCAACACTCCTCTGGACCTTTTGTGTTGATCTGCATTTGTTCTAAAGTGAGAGTTCCACATACTGCAACCATATGCCAGTGTGGGCTTCACAAAACAATGATGTTGTAACACATTTCTTTAACCCAGCTATGTCAGCTATAGATATGTTCCACTTTCAAGAAAGCTAGGGTTGTGTTTGTAAACATTCTTGCATATGTTGTTAATATGATAGTTCCACGTAAGTTTTGCATGTAATATTACTCCTGTTTTTTATCATGAGGCAGCCTGTTGACACTGATGTATTTATATTGGTACTTGGATGGAAAGCCATGGATAGATTTCCAGGTGGGGTTTGCAACTTTTCTTTTCAGATTTCTAAGCCGCATCATTACTGACTCAACAAAATCTAAAGCTGATTCAAATATAATAAATGTTTATATGGTAACTTCTTGGTGTCATCTAGAGATCTGTATAAAAGATATCACTAGCAAGGGACCAAAAATGGCATCAGTCATAGTGAAATTTTTTAGACATCACTGAGGAAAAGAGCGAAAATGGCAACAATCATACTTCATAGTGACACTATCCAGTTCGGAAACTTAATGTTTTGGATTATTATAAATCTGTTGATACTATATTCAGTTAATCAAGGAGTTTATGTGAGTGTTAAAAATGGATATCAAATCATTTATAATTTATAGTAGTTATTTTGCCATCCAAACAGTGGTCTTCTGGAAATTTGGATGTGTGGCCTCTTGGAAATTTGGATGTGTGGCCACAGACTGAGTAGAATCCTTGAATTTTGGTAAATTAAAACAATAATCAGTAGTTATGCCAACCTTTACAGAAAGAAATCATAAAAAAATAGCTTCAGTTTTTTTGTGCAGCCTGGTGTTAGTGTCACTGCTGGAATCAACATGAAACTTTCTATTCACCTTCCTTTTTATCAGAGCAGGTACCTTTTGTGAGTTTCAGGGATTAAAACAAACTCTTGGTACACATTTTTTAAAAAATTTGCTTCTTTCACTAAACAGCATG
The DNA here is from genome assembly GCA_033807755.1 of Ellobium chinense. Taxonomy (NCBI): domain Eukaryota; kingdom Metazoa; phylum Mollusca; class Gastropoda; order Ellobiida; family Ellobiidae; genus Ellobium; species Ellobium chinense. The sequence continues at coordinate 972,748 of JAWQUT010000116.1, read as the reverse complement.
CAATTCACATCACACCTCTTTTCAGTCCATGCAGTCTCAAAATAGCTGAGGTGGTGGGTGAAAGTTCTGGCAAACCCTTTTCTTAGTGGCTGACAAGAACAGGAAGGGGCATCCTATTTTATGCTTGCAAGCAGGGACAGTTGTGTCAGTTGCCAAGTTTGCATTGTAAGGCAAAATATCTCACATTTGGTTTCTTTGAGAGTGGTTGGTGTTAAGAAAATTGTTTGGCTTTTTGGCTTTACCATGTCTGTGAAAACAAGTGTGATGTTTAGTTGCAATTTATGCCTCTGAATGTAATTACTATGAAAGGAAAATAAAGTGAATGTATGTAGATATGTAAGTTGAAAAGTGTCCCACACTAATGTGCCCACAAATCTAGATGCTTCCATTTGTTATAAAAATGTGAAATTTCTCTAAACAGGAAAAAAAAGTTAGCAACACAACTCAGCACTGACACAATACAATTTGTCGTTATGAACTGTTGAGGAGTTAAATGAAAGTGTCCCCTCATCTTTAGTCTAACTGTAAGTGATTACAAACAACCGAAAAATCGCTTGAGTCATGACTCACATTGCAAAGTTTCTGTCTCTCAGATATGTAGTAGATCTTTATAGCAGTCCGTCATTCACTTGTCATAGTTATTTAGGAAGAGATAGTGTTGGTGACCAAATCTCATTGGAGTGTGTGAGAACATATTTTGAGATAGAGGACAACTTTCATAGCAAAATGATGTAAGTTGGTAACATTGATATCTTTTAGTTCCTGAAATCAGGATGTAAAATATTTTTTAAATTTTGCAGTTTCATGGAATGAAATATTTTTAATCAATATTTTTTTACATGCATCATGCAGTACTTTGATATAAGCAAAGCAGAATTGTAGGAGTGCAAACCTTTGTGGATCACATACAGGTGACCCACATAGTCACATGTTGCACTCACCGTCACCTTTGATAATAGCACAAGAGAAAAGGAAGTTGCAAGCTGGAGTTGTTTTAAATTAATTACTGTGACTTGGGTGATACACTGTTTGTATGTAGTGTAATGCTGTGATTGTTGGAGGCCTACAGACCACCAGAATAGAATCGGAAACGCAGTCTCCCTGTCAATTCTATATCCAAAACGTCTTTTGTAATCTTTGATATACTATTTGGACATTGTGTTTGCCAACACTGAACAGGTCAGTTATAATGAATTGATATTTTGAAGCAGTTTTTTAAAGCCATGAATAGATGAATATCGGCATAACCAGGCAGTCCTTATTATCACTCATAAACATTCCTCATTGACATCCAGAATCAGAATATGCAGCAACGGAAAAAAAAAAATTGAACACAAAAATGGTTTCAAGGTGACTTTCCACAATTTTCATTTGGACCTCTAGGTCTGAGCCCAAACAAGAAAACAAGAAGAAGTTTGAAACTGAAGGGCATTCCTTTATGTCCGGACAGAGTCAGCATGAAAACATGTAGACGTCTATGACTTTTCAAACTTTGACAGTTTCCTTATATCACAGTTAAAAAAAAACCAAAAAACGTTGAAGGCAAGTGCTCAAGGTTATATGTGTGGCGTACGTGCGTAGATTGCCATTCTGTAACTAGGTCACCCACTTCTTATTTAACACCATTAGGGAACACGCGTCTTTCATCATTGACATTCACCGCATTACGTAGAGAGGTCAGTTTTTTTCCCTGTTTGTACGTGAGCAGTAGGAGTGGGCTTAATGTTTTGAGAGTAACAGGGGCCGTGCTTGGGGTTAGAGGTCGGGCGATCAAGGTCAAGCGATGAAAGGTTCTCAGGTCATAAGGCACACTGCGGACTGAAATCCTAGAGGGGATGCCGACTTAGCGTGCCAGATGTTTGTACTTTTTTAGCTGCAGAGCCGTGGGCAAACGACCCGCAGTTCCCATTTAACTTCAGAGCGCACACAGTGCAGCTGGTCAGATTATAGATCATTTTTTTTTTTTATCTTCCATGCTGCCAGTTAGGGATGTTGGTGTCTTCTTAACGTTATGAGTGAAATTGTGTGTTTTGGGGGGGG
>JAWQUT010000116.1:958378-969272 GCA_033807755.1 Ellobium chinense | reverse complement strand
GGGGGGGGGGCGCAGAGTTTGATTGTGAAGGCACGTTGTTGAAACATACAGGACAATCGTAAGTGTGTGGATTCTCAAATCCACCTTGTATGTATTTTTCTGTTACTGTAACCAATTGCAGAAAGGATGTAGTGATGAAATTTTGCCTTCCATGTCTAACTCTCACTTTAAGATCGCGATTAAGAAAGAATGCCACTAAAACACTGTGTAAGAGTGGGTGAGATTCGCCTGGTTTGCCCTAGGCGAGTACCATGCTAAATTTTGCCATTCTGTGACAAAGTCTCCAATATGGATGAAATCGAGTCGATTGTATTTTCAGACTTTTGTTCGGAAAGGACTTGACTATTTCATATCAAATTTGGAAATGCTCAATCATATGTTGTAAACTTATTTGAGAATAATCGTTTAAGTGCAAATAATTTTAAACTGTTGCTGAAGGTTAACAATGAAGTCGATTTTAGTGTCTGGAAAAAAAAACTTTTGCTGCACATGTCTTTGTGCCAGAGGAAAGCATGCTGTAGATACATGACGATAGCATAGTGTACACAGTAAACGTAGAGGGTAATCGATGAGGGAAACATACTTATTAAGCGTTGGTTCGCGATTCTGTGTGTGTTGGTACGCGATTTTGTATAAACCGAAAATAATTAAGCAATGGAAAGAACAATAGGACTAAAAATTAATGACAAAGCTACTCAGTAACCCTGTGTTGTGCAGACGTATCCATATTTAGAAAGCTCCGCTGTAGGCCTATGTCTAACCTGGCCCAGGTCATCTTTGAAGTTTATTTTCAAGTCACAACTTGCAGTCTCTCTACAAAGCAGAGGTCTGACCTGGCTCGCCCTATGCGTCCTTGCTTTGAAGGTTGCAGACAGTAAGCACTTCATTTGTCTCACAGGCCACCCATAGGCCACCCATCATCAGCCTTCACCGAGTTTGTGAAAAGCGGGTCTCGGAATTAGGCCATCTTGTACACAGAGAGACAGAGAGAGAGAGGGAGAGAGAGAGAGAGAGAGAGATAATATCCAAATATTGTACGTTCCGTAGGATTGTGGGTAGATTTGGAGGTACTGCAATTTTTTAAACCTGAGAAGCCAGAGTAGGGGAGGTCAGAAGATGGAGTATTGTCACATTTGTTGTTTTTTAATCAGTTCAGTCACCGAGGTGCTGTGTGCTCGGTCAAATTTCGATCTTCTTCTACACGGAACTGTTTAGGGTATACACCAGCTGGAGTCCCACAGAGGAAACAGGAAATTTGTCCTCTTTTTTTTTTTTACCTCAATCGATTTCATGACACATCGACTGACATTGTCACAGAGCAGGGATTGAAGTTAGTTGTGGTCATTTCCTATCAATGACTCAACAGCTGTGACTGTTAGGGAGGGTGGCGGTCTACCTCAGCGGTATCACACAAGACGGTCAACTATTGTTTGATGATTTTAATAGGCAGGCACTTGCGAGACCCAGCTGGCTGCTTTGCATTACCAACCGTAATATTAAACCAAACGTGACTAGTGTTCACCGGTGTTCCACGGTCATCTTACTACCTCAAACAGTCCAGTCACTCTTGAGAAACTCCTCCTGCCTGTTACGGACATCTTCCCAAGAAGCCACTGGGTTCAGTCTCTCGAATAGCCGTTTTGAATACGTTCTCCTGCATCGGCCAGAAATTACTGTTTTGTATGTGCTGTTTGGGAGGAGATGGATAATGTTGGGATGTTGGAGCATGACGGGCGTACAGTCATTCTGACCAAACAGTGGAGGTTGGGCATAATTAGTAGTAAACAATAAATTGGCATGTCCTAGGAGATTAGCGGCATAAAGCGCGATGCTGTGTATATATATGTAGTCTTACTTATCAGCAAAGTCAGACACCGGTTTTTCCTTTTTAATAGGATTCCCTTCGAAATAGCGCAGCGATTGCTTGGCTTCCTCTGCCGAGTGAATGACATTTTGGTTATATTCCCTGGAGGCGGTGCTGAGATCCATAGGAGCTCATTAGGCTCATTGGACAGGACTATGACAAGAGAGCAATGCCACTAATAATTACAGGTCATCATTACTCTCTGACAGTATCGCCCTTCCGTTTTATGATCGTTTTGTCACTGTTGATTGTTGTCTAAGGGACAAAGTTTATGAGTGATATTGGATTCAGACATGAAGATAATGAACCTCAAAACATGGGCATTTATCTCTTGATCACTTTTCAGCTCGACCTAATCAACAGTAAAAATTCTTGCGAGCATCTTTAACCTTGATCTCTCTGTCCCTGTGTTCGTTCTCTCTCCTGTCAGACATCAAACCGTCAGCTGAAGAAATGTGCAGATCGCAGACGGGTATCGTTTACATTTACNGGAATAGACAGTGTTTCCAAAACCATGCAGACCTCAGTTACAACCCCTATGAAATCGGTGAAAGTCAGTTTTAAAGAACTGTAGAGAACCTTAGTGCTGTCTTACATTAGTGGACAGTGTTTGTAAGCATGAACAATCCATTTGATAACTAATAATAGAGAGACATTTATCGCTCTTCCAGCAAACAGTTGATGGGGCAAATCGTTGTGCTAGAAATACTGGTACTCAGAAACTATTCTTATCCTGTTACTTAACTTGAGGAGCTAAATTTATTGTTTACAACTGTAAATGTACAGCACTGGACTCTCTAGTCTTGGACTAGTGCCATCATAGGTACGTAATATTATGCTTCCCGAAAAAGACTGTAACCGGCTTACTGATCATTCCTTGTTATAAGAAACTTGGTAATGGTCACACCCCTGTCGTCAACAGCCCGAGCAAGGTTGCATAATTTCTGGCGCTCTTAAACTGCGGAGTAAGTACCTGTCTTGCCAGTCAGGTCATGTGCCTTTTCCCTTAGCGAGTGCTATTCTCTCTCCTCACCCCTTCTCTCCCCCCCCCCCCCCCCCCCCCCCCCCNATTCATTTCCCTAGGCACGATATGAAGCAAAGTTAGTGAAGAAAATTACATGATTTTGCCGTCAAAAAGAAGGATAGCAGACATATTACCCACTTTATCCTACATTCCGCTACACTTCCTAACAGCTTATAGAGAGCCATTTTCCTTTAAGTAGACTAGGGGAAGAAATTGCGTTTCGTAAAACCATGCTAGCCTAGAGGAAAATTCCTACGAGTGGCCACGCTGGTAAGTACCTGACCTGGTTAAATAGTAATGTAATAGTATATACCTAGGAGTGCATCTAAATCAAGCGTACACAGGTTCTTATCATGAAGAGACGAAAAGTGCATGTTTGAGTTGCGTGGTACTGATGATATCGTGAACACTGTTGTCTCCTTTCATCAATCTTTCATCCAAGTATGTCATCGTGTCTTGTGGCTTGAACAATGGAGTCATTGTGGAGAGGGATACTTATTCTTTGATGACGTTCCGAACGAGTTCACCCAGCTAGACTGTCAAGGGCATTGCTTTGAAGGTGGCGGCGATGGGGTGGATGGATGAGGGAAAAGTTGCGCCTGCAACACTGCTGGTCTTTTTTCATGAACTTGTGTCTTCCAAGTGAATCTATGAACTATGAACTGCCTGTGAACTAAACACATGAAACTGGGTTTTGCACAGAATGTGCATAAGAGATCCAGGAAAGGAACTTAACTTTAGTCGTAATCTCAGAGGAGTCTGTGATCCTACAAATTCTAACGTACACACTAGCTGTAGGTACAAACTGGGGTTCAGAATATAGTTGTTGTTTTTTTTTGTGTGTGAAAGTTCAGTTAGTCCCAAGTTCTAATTTCCAAAGAGCATGACGTGAGAATGTCTGGCAAGTTTTTAAGATTAAAGAACCTCTTCGGACTCCAATCTGTTTGAATCCTTCAACCCCTCCCTATGTCCTCCACCCCTTCTCCTCCAGTTATTTGACAAATACATGTAACCTTTCAAGTGCTCCCGTTATGTTTGGTTTTCAGGGGTTGCGGATGTCCTCATCCGGTGTAATGTTGCACTTGTATTACCTTAAACTTAAATCAATAAACCGGTGCTTTGTCATGGTGCGCCACACAAAAAGAGAAAGGTAAGTAAACTTGATTTGTCCTTGAAAAGTAAAGCGGGATGGGAAAGGGAGAGGTTTTGTTCAGCCCTCATTACCCTTTGATCCGATTCCGTTACTAGCAAGTAACATTTCAGTCAGCAGCAGTTTTAACTTCAAAAATTTCTCATCTGGTTGTTTTTATGAAGCCAGCGGTTTAGGAGGTAATTTAACTATGCTCTTGACTCTTGAGGGTGATTTTTTTTTTTCCAAATGGACTTTGATTCGGAATTACTGAAGAATCTTTTGAGATTAGTTCGTTCTAGAAAGGTATAAAATATATATGACGTGCGGATATTTTTTCGCTGTGGTTTTCCAAATGAGCAGCCTTTTTTTTTGTGTGTGTGTGGCATTAGAAGAGTTTGTCTATCAACTGGTTTGCAAATGCTCAGTTTAGGGATGCTGAATTTATAATGGATTTTGAGGAGGCTACATGGTTTGAAAATGCAGGTATTGGGGAAGACCAGAGTGTGTATGACCCTAGAAAGTAAAATTACGATTGAATATTGCTTTTACTTTAAGAAAGAAAATTAATGCACTCGGGGTTGAGATTGGTGTCCGGGCAACTAAGTATGGCGTTTCCTTTGAGAGCATTCATTATGAAATGTTTTCTGTTTGGTAAGCTGCCACAACAATCTCTGATCACAGAGGGAAAAAACATTTAGGGCATTAAGTCGATCCTTTGAGCAAATCGTGTATTGTACACTGTTACTCATTCTCGAGCTTAAGAGCTAGAATGTTCGAGAATGTGTTTTGGCCTGGAGCTGCGATTCTATTTTCATGGCATGCAGATCTAAGAGGGAGGAAAACAAAGCTGGAGAAAAAGCGTGGATTCAAAAATTCGGTCGTTTTGCTCCCACGCAGCAGGCCTAACTTCTTACTACGAAGCCAAGCCCTAGACACTAACCACAGAACATTACATAGCACTGAGAGGCTTTATTTCTGTTCCCTGCATATCCCGTCGGTCAGCACCAAGTAAGCCATTTGTTTTACATCAGGACCTGGAATGACTGTTCCTTAATTCCCAGACTGTAATATCTTAACAGCTAGAGTGTCGACGGGTCAGTTTCTGCCGGACTTCCGCCTCGGTGGAATAATAATATTATCTTCAAGCACGTGTTAGTACGCGTGTTGTGTAACCATTCCTTTAGGACTAATGACTGCTGTAGTAGGTACAAGTACTTAGAAGTTGTCCATTCATATTATACTGAAGACTTTGAAAACACGGCACTCAAATTGCGAATTAACGACAGGATGGCTTTACCATAGTAAGAATTACATTAGTACATCGATGCTGAATGCACCCTTAGTGGCGTTCAGCATTCAGAGTTTATGTAATTCTTACAATGGTAAAAGATCTCATCGTTAATGCGCAGGTTTTCAAATATGAGACGAATACTTTCTTAACGTTCATATGAAAAACGGAGTCAGTTTAAGAAAGTTTATTACATTTAGAGGTTCTCATATTTAAATGGGGTCAAATTAAAATTAGAATATATGCAAGAAGGCTTTGTGCATAAGCCACTAGTGGGTATATCATTCTCTTACATTAATGCAAGTTAGATGCGTTCATACTGACTGGATGGGGTTTCGAATGGATGCCCCTTGCGAATCGTGCACGAGGCTACATGTCAAAATGGACTATAATAATTATGTAGCAGGTATTCCCAATCATCGCAGTGTGACGGATTAGGGGCTAGTGGACATTAGTTCAGTGGTGGTAACCATTGTAAATGTTCATGATAATTTCGAAATTGCTATACAGTAGAAGAACGATATAAAGTACGCCGTGGTGCAAGGAAGAAATATACTGAATACTGAGGCTTATTCAATATCGAGGTCCACCTGAATAATGAACTGATAGAATGATAATGAATTTGGATATCTGAATTTCATAATTAATATAAGGGCATCTTTAATAAATAAATGAGACTTTAAATCGAGGTTCCTTTGTTGTCACTAAAAATCAAAGGTGGGTCAAAAACAAAGGTGGGTAAGGCTGGAAGGGAGCACAGGTGAATGCTGTTGGACCGAAATAGTTTGACATGGAGGAGGCGCCAAAAATTTAAAAAAAAAGATAATCACAGTTCTTGAGAGAATGCTGACCTACACGTTATCGTGCCTTTGCACGCAGTAATCTGGTAAATTCCATGATTGGACTATATTGTTAACTAGGCTAATGTTCGTAGATTAGGAAATTGCTACGGTGTATTAAGTACACATGATAGTCTGTTACTTGGTCGCTCTTTACATAAAAACTGCGCAATTCATGTCCATCTTGAGGCTTTGATTGTTCTACTTTTGAACGCCCCCATTTCATATGAGGCTCGGGCCATTGTTTCATATCGTGGGTTATTTGAAAGGACGTGTCTAACGATTTTTTTTTTGGATCCGAACTAAAGCTGCTGTCGTCTGGTTGTAAAGAGTTTAATCGATGAGAAAATCAATTATTGATGAGGTGACTGGTCTGCTGTTCCCGCTGTCGCGGTGGTGATGTTCCGATGAAACCCTTACATGTGTCCACGTGAAGGAAATACATTTGGGTCAGTAGAGAAAGTTGTTGATCTTTGGAAAGTCAGTGATCAGAGCTTTGTTATAATGACGATTTCAGTGGGCTAGGGCTGGGCTTACCAGACTCGTCTCTTCCCCCCCCCCCCCCCNCCCCTCCTCCCAGCCAACAACCTATTGCACTTTGTTTAATCGTTCCTTCTGTCCTTTCATCGTTCTTTTGTCCTTTAGAATTTAGAAAAAAAAATAGATAAAGCCGACGCGAAAGTGGTCTGTAGAAAAAAAAAAATTAACATTTTGGAAAAAAAAAATTGCCCCCGCAAAATCTGCGGCATCCCGTTTGCTGTTTTCATCAGACAGTTAAGAGAGAGTTTGCGGCTTTCCTCTTCTTGTACTTGTGGCCTTGTCTATTTGGTGATCGCTTGGATTGAAAAGTGTAACTCTCTCTCTCTCTTCTCTCTGTCTGTGTCTCTCTCTCTCTCTCTCACACACACACACACACACACACACACACACACACACACACACACACACACACACACACACACACACACACACACATCACGCTAAAATGGAAAAAAAAATGCGAAATGAGGAGTTCCTTTTCCTAATACCAACTTCACAAGCCTGGTCTACAAACTGAACCAGGAGAAATGATAATTATAAAATGGGACAGCCCACGGATCAGTGATTGCCGCAAACTCCATTTTTATGCTGTAAATTCGAAGGAAGGAAATTCAATGCTGAGACATAGGGAACTTATGGAATTTCACGCAATTCTGGCCACAAATACCCAAGTCATGGCTCTTATAATACTGAGCGATGTTTTTTTTTTTTTTTTATTAGATTCGGGTCTTCCCAAATTTCGTTGGATTGATGCGGATCTTGGGATTGGAGCAACAGCCGTGTCTTGCAGCATATCTTGTGGTCAGAACGAGAAACAAGTCCATGCAGTCAATTGAATCTTGCAGTCCCCTCTCTCTTCCCTAAAGCCATTTCCTATCGTATCTTTTGTGATGTAGATCGACTTTCTCAGTGCCGTTCCCACCTCCCCCCTCCCCCCCCCCNCCCCACCCCCCGACAACCACACAATAACAACAACAACAACCCGCCAACTGACTCTTGTAACTCTTGACACTGCAGGCATGTGTGTAGTTTGTGTCATTGACGTCAGCCGCTTGGAGCGACTGTTTGTAAACGTTAAGCTGCTAAAATGCCATCCAGAACGTGCGTTTCATCATTTTCTTTTGAAAGATGCGTGCAAATTATTCTGTGCACACACTTTCCTTTTTCAGATTTGCTTTGTGGCAGCGTTTCCATATTTCCCTTCGTGGTAAATTTTGTGATGTCCCAGAAGTATTTTCGGACTAAAGTGCACCATTATATTCGTTTGTCGCTTTTGGGTTTTATTTTATTCATTCTTCCTGTGACCACGCCAAAAAATACATCCATTGTGGACATAATCAATTTAATGGCGCAAATTTTCAATCTTAAAGATCTTCTTCAGGCGTAAAAATTATTCTAAGACACACAGTGATCATCATCATCATCATCTCTTCATCAGAGCGTCTTGCTGTGTAAAGTGGCCCAAGAATCGAACACTGCAGTGTCGCTTGTTATTAATGTTGTTATGCAGAGCAACGTTGATTTAAAATGCAGAGTGGCAGTTGCTTTGTGCGGTCTTTCTTTAAGCACAACGATTTCTCTGGCACTGGACGTCGGACGATGGTACGGCATTTCATTACCTCAAGACTTTGTATTTTCTTAGTCGTTGAGGGAGTCAGAATTCATATTATAGACTGCGTGAGAAACACTGAGATCGATTTTGAGATCGGTTTGTTCTTATCGTAATCCTAGCAGGAAGTGTTGCTTACCAACAATCCTACCCTTGCCGACGGTCGCCTCACTTTCTTCGTATCCGCCGCGTTTGATGTAGAAATGAGCACGCTGTCATGCGCACTCCGCGGATGGATCGATAGGATGTTCCCTAGGTCAGGTTCCAGCGCGCATCTCAACATACTGTGCCACATAACTCGTTTGCTGTATGTTGGAGTCGTAATGTAGAGGAGTATGACCTGTGCCAGAGTAGAGTTTCCACTTCGTCTTTAGTATTCGCTGTATTTTACACGTATGGGCTCTTCAATGTCCAGACTGGAATCTTTATTGAAGGTATTTTTATTTTCTTAATATTTGTTCCATTTCTCTATTTTGCCCAAGCCTTTTTCGAGTTTTACGAAATTTCAAGGCCTGAAACCTTGTCTAAAATTCTTAATCGTTAGGATACAATCCGTTGTGATTGCCACCTAATTTCTGCCATGTAGTTAAGTTTGACTTTTCTGGGAATGAGGGATGGGGTGGGCTAACGAGGCTCTTACTGACCACAATGTTACTTGTGGATGGTCAGGCCCGATATTATGAATTGTTACATAATTATGCAAAACGCTTTTCATAGATTCTATGGCATGTCCCCTTCTTATGGCACCTTCATTTATGTTTGTAGGTGCATGTGTCAGAGGGTGTTTGATGATATGTATGTGCTGTATGTGTAAGAGAGATGTGCATTTTTCTTACGTATCGGCATCTTGAATTGCCCTAATCTTGAACAGATACCCGTAACCGTATTGTTGTGCCTTCTCACGGATTGATACAGTTGATTAACGTCTTCAGGTCGTGACCGAGCACTAACCGATCATTCTTATAAACCAGGAGTTTGTGACAAGAGGTAAGTAAGGCCTCTCTTACAAACTTGAAAAAATTAAAATTAATATGAAATATTCTATGTAATTCCATTTTGACTGTTTCTTCGTATTTTTAATTGATTGATTGATGAGTTGGTTGGTCGATTGATTTGCTGATGCATTTTTATTTGATCTTTTGTCTGTTAAGACTAAAAAGACATATTATGCCGAGAGAAGGAGATAGATAGACAGACGGACTAAGAATTTAGTGAAACGTAAACGCTTGACCTCTTTATCGGCAGCCATTCGGCTCTTGAAAGAAGGAAGAGGTTCTTACACAACCACTCCACAGCCCGCCATAGCTCCCTGTGTCAAGACAGTTTGAAGGATTTGGAGCTGGGACAGCATGGTTTTTGCAAAGAGTGTGTATAATAATGTTAGACAAGAGTCTTCACTGCCGCCGAATCGCAAAGCCTATCCCAGTTAACTGGCTCGGCGTGGTCCGCGCTCATCTCTGAAAGGTCCGTGATGCCGTAAGGCAATAGATTTGATTAATTTAATTAATTTGAGAGGAAGGATGGCGAACGAAAACTCTTGACATTCTTGGTGCTATTCTGTGGTAAATTGTACAAATTTCAGGAACTAGATGTCAGTTTTGTTGTTTTTTTTTGTCGTTTTCCGCTGGATCCTGAAAGGCATATAGCTTTATTAAATATATAAAAAATGATATGAAATCTAATGTTTTATAAATATGAATTTATGGGTCTAAGCATGTGCTCTGTCCTTCTCTATCATACAAAGAAGAATATAACCAGAGAAGCGAAAAAATATTGAGATACACCATTAGCCACGCAGCAGACCTACTGGTAGAGACATCAACATGAACAGGCTGCACTCCGCAAAAGGAAAAAAAAAAAACAACCACCAAGCAACAAACTTTCAGACGATGGAAGCAAATCATCGAAGAAAGCAGACTTTTGTCTCAGAGACATGGAAATTGGGAATGTTTCCAGTCTTATGTCAGAGATCTTATCTGGACAAGCCATTGATTTGTTCATCTGTCAAGTGAAGATGCCAGTGAAAAAAAACAACAAAAACCCGAAGGAAATGCAGGACAAGACACTACTCAGATTAGCATTATTATATCAAGTTCAGTATCTAGTTATGGAGATGATGAATCTCATTGTTTACATATTGGTCAGTTAATTGGACAATTGGTCATGGGAGAGACGAGGCTAATTGAAGCCTTTTTTGCCTCTCAGCATCATCAGCTGAGTCGAGATGAGCACAGAGCACGCCTCTCCTCGCTCGCCGCCAGGCTTGATACTGACGGCATTGCCACTATGCGAAGTGGGCTCTCTTACCTAAACTGCACACTCTTTGAGTTATAAGAACACTGAGCATGAAGAATGGTACTTTTCCTGACAGCTCTAATGTGTCATGTTTCCCTGCCGTCACCTACAGCATACATGGAATTGTACATGTTACAGAGAGAGGTAATCATGACTTCATGCAATGTCGAAATGTAATGTGTAGTGGCAGAGTTTTCAAAATATCTGGGTAACATAGGCTAAGACTAAAACATTCTGGACACTCTGGAAACTTTGGGTGGAGAGTGAGTTAAGCGAAACTTGTGTAGACTACCACCCTTGAAA
>JAWQUT010000116.1:896814-948800 GCA_033807755.1 Ellobium chinense | reverse complement strand
TTTTTTTTTTTTTAAGGCAGACACTCTGATTTGAAGAAATCAATGAAATTTCTTGAAACTGAAAATGTGTATATTTGCCTAATGGTTTTGATTATAACACTGATTTGACAAACCACAATCAATCTGGCAGCATTGATCCACTAAACAGTTTCTGTGTTATGTGTATTTGCCAGCCTGCATTCATGTGGAGAGGGAGACCAGTAGAGTAATAATATGTTGTGAGATCTTTTCTCACACCTGTAGCTTGAGATTAGTGGTTTAGTTTTATTTATTTATTTATTTATTTATTTATTTATTTATTTATTTATTTATTTATTTATCTGTTTATTTATTTATTTATTTATTTTTATCTCAGATCAAAGCAACCTTTCAGATTAAAATCAGTAGGGAGCAAACTACAGACTAAAACAGACACAAGTTTTGACATGTTTGATGACTAATTATATATATTCAAACATTGTATTTCTCCTGTTTTTCAGTTGAGCTGTCCTGAAATGCATCCAAAGAACGAAGTTTGACATGAGAATCACTAACAACAACTGCAGCTGTGTTTACACTGTCCGTTAGGATGTTTATGTCACCACCCAAGTGCTAATGACATTATCAGATTGTGACTGTGACTTCAGAACCACTGGTGAAACACAAACAAATCGTGACAGAGCATCTTTGTGACATTCACAATACTTAATTGAGTTTTTGGAGATTAACAGTTACTTCCCTTCAGTCAAGGCCCAAGGGCAGCAGTCCTCAAACTGAGGGAAGATTACATTTCAAGGGAACTTAAAATTTGTGCTGACTGACAAAGAAGAAGTCAGGAAACGGGCAAAGGCCTGAAAGGAATGGAAAATGTGCATAATGCTATAGCCTGGTATCAAAAAAAGGTAAGGTGATTACTTGTTTACTAAACAGCAATGTGTCAAGCTTCCCTGGTAGGAAAATCAGGAAAACTGACTTCATTTTACAGCCTTCAGTCTGTTTTTGCTGTATGAGAAAACCTCTCCTATGTTCAGAGTGCAAGCTGAGTAGAGCAGAAAATGCCACAAAAAGAATATTTTTGACATGAAATCAAAATTAAATTTTCCAATAGGGAGCTCTGTTGTGCTTAGTATCCTGATACTAGTTGTTCTTTGCATTTTGTTCTTTTTTCAAAATCTTCTCTTTGTCTCTGTCATCTGTCATTCTACTGTTGTGGCTGACTGAATATTTATGAAAGTAGGCTCAAGGTGACAGTTTCTGAATCTGTAGTGAAGACAAAAAATATTTTTCATGGAAACTTAAGGACCATCTGCATCAAAGTCTTTTGGCCTAAAATAAGGTAATAAACAATTATGATATCATTTGTATGTTATATGTTGGACATTGGAAACTGATTGGTTCTTTAAAATCATAGGTAAACTTCCAAATGAATGGACATCCATAGGGCTCTCACCAACTTAATGTCTGATGGGTAACATTTATTTTTCTGACTGCCAACTGTTTGTATAGTCTCTATAGTGTGTTACTTTCTGTTTTGTTAACAGATATATGGCACAAAGAAACATAAGTCTCACAAAAATATAATTAAATTTTGAACTTTTCCCCCCAGATTGGTTCTTACGACAAACAGCTGTGGGAGCAGTCTGTGGAAAAGAAACTGCAGAAGGTTGGTGTAGTTTGTTTGAGAATTCATATCACATGCACATTTATCATTCTTAATATTATTATTTAAAGGCTTTTGTTAGAACACCGTTTCTTTGTCCGTCACAGAACTGTCTCTTTCTTCCCCAAGCACTCATTCAGAAGATGCGGCAACTCATTACAGTATATGCTTCAAAGTTTAAATATTTCTCAGAACTGGTTTGTTCAAATTTGGTGGAACACATCGCTCATGTGCACCAGTTAAATAGAGCATGGACATCATTTCATTCTAAATACAAACTCGTGATGTTTCCTGATGTGCACCTACAGAAATTGCATTTTTTTACATCAATGCAAGGGTACATTTCAGCAGAAGATATAAGAAATGGAAATTATCAGTTCAAGTATTCAGATTTGCTAAAGCATGCATAATTGATCCACATGTGTCAAGTGTGATGGGGAGGAGGTGGGGGCATTAGAGATATCATAAAGCTTGGATACATTTGTGCTCTCATTTCTGTGAACAGCAGTTTGAAAATATTGCAGGAGGAATATGAATTTTTTGACTAATAAAAATATTGGGCTAATTTAACTGTCTTCTTCTCAGCAACCCCCATTTGTCTTGCACAATGCTCCGAGGAAAAAAGTTCGTCTCAAGACCGAATACATTGATGTTGACCTCATCAGAGGTAAGTAGGACAGTAACGCTTTTACTTAAGCCAGGTGTTTTTGGCAGTTTCATCTTTCATTCATGATCTAGAAAACAGCTAGTGACAAACCTTAGCATGCATTTTATCTCTTTTTAAGTTGTAGTTCAGCGTCATTCTCTAATGAAGATTCAGAGTTTCAGTAAAACTTGATATCTTGAATTTGAATGGAGTTCTGAGATGTGTTGAGAGGAGAGGGGAAGGATTGCATTCAGTCCGCTAAAACTATTCAGTTTAATTTAAGGAAGGAAGAAGAGGGATGTCCAGTAAAAATCATACACACTAGTTCACACTGATAGAATTTTAAATCTTACACTCTAATATGCATTTGTGTATGAATCAGGAGGTTTCAGATCCAGATTAGGACTGATATTATCACCAACCCTATTACTTGTATGTGTTTTATAATGAAGATATTGATATCTAAAGCATCATTCTCATGTCTCACAGTTACTCAAAGTGAGATTCAGGACTAGGATCTGAGATTTCAGGTCCTAAATGGTTGGGGGCCATCTAAAACCATTTTTTTTGTGTTTTTTTGTTTGAGAAATTGAGAATAAAATCATTTGTTTATAGACCAAAAGTAATTGGTTTTGGTTTTATGGTCAGTAATTGTTGATAAATTTTAACATTTTGTGAATGAAAGAAAAATTTTTTTTAGGAAAAAATACTCTCCAGTCACGTTTCTCTCAGAATTTTTCTTATGAAGCCACATTTTGACTGACTGCAAAATATCAGTGTCAGCAACATTCCTTTTTTCATGTTCAAGTGCTTTAAAAGGCTTTGATTAAACAGTGCAAATGAGAAAATGGAATTGTGAGTTCTTCATCAGAATAAGACTCAAAAACAGTCCATTCCCAAGAAGAGCATTTCAAACTAATACAAATACTATAAGTGCTCCATGACCTACTTAAGCAAAAGACAGTGGTTTTTGGTGGTAAAAAAAATAAGTAATGTGATTTTGTACTTTACTCAGTTACTTGCTGTTGAGCTCATTGTCAAAATTTTTTTTCACCCTGCAGGCTCAACTTTTACGAAAACAAAGCCACAAGTTCCATGGGTATATGTCACCAGGAAGGCTATCTCTCGTGTCTTGTTCTTCCCATTCTACTACAATTGGTATGTCCTAGGGATAAGAAGTTTTCTATAAATGTTGAAGTCGTGGTCTGTTGGGCCAAGAAAGTTGAGGCTGACCAAGTGAAAAGTGCTCATAACCTTCCAGTTGTTTTTGCTTTCCATCATATGCAAACTCAAAATTCCAGAAGAGTTTGCAAGATATTTGAGGTAGTGAGTAAAATTTCACATGGCATTTAGAGAATGAAGACCATAACAGCACAGTAAGTGTAAAAGGTTTTCAAGTTCATGAGGCTCCAGGTCGTGAGATCTTGCTGTACTTTCTTGCTCACATCAATGTCATTGTCTGTCATGCAACAGCATGTAAAGCTACAGTTCAGTTTAGGATGGGTTTCAAGACTATGGAAATTAAAAACAGTATTGTGTATTTCAGTGGTCTTTTATGAAGTATTTGTTTCATGAAGTATTTGAGGACGGGATCTGACTGTAAAGGCTTAGAAATGGGATGTAAAGAAAACTTACTATTACAAAAATACACTGATTATATATGAATACAATTTAAAAATGCCTTAATCCCATCAGAAAATGTTTTTGATGTGCTTATATAAAGGCCAGACTCTTAACTATATGGGTGGACGATCATTATGGCCCATATTTAGAAGCTACTATAATCTTCATTGTCTTTACTTGCAAAGAAGAAAGTAATATGCTCACTCACCAGATGAAGCATCTCTAAAATCTTGAAACAACTCGCATGACAAGGCATAGTTAAGTTTTAAACTTCTGTTACCAATCTCAGTTACTTGTTCGATGTTAATTACTTGCACTGTCATCTTTATATGGAAGTTATAAATTTAGGTATGGTTTTTTAATCACACATAAGCCACATGGCAGGCAGTATTCTTTATCATAGGAGTTTGCAGATGAAAACTGAACCCTCCTGACTTTACCTTGCCTCCACAGGTGGGCCACCCAAACATCCAAGAAGCTCTATGCAGTGCTTCTTGTCCTCTATGTACTCCAAGTGCTTACTGTCATAGTGTACCTGAGAAATTTTGATCACAGCATCATGGAAGATGTATGTATCAGTTCGGTTTGGGTATTTATATGAGCTCAGTGTGGCAGCTTATGCTATTATTTGGTAGCTTCAATTTCCATTTTTATCTTGATTTGCTTTAACCTTTTGACAACACACCATACCTCGGACAAATAGCATGTGGCTTGTTGTAAACCCTTTTACACTGCTCCTTTCAGAAGTTCAGTTACAGTTTGTTTAACAACCATTTTCAAATCCTGAAGTAAAACTGGGAATGGAACCCATGGGGTAAGAGCAGTCAGTAGGAAGGCTTGAGCCCTGACCAGTGTGATGTGAAGAGGTTACATTGTCAAATATCATGTAACATGTCACAGTTTTTAAGATATTTGCTTTATGCCAGAAGCCTTGGATAGAACAAGATTAACAATGTTGCAACATAATATCAACATTATGAGCAAGAAGAAGTGTAAGAGAAACTTGACAGCAGTAGATGCATCAGTCACTGCAATGTGGTGGAAAACAAATAGGGCATCAGTAAGATGTACAGAATACCTTCTGTGCATAAGTTATTTGTCCTAGATATACACCAGTATTTAATGATGTATATTACACATTTGCTATTGCAACAGTAATAACAAGTACGTTTTCTCTCTATCTGCAGGAGTTATCCTTTACAGAAGTGATATTGCCCTCTATTCTGATGTTTCTCATGTGTTTGATCCATTCCCAAACTGTGTTGGCTCATATAAATCACAAGCCTCCTAAACGTACTAAAAGTATATCAGGGTGAGTTTGCATAGCTTGATATGAGAACCTAATGTTCAAAAGTTGCTACATACATGCTTACCCATGGACAAATATTTTGATGCATGTCAAAGGATCAAAATACAGAAAAAAGGGACTCAGTGAAGGAAGAAAGATGCTAGTTTTTGAAAACAAGAATTTATTTACTGAAAATACCAATAATATATACGTTACAGCAGCAAATTTGATGTCATTGCTGGAGTCATTTTTTTATGTCATTTTGATCGATGTTTGACAAGTATTTCTAGTCTTAGTATATGATGATGTGGGATTAACAGTGAAAGTGTATAGAGCCTTTTCAAATTAGTGCTACTAAGCATCAGGAATGATGTCAGAGGAAAACAATGTTTCTAATACAGTAGACTTTCCTTAATGGCAGTCTGCTTGATCACAACATTCTGATGACAGAGCTTTGTATTTCAGTCTAAAAGTCATCAGATAATTGCTACTTTTTCTTTGCACTTAAGAAATTGCAACGAAGCAGAGTTGACTTTAGTTTTAGAATAAAAAAAGCCAGTAGGATTCCCGCCATATCTTGCATATTAAAAACTTCTTTAACACATCAATATAGATCATTATGATGAAGTAGAACCACATGTAAGATGTCTGCAGTTTGTCTGAGTTTTATGTTTTAGGGTGATAAACAGATTGACTGTTGTGTTTGTGCAAAATTATAGCCATAGAGCATAATTCCCACACACTCACATAACAATTACCATACTAAAAAGTCCTCTTTTAATAGAGCAACTTATGAGAACTGCTCACATGTGAATTAGGTTCACAAACAATATGGAAGCCCCATGTGCCCCATTTGGTTTTCAGTTTGATGTTAGTCTGATCCTTGTAATAAAATGAAAATTACCTTCCATCCACAGAGTTACTCGCAAACCCAAACCCAAGAAGACATCACGCAAGGGTCGATCATCTGGCAACAACAGCACTTGTCCAGAGGATGGAGGGAACACAGACACATCAAAGTCACCAAAACTTAAGACGTCATGCCAGCAAAACCCAAGTGCTGAATCTCATATGGCAAATTCTATCCGTGATGCCCAATTGCAGAAAAATCGAGACCCACCATCATCACCTTCCATTGATATGACGAAAAATCTTATGTCACGCACCATCAGTGATTATGATCTCAAACCAGCAACTGTCTCAACTCAGCAGTCAACTCCATCTAGTCATCATCACAGTCACTATCAACATCATCATAAACATCATCACAGTGACTTAAGAAAGAATGAAATAAGTGTGGTCTCCAGCCAAAGTCAGGAAAAGAGGGATGTAAAACAGTCTGAGGCCAAAGAAGATGTGTATAATGTACATAGTATATGGGGAGATGGGAAGGAAGCTTCAGGGCATGCCATTCAAAAGTCTGGATGTAGTTATAATTTGCTTGACAACCTGCCGAATCTATTGACAGTAGAGAAGGTGTGTCGAGATGTCACTGTCCAGAGGGATACAGTTGAAGAGGATGAGCTTGGTGAAGAGGAGAGCTCAAAGAGGGAGGATAAGGAAAAGAACTTGAGAGCTAATGATGGTAGAGGTAAAGAAGGCGAGAGGTGTTGCAACAGTCCAGATGAAACTGATAGTCATGTTTGTGTTAAAATAATTTCTAAGGATAGACTGAGTGATGCTGACAACAAAAGAGATACAGACATTTTGAAAACTTCAGGTTGTGTTGATAGTAATGGAGTTTGTGATGTAAATAGAGCCATAAATCCACTCAATAAATGTAAAAGTGGAAGTAAATATACAAATTCAGATGATGTGGATGAAACACTGTGTGCAATAACACAAAACACTGTTGCTGACAAAACCTATTCCACAAAAGTTCAGTCAAAGGACGATGCAGATCATTGCACTCAAGCCATTAATGTTACAGATTTAGGCATCAAAATCAGTGCAGCAAGGTCAAGTGGTTTTAGTGAGGAGAGTAGGGAAACAGTGAAGGATGTCTATTCTAGCCAAGACAGTACTGAACAACCTATATTACAGGGCGCTCAAGACATCCTCATTGACTATCCCTCTGGCTCTGACTACCCCAGTTCCTCAGACTTTGAAATGGTTGAACAGCACCAGGTTCCAGACGATGGCCCAGCCTTGTCCATGGAGCATGGTGAAGCTGTTTCATCCAAACAGTCTGGGGCTGAGGATAAGAAAGATCCTCAGAACTCCATGCAGCAATTGGTGCATAACAGAATATGTGAAACCTGTTCATCCAGTCAGACAGGGAAATGTGAGTGTGAACATGCAAATTCTTTTAATGTTCAGATGACAGGGGCAGATAAATCTCATATTCTTTCAAGTATGAGAGCAGAATCTTCACGACATGGAGCACAAGATTCTTTTGATTCAGGCATAAACAATGAATCGCCCATATCCCTCTGTGATGGTGGTGATCCACAGCCAAATGTGACACACTTTGCATATGATGAAACAGGTGATAAAAGGAAGGTGGAGTCCAGTGCAGAAGACACCGCTCTAGTGTCAGCACCCTCTGCCTGTATAAACTGTCAGAGTAGTAGAGAGTATGTGAGAACAGCAGCTACTTCACACTGTGATTCTTCTATGATTGATGGCTATGCACATCAGAGATCATCAGTGACATGTAATGGCACCTCCACACATGACACATCAGCAGCTTGTAATGATCATCATGTTTTGGTAAAGGATATTTGCTCAGGTGAGGCACAAAGCCAGCCATGTGGATCTCAAAGTGTGCCACAGATTCTGGTCAGAGCTCCTAGCCTTCCCCGTGAACATTCTAGCCATGTTACCAGCCATAGTGGAGAATCCTGTGTAAGCCAGAAACATCCTTTAGCATCTGTATCAGAATCCTCCTCCCAGCTGCAGTGTTTCTCAGAGCTGTTTGTGCAAGAGATTCTCAATGAGGACACTTTACGTGAGATCAGCTGTTCATCTCTTTTGGCACACTCTGACCTAGAGAATTCATCATCCTCCCTTGGCCAGCTCTCCACAGCATCAGCTGCCTCTTCTGGGTCCACCTCATCATCTTCCTGCCGAATGTCCAGTATGGACCACATTCCTGTCTCCAGCCCATCATCAGTCTCCCAACCTGTCAGTTCAGGGTATGCCCACCACAAATTTCCGTATCAGCAACCGGACAGCATTGCTTCCCGACGGGGCTTCACTGAAAAGATCATGGTGAAAAGCCAGACAGAGGACAAGACAGAAGACAAGAATAACCCCTTAGATGAGAGTCTCGAACAGATTAACTTGTCAGATCCAGAAAGACCTTCGGATGATGTATCCAACTACAATCCATCAGATTCAGATGCAGATTCAGACGGGCCGTTACATGAGGACCTGCGCAATAGATGTGAGGAAAAGTGGAAACGCTTGAGATTTCAAGAACTGACTGTCGCAATTGATGGTAAGATATTTCATTTTTTTCATTATTTCTTTTCATCACACAGAGCCATTTCCTAGGCATTATTTCCACATTTATATGAATGTATACAAGCCCAAATATCCTTGTGATGTCATTTCTAAATTTTAAATATAAGATGAATTTATGATTAGAGTTAGATAGATGGACTGAATTCACACTGATTACCTCCTGAATATTTCAGAGATGCTTGATTTGCGAATTACCTTACTAAAATTTTGGAGGTGCATTAACAAATGTCTCGTCAAAGGATACTTGTGTTGATTGCTAAAAAATAAAGTCAAAGTCTGATGACCAATTATAATTTTCTCATTGTCATTTAAAAAGTGTCATGGTTGAAAAGAGATAGACTGCAATTAAGAGACCTGACTGTATGCTATTGGAATATTTGCAGCTGAAATGCAAATTCCATTTTAAAGAAATAAAAAAAATAAAAAAAAAAACCAAACCAATATAATATTGATTCACTGTACTTGAAAACATCAAAGCTCCATTTCAAAATGAAGAAATGTAATGTAAGCCACATGATAAATGCACATTGATAAGGCTTTGGTGTCTCCAATTTTGAAATAATCTATTTATTTGATATCCCGCATTGTAGGCTCTGGTTCTAATGTTACACCCAAAGCCAGTCCAAATGGTGTCCCAGGGACATCATCTGCAGTGTCTGGAACATCTACATCCAAAGGGATGACCACCTCTGGGAACAGCCTGAATGGGCCGGGGTCAAGAGGGGTCATGGGTATTCTGACGAGGAAGCCGTCCCCTCTCAAAGACTTGACCATTGGTAGGAAGATGAGCAGCAGTGCAGCAGGCCTCAACTCATCAGGTTTGTCATATATCATTCGTGTTGATGTATAAGGTCCTATTCAACTCAGCGTTAGGAGAAGTATACAACTTTGCATGTCAACAGTGACGATATGTGTCCCTTCTGAGTTAGGGATTTTAACTTTAGGGTCACTTAAAGTAACATTGGATCAACTGGCTGAGTAGAATCAGGAGGTTTGGACTGCTAGTCGTAATTTTTAGCTGAATTGGACATATCCTAACACTGACAGGTACCCTACATTCTCCTTCATACTGTTCTGTGTGTTGACTTTTAGATACATGGCAGCTCAGGGAAGACAGGAAAACTTGAACATGCATTTTAAGAACGATTCTTCTTAGTCTAGGGCAGAGTGGTATATCTGAGGCAGCAGCAGATGGATTCACACTGGCATGTAGAAGCATGTGACTTATGTGCCTGCCAGAATGAGAAAGAAGACTGGAAATCGGTGATTGGTCGGATCAGTAACTAAAATTGAGAGATTGAGCTTTAATGCCCTAAGTGTGGAATTTAGGAGTAGAATCAACTCTTAGCTCAGGTTTGAGAATGTACCTTGCCATTACTGCAGTGGGAAAATAGTCATCAGCTACAGCGGTTAGATCTTGCATAACACTTTAATAGTATGATGGTATTTTTATATTGTCTCATAACTAGGAAGTGACCAGGAACAAAATGAAGCTCGGAACCAGCTGCGTCGGCGCCGTCGAGCATCAGGGACACCAGCTGAGGTTGGAGAGCCAAGCCGGAGCAGGAATGTCCCAAACTCCCTGGGGCTGCGTCCCACAGAATCCAATACTAGACACCTGAGTTCTTCAGAAAATGAAACGGGTGGTGGTCACACACCTGAGGGGTCTAACAAGGTGAGGATCTCATGGCACATTTATAGCGGTCAGCTCTTAACAGTCACCAGTCTTCACCATAGGACCAGCCACGTTCATGTATGATGTATGACGCCTGGCTAATTATATGCGAAAAGGACATGATGTGTGAATCTTTGGAATTTACCTTCTCACATCTCACTGATTACAGATCTTGCCTTCCCGTTGAACATTTTTACTCTATAGTGTTCATTCCGAAATTGGTTTAGAGTCTGAAAATGGTTGTAAAACAAAATGTAATAAATCTTCTGATGGGAGCGGTGGGAAGGGTTTAGCAGTGATGTAAAAGCTTCAACAGTCTGAAGCTATGTATCAGTTGTATTGTGAGACTCCCAGCATGATGTGACAAGGTTGAGCAAGATTTCAGTTTTCTTGTGTGTGGAACAGCTGTATTTAATGCTTCTCTGATCTCCTTAGGCCACTGTGAGCTCTGAAGAATGGGAGGATCGCATGCAATCAGATGAGACCACATCTTCAGCCTATTCCAGCAGTTGTGGAAACAGTGAGGTGGAAACAGATGAGAGAGGGGAGGAAGAGAAAACGGAATATACAACCAGCACATTGCACGTCATTAATCTCCTCCAACCGGTAGGTCACCGTTAATACTTCTAAGAAATTTCATTAGGAACTGGAGCTTATGTCTTTGTTGTTGGGGCTCAGAATATTTATTCCCCATCACCCTTTTTTTTATTTTGTTCTGAATGGCGTGTTCATTCTGGCAGTTATATTCTCATGGTAGTTTTGATTGTTGTTGCTCCCTGTCTTGTTGCTTGTTCTACATTAAGCATATATATGACTACTTTAATGAAATCAAAAGACATGAGTTTGAATTTTGCGGCATTTACTGGAAAGATTTAAAAGAAACTGTTCTTTCCAGACCTTTATTTCTTAAGTGTGTTGACACATATAATTCAACAGGAAGTAAGATTCATATTTTGTGGACAAAATGAAGTTATCCAGACTGAATGCTTTGTAATAATATTGTAGCACATAAGGTTTACACTAGATAACCATAATTTTTTTCATAATAAGATAAAAAAATATAGAGATCAGTTAGACACCTTCAGATTTCTTTCCTGCTTAACAGTATTGGTGGATACTAGAGATAAGATTTTGTTGAAGCTTCTTAGGTCTCTGTTAACAGCAATTTTCCTTGCCATGTAAATTATTGCATAATGTCAGGTATAAATCAGATGCATTGAAATTTCATAACTGAAAGAATGTGTGCTGCCTATGAAGCTGGTAGTGATTGCATGTATTACACAGTGATTATGCAGAGAAAAAGGACATATGGGATTTAAATTACCTAAGTAATCATTAGGTAGATACATGTATATGTACAGTAGATACATTATATGTTACCAGTTAATGCCATCTATTAGGGGCCAATAATGGTGCATATGAATAGATCTGTATATTTGAGTTTGACAGTTTAGTTCATGGACACGGTGTATATGCAGTGGAGCACGGAAAATACGTACATCTTGGGACCGACCAAATGTGTACTTTTTAAGAGAAATATATGTTTTAAACATATATGTAACACTTATGACGATGAACAATGGAAATAACAGAATATTGAACTTATGACACAAGCAGGAACTAAACTAACCGTGGCTAGTAGTGGAACAACAATATAGTGGCACTCAGAGGGTAAAAATTGGCACACTCCTCTTAGCCCCGGAAATCAAGCGAAGCCCCTCCCCTTACTGTTACTTACAACAGTAAGAAAAAGGAAATAACATCTAAGACAATAAAATGTCTTGGAAGGATCGATCAATTGTGTTAGAGCTACGTGGAGATCTAATGCTTCACTGCTAGGGTGCTAAATTCACAAGGGATGTGCCGCTGTGTTTGGAAGATGGGGACAAGGGGGGAAGAAGAAAGATTTCTGACTGGCACTGATGACACATTGGAGGCAAACAGGGAAGTGGAAATGACTAGCTTGGTGTTTTTTACACACCTACTAGAAAGCTTTGTGTGCCTTGGGAAGCGGTAATACTGTACTATTTTCACAGGTCACTGTGCCCATGGATGATTATGCACACTGTTGTACTTTGACACTGCTGGTTGGCCAGTGTGATAATGAAACTGTTTTTGCTAACCACACTTAAATGGACATCTAAAAGAGACTACCAGGACAAAAAAAATGGACTTATTAAGCAGTTTACATATTAGCATGTATACATTACAGGGAAATAATTATTAGAACCCAAGAGAAAGGAAATCGGGACCAAAAATACTATACTGTATGTTTACGTACAAAGCATGTCCATATTAAATGTGCTCCACTGTATATGTGTGTGTTTGAGTAGCCTGTGTATTATGCCATCCAGTCGTCCCAGCATTTTAGTCATTCAGCACATCATTTTGAATCAAGACACCTGAAGATCTTTATTTCTTTAGCATATGTTGAGTTTGATTTTTAACTATTTCTAACTGCATGCCTTTTATGTGTATCTTAATTGGTTGTCTTTGCATCAGTAGCAGTAATTGAAATTTCACACTTGTAACTAGAAAGGAACGGATGATGTGTAGCATGCAGGGTTGAATTTGTGTTTAATGCCTCTTCGAACAAAAATTAGACTAGAATTTTGATATTGATAAAACTGAACAGATTTATGTTTTCCTTAAAATTGTTGATTAAAGTAATAGGAAGATTACTGTACCCCTCTACTTCTCATTTCTTGGACTGTCGTGAGAATCATCTGGCTGTGTTTGACATCATAGTTGTATGTGATTGTTGTCCGTCCTCAACTCTGCATTCCTGACAATGTGGCACAGCAGTCCAGTAGGACACATTGAAATCCGCATATTAAATCCTTAACAAGTGCAGTTTTAGTGTACACTTGGAAATTTTAAGGTAGTGAGACCCTTATTTTGACATTTCTGCATGTGTTTGTTTGGTGTCTGTTTTTATTTTGGTTGTGGTTCAGTTTGTTGACACTGATAATTTGCAATTTCTTTTTCCAAGGGTTTGCAGCCAAGCTGCCCTCAGTCTCCTCAGGTATCCAAAAGATTTTATTTGAATTAATACTGCAACCCATTTGCTTATGACAAGTATATATTCAAATTATTCTTTATTTAGAATATTTTTTTTTAGTTTTTGAGGGTCCTTTTTGAATTATCTAATTAGAATATAAATAATGCCTAAAAAAAGGAACATTGCTGTCTCTATTGTCTGAGGCAGTGACTTGACATTTTGTAAGAATCTGAGAAGTTTGAAGGGACAAGAAAATTTAGAGAGCATAATCTGCTTAACACATCTTCTACCTAATTACAACCTTTATGTGGCAGTAACTGATGTAAACAGAGCAGAGTCATATTTTTAAAGCTAAAAGAAAACCAAAGGAAGGCTCAGTCTTGGTAAATTTGAATCATGATTCACTGAAATAAGTGTAGGATTTTCTGTAAGCCCCTGATCTGTGTTTGGATAGTCTTGGACTGATTGATATCATGTAACAAATTGTGAGTGTCACATTTCAAATGAATTTAGGGCATTTGCCAAACACTTTTTAACATCACTTGCATACACAATGGGATCAAAAACAAACAATCCATGACACAAGTTTATCTCACTTCAAGAATTGTTACCAACACCGTGGTTTATCGTCTTTGAATGTTTCAGTGTGGTTTGTCAGAGGTGGGAGTGACATCTTGATGAGATTATAGGGAGAGCATTGATCTCTTTTGTAGCTCAACAGGCTTTTTCTCCTGGTCATAGTCTTTAAGATCACAAACTTTGCTATTACCAGTTTGGGTGTGTTTATCTTCATTATCTTGTCTGCTGTTCTTCCTGATATTTATGATGATTATTATCCTGGCAGTCCTCGTGTAAGGGCAAGAAAGTAAGCATTTTGACATATTTTTTTCATAGCTTCTCTTTGGTTAGGTGTTTGAATTCTTTTTCATTTATTTTTTTTCTGATTCAAGCTGTAAACAAAAAGGTGGGTATCAATGAAACCACCTAAAGTTTTAGCACAGCATTTTGTGTCTTTATGTCTTAAGTGATGGGTTTGGTAGCAGGCTTTCTAGATCTAGGTGATAAGTAGTTTGAAATTGTAGAGACAAATGCAGGTTTCTGGGTGTGAGAATAGGGCTGATGATGTCAAGTAGTTGTGGTATAGTAATTTTTTGTTTTAATACAGTAAAATCCTACTTTATTACACTGTCTTTCTGATTAGTGTGGTTGGTTGTCCAGCCTACTTGTCTCTTTCAGAAACAGGTTCTATTTCAGTCTGGTGCTTAATGCAATCGTAAATGATGGGTCTGGTGGATCCAGAAGTGGTTATGTATTCTGGATTCTGCTGTAACTGTTTTGCATCAACAACTTTTTACCTCTTTAATGCCATAGCATTTTTCCTAGACACTAGATGATAGTCTTGAAATTGCCTGGAAAACATGCCAGTTGCATTCTGCTGGTCAAGGTAGTAACCATCAATTTGTGGGAGCGTGAACAGGGTATAATGCTAAATTCCCGAATTCAGTGTAATGGCCTGTCTGGAATTTGATATAGTTGCTAGTAATGGAAAAATAAGGATATAGATATTAAAAAAGGTGGGTGGGATTTCGATACAAAACTGTTCACTCAGGAGAATGGTACATTCTTGTGTCAGAATTCATGGCCGTTGTCTCAGAAAGGGGGGGGGNGGGGGGGGGGGGGGGGGGGGTGAGGGTGAATGAGGAGGGGAACTGATGGAGATGAATGGATGAGGGAATGTACAAGATGAAAAGGAATTGTATTTTCCACATGCCATCCTGGTTTGTTTTCACTTTACCGTAGGACATCCCATTTTTGGAAGGGCACAGTGAATTCCCTGAAAGTATGACAATAGGAAGGAAAGTAGATAACTTTTCTAAATTAAAAGTTAACAAGTAATATTTAAAAAATTAGAACTCTTTTAAACTCTGAACTCCTGGAACTCTTTGTATGTTCTTAAGGAGGCAGTAATATTTTTCATAGCACAACTCAAATTTGTTATGTTCATACACTTTATAGAAAAAAAAATACTTTCTTCTGAGAAACAGCAGCTGGATGCTCTCCCTTGGACTTTTTATCTTTTGGGTAGACCTGACCTGAAGTCATAATCCCCCTCATCCCCCCCCNCCCCCCTTTTTTTTTTGTTTGTTTTGTTTTTAATTTGTTTCAGAAGCATGACATTCATTGAGATAACTCTGCATGTCTTTTTATGTCTTCATTCAGACCATCAATGGGTTACTTTCTCCTGACTGTGTAACCAGTCCTGGGACCAACTTCCCATTTCCAAAGAAAGTCTGTACATTTGTAGTCTTGTCTGTAGTTTGATCTCTACCTTTTTCACATCTGATTCTTAACATCACGAAGCTAACGTTATCTGAAGTACCATTCCAAGACATACACATGGTTATTGATGTGAATTAACTTATTCTTAGTTTGGTGCAAGAAGAAATAATTGAGATCCAAAAGACAGCTGTAATGTAAACATTGTTTGTTTTGTTGATGTGGATGGGAAATTAGAATGCAACAAAGCATGATAGGTTTCTCATAAAAGTTTTTCTTTAGTTTCCTCTTCTTCTGTGCTGGGTAGTTGGGATAGTAGGAAGTATGAGTAGATTTTTTTTTTTTTTTGATTTAATGTAGGTAATTGCTAGACTATTAAGAT
This sequence comes from Ellobium chinense, assembly GCA_033807755.1. Classification (NCBI taxonomy): domain Eukaryota; kingdom Metazoa; phylum Mollusca; class Gastropoda; order Ellobiida; family Ellobiidae; genus Ellobium; species Ellobium chinense. The sequence goes on along the minus strand of JAWQUT010000116.1, from coordinate 932,801 downwards.
GCTTTCATGGCAAGCCAGACATTAAACTATGATCTCAAGGTGATTATACATATAATTGATCAGCTCATAGGAAGTCATCAAATTACACCTGTAATATGTAATAGTGATTCAGTTACTATTGATTATTAACAATACTGAACTATTTCACATCCGAACTTTAGAACTGTTTCTCAGAACTCTTAGATGCCATGACGTGATCTTAGTGAGATTCTCCCTGTGTTTCACTTTGATTAATATATCACTGATATAACAGAAGTAATTGATCAATTTGTGTTATGAAAAGTGTGGTTTGGGCATTGTTTCCTCTTATGTTCTTCATTTATGTTTGTTTGTTTGTTTTAATCATGTGCAGTAGTACATCAACATTCTGTCATTGTGGTTTTTTTTTTTGCTTCTGTAAATAACTAGCATGAACATATCTGCCCATATACCTATGGTGATAGCATTAAAGTGAAATCTGATTCATCACATCCATAGTTCTAACACAGAATCTGTCAGTAACTATTCTCTGTTAGTTATGTCAAGCTAGTCAAAGACCATAAATAACAAAAGGAGTCACTCCACGCAATCACCCTATTAAAAGAGTGTCCAAGGCTTAGTTTTGGCGCTTCCTAGTGGAGGGCTAGTAAACAGGCTAGTCTTTACCTATACATATAAGCCTGGCCTCACCAGACACCAGCTAGTCTACAGATAAATCAACCAGAAATTTTTAATGGCCTGCTATCTGATCATGGATAGAAATTTCAGACTTATTGCATTATTTGATTTTCAGTTATATTTCATTTCAGATATCTGAAATTTACAAAACAAAACCTGACAGCTAAAGACAGTGCAATCACAAGCAATATACAAACGAAATACAGTAGGGCCAGGCATCCACAAAGACTGTCATTAGCATCAATGAAAATTTGTTCTGCAAAGCATGCTTCATATAAAGGGTCCACTTCCTATGCCATTTCCTCCCTTCCCTGGACGACTTTCTTTCTGTTTCTAATTAATTGGCATAGTTCTGGGCGTAAAAGAAACACATGGGCAGGCTGACAGGCAGGCAATAGAAAAGCATTCATTCTTTTCAATCACAGATGTCAAGTAAACTTTGTTACAGATAATGCTTATGATGCATGTGTATAGTATTACAGGCCTGCTCATCTCAATGCTTAGGGTTAATGTGAAGGCCTATGCTGATCTGTCTACATGCATAAGTATATCTGTTGTATTCATTAAAGACAGCAACTGATCTGTTTATGACAGTAATTCACTGTGAAGGTATGTTTGTAAGTACAACATTTAGACTAACCTAGTTTAGTCATTTATCTAGCTTATCTTTTGCTTCCCCATGATGGAGGCTTGAATTCCCTTGTGACAAAGGCTTCGTGATACTGACACCTGTTCTAGTTTTGACACTTAGGTACTTGGTCGTTTTTAAAATTAATTAATCTAAAGGCTTAACTGATTTTTTTTCTAAAGTAAGCTAGTCTGTGGACTTAGATCTCTAAGAGGAGATGTGGATGTAAATCTGAATCTGAGTGCACAAGTTCAGCTGAAAACAAAACTTCAGTACCACAAATAATTCCAACCTTTCTGCATTTTTGGAAATTGAATGAGCGAGAGATCAGGATTTAGTATTGAATCAGTGTCTGTATGCCACTTTAGTAAATTCCCACTGAGAGTCATATTTACGCTCTCTCCATTAGGTGGCGCCAAGTGATGGTGTGGGCACATTTTAGGCCAAGTGTTTGGTTTTGGTTATTTATGGTCTTTATTTATGTTTAAAGAATTGAGTGAGTGAGAGAGTGGCAGACATTGTTAGAGAGAGAAAGAGAAAGAGATATAAAATGGTTTAGCTAACAAGCTAATTCAAGTATTATTTTCCATTGTTTATTATTTTCTTTCCAGTGTAAGCTTTTAATTTTCAAAATTTTGCTCACCTTGTTTCCTTGAATAGGCTTTTTTAAGGTTGACTCACTGCAATCTGGTTTGCTCACAACTGCTTAAACCAAAGTGTACAATATGTACTTTCTTCACAATATATCTATAGCTGACAACAGCTGTAGCATCCTTTTGAATGCACATATTTACTTTCCTTCTCCTTTCCTCCCGTAACAACAATCCACTGAATATTCTGGATGTACACATTTATCAGTGAATGTGATTTACATATGGTGGAAACTTTGATCTCCAGTATAAGATCAAAAGAATCTTATTGCAGAAGTGGAGCGTGTGCCATTTTTTTAGTGTGTGGCTAAAGGAACATCTATGCACATGCACACACAGACACATGGCATGTATGCATAAATATGCATACACACAGATATATACACACAAAATCCGTATTAACTTTCCTATCTTTTGCTTATTGCTTCTACGAAAATCAGGCAGGTCTATGTGTAATCCTCCTGAGAAAAGCTTCTTTGCATGTCTTTGACTGTCAGTTGATTCTGAACTACATAGTTAACATTAGAATAGATAGGCTAGATAGGCCGATAATGTGTGATTTTGGAAGAGCAAAACTTCTTTCCTCATACATAAAGTAAAAATTAAAAATGCCACACGTGCTGTGTGCAATGCATCCCACAAAAATTGTCCTCCATATGTGATGTCCCTAGGCTGGCAATGTTCCTAGTCGGATTTCATTTACTTGGCAGCCTTGAAGTTGTGAACCTGTCACACACACACACACAAGCTTGAAATAATATTAGTGCTAGTGTTTTGTCAGCCCATTGATTAAGATGTTTTGCCGACTGTATAGACAAGACTAGATTGCTGTCTCTGTGGGACACTGCATGGTGGCCAGGCTAATAGCACATTATATACCCTGGTAAAAAAATCATTTTAAGTCCAATACTGTCTGTTTACGCTTATGGGATAGCCTGGTGAGCTGTGGCTCAGCACACTGTATTGTTCTTTGTAAGCAGAGCTTATCTGTCTGTTTAAAAAGGTACATTTTTTTTCTTTACCTAAAATTATGCTGCCAGTGGGGTAAGGACAGAAAGAATAAAGGAACTTAGTCTAGATCTCTCATGATGTCCCAGGCTAGAGTTCAGATCACACCAAGGTTTTCAACCAGTTGTAGGATTTGTCAGTTCTCTCAAGCAGTATCTTTCCATGATTCTGTCCAGTGATATGCCAGTGACACATGCTTGCTGGTATTTTATTTGTGGGTTGCTTGCATTGGCAACACACAGTTCAAATAAAGCATGAGGATGTTCATGCAGATTTCTTTGTTGAAAGTATGTGAGACTTCAGATTGTTGGGGATTAATAAGCAGAATGTCGATTGTTGTGCCTTCTGCATGAATCATAAATATTGAATTTTGCAAGGGGAAAATCTAGTGAATCAAAAATTTTATCTAATGGGTTTCAGGAAGCAAAGCTTTACTGCTGATAGAACTTGTATTCACTGGTTTGTAATCAAGTGGTGAAAATGAGCGGTTCGTAAAATCCATAAAGTGGCCCACCTGAAGGCTATTGTAGCTTCCATTTTCATCATTGGTACGGCATGGAGGCATGACCCTATCCACCTCTGTAATATACCATGGATGTCATGCTTGCCTCAGGTGCAGATTGTCATTTCGTCCTCTTGATGGCATGGAGAAATCACTGTTTGCAATTGAGGTGGTTGTCACATCCATGGCGAAGTGTAGAGTCAAATGGTATTGACGTCCCTATGCCATACCAGTGACAAGTTGTAAATTGTGTCAGAGTTACCCTTTTCGCTAGGATATGGAGGACAGAATTCAAAAGATTCAGCCTGCACAAAGGAAACTGGGGACATATCTTCCAACACCCCTGACCCTAAGAATAAGCTGCTGGAGAGGTGTAATCCATCCATGTATATACAAATGTCTTTTACACGTTGTCAAAGCACACATGAATGGAAGTTGATTAGTATACAACCCAAAATTTAGAAAAAAAAAAGCAACAGTTTTTTTCTCTCTGTCCTTGAAACTTCATGTTGCAAAATGCTCTTGAGCATACCTCGGGAAGAACTTGATTTTCTGATATATAAGTGTTCAGTGTTTCTGTTGATAAAGTATACTTGAATCTGGTGAGGTGAGCACCAGGGTTGGGCATATTCACAAAAAATGGGGTACGTTCCGTTCTTTGATGAGTGCCAAAATAGGGAACTGCATTTTGATCCCAATTCAGCCGAGACTATCAAATTTCCATTTTGATCATCCTGTTCCACGTCTGAGGAACTTAGTTCTGATCTCTGTTCTGGTCCGTTCACTTTTCTCGCCGAAAATAGCATGTGTTTCTGAGACAGCTGATTTCACAACGGGAAGCAAGGATTTTAATGTTTAATGAATGCTACTTTATGTGTGAGTGTTTTCCATGGAGAAGATCAGTTTCAGGGGCACAATATTGTGCCCTGTTTGTAACTGTTTCTTAGTGATGAAGAACATGCTACCATTCATCCCTTCCTTAATAGACGAAAAAAAAAAAAAAATTCCAGATTCACCAGCACAGGCGCAGAAGTTAACAGCCACCTGCTAATAATAATTATGTGTAAATGCAGTGTCAGTGTGCATCATAAGAACAGAAATCTGGAGTCCCTCTTCCTTCCAGAATTCACTGCAAGTAGAGAGAAACTGGAGAAATTACATGTGCAGGTGCAACCTTACAATTTCTCATAAATTTAAGAATTTATTTACAACTGCGGACCAGCTAAGAATGAATCGAGATCGTGGTGTTTTCAAGATCATAAGGCAGGTATAAGTCATTATTTTGGACAAGATTCGCTGTTAGACCAAATCCTGGAATTTAATATTATTGAAGTCGATGGATTCTATTGCACGGTTTTGGTTGTTGCTAGACAGATATTTTTTTAAAGGATCCTTGACAAACAACTATGTCTGATTCTGCATTACTAAGATGCAGTTAGCTTTGTTTATGGCTGAAAATTGTTGCAATTACAATTGCAGCAATGCTTTTAATGGGAAAGAACAGTTTTGTAGACTCCATCAAAGGGAAGTCCATACAAGGCAATGATGTCACGTTTTTGAAAACTAGTGCGCTGTCTACCTAACTCATTGCCGCCCTCTGCTCTCTTCATGTGTATCATATCCCGCCCCTAGTTCTCTAATCCCTTTGCCCTTTTCACCTGCCCATCTATGTTATCCAGTGAACCTTTATCTTGCCTTTGATAATTATTTATGGCCTTCAGTTCATGTTCAGCTGTCAGTCCCACTCATGATACACACCTCTCGATGGCCGTAAGCGTTGTTTCATTAGAGATGGACGAGGTGGTCAAGCCTTGTGATGCAGTCCTGAATACCAGGTGTCATCATGTCCTTATCAGTAAGAAGACACGCTTCACTTGTGACTAAAAGGGATACGCCAGTCTTTGTGTTTGCGGCTGGCAACAGCAGCTTTGTCTCAATGGCATTATTTACCAGATGACGTAAAAGGGCAGGAGTGACAAACTGATCTTGCTGATTTGAAGATTGCTGTTAAAACTGACAGGTTGAACGTAGCTGGTGATCACAGAGCGGTGAGTGCAGTAATTTCCGACAAAATGAGAGGGGAAAAAAAAAACCTTGGTCGCTGATGTGTGAATGGAATTTGAACGGACTTGAAAAAGAACTAAGGTCTGATCCGTTTGCAGAAAATTAGGAACTCCATTCATGATCATGTTCACAATGAAACAATGGAACTCCGTTTGCTCCGTTCACTCCGTTCACGAAACCAGTTAGTTGATATGAATGGAATTCCGCCCAGCCCTGGTGAGCACCCTATATATCATGACCACCTGCCTAGGCAGGTTTCAGGGACAACTATTTATTTTTTCTGTATGATGAACTTGCTTATGGTGACCGCCTAGCACAACCACTCTTCTCAATAGACAACCACTCTTCTCATGTCCCAAATATTATATAACTTTTTTTTCAAATAATGAACTTGCGTATGGTGACCACCTGTCTACCACAACCACTGCACTCTTCTCAATAGACAACCTCTCTTCTCATTAGACAACCACCCTTCTCATGTCCCAAATATTATAAAACTTAAGAAAAACACTAGTCTTTGTATTGTGACCATTAATTGACTATTTCGAAATTTCATAAGAGCCATTCAAAGCTGACATTCATCCAATATTTTCTAAGTGTTGACTAGCCTATGATGAAAAATTGGAGTGTTGATCTCAATCCTGGGATTTTTTAAGCTTTCAGCAGGACTTTGTATATTGGCATATATGTGCTGATTTTCTAATGCACCATATTTACATGCATGTCAAAATAGAAATAAATCGGAGAAATCAAATTTGATTACCTATACAGTAGTCCAAAGCCTGTGAATAAGTAACAATGTTTTGAGGAAGCCAGGGAGGAAAGGCTTTTCTAATTGACAAACCTTAACGTGCATAAGGCAACCACCTAAGGCACCCTCTTTCGTCAGGAACGATGGTCACCATATACAGGTTTAACTGTGGTGTCATTTGTTGTGATATAGACACGAGAGATACACAGAGACTTTGCCCATTCTCATTTGGTATGCCCTTAATATTCCACATGAATAATGGGAGTATAATGACGCCAAAATCCTTATGTTCTTGGGATGATTGTACTGTCTTTCATGTTTATCAACTTTCTCCCTCTACTTCTAGAGGTTTTCTGGTAATTCCTTCTTCTTCCTGATAAATGAATGTTTCTGATCCAGGATCCAAAAGTGAAACCTCATGCTCACTTACACATATGTGCATGCACGCACAGAGAGAATGAGGGAAAGGCTTGAGGCAAAAGATAGTATTCTCATATTCACCTTTTGACCCTGAGTCATCTTTCAGATGTATTGCTTGGTCTGCTGTGATACTAAACTTTTCTTCTATTATACACCCCATTAAATTTGGCATTTTTTTTATCAGAATTAGAAGTACTTATATATGTCTTGCAACTAGTCAAAATGAGGCTTATTTGCCCTAGTAGAAGGGGTGAAATATCAGGCTCTGAAGGTGAATAGGTCCATGCGGAATTATGAGAGTAAAATCATATTTAACAGAAAAACATTGATTTACGGGCAGACGTCAGTAATTGTAGATAAATTTGAGTATTTGCAAGGCATATTAGAAGAACTATGTAGCATAAAATTGTTCAGCAATCATAACTTTATCTTTTTTACATTGCATGATCTGATCCCCTGCCACTATAGAAACTATATCTTGGGTCAGAATAATGCTCAGTCAAAATCTGTTTTCACTGATGAAAGTACACCTTCATGTCATATCAACAATTTGAATTAACCAAAATGTGACTTAAGCCTCAACTTGATTGGCTGCAATACATGTGCTAAGCAATGTCCTCATTAATATGGCTACAGTAATGGAACAAACACTCTTTTATAATGATTTGCAATATGTAGCTTAAGAGCAAAATTGTTGTATCTTCCTCTAACAGTGATGCTCTCCAGGGATGATTTGGTACATTTGGTAGGTCAGTTTTAGCAGGGAGGCTTTCTACAGTATTCATGCTATGATGACTGGATGTCTTACAGATAATATAGTTTTGCATGAACATGATTTTATTCTGTATACTGAGATATTCTGTAGGCTAGACAGTGACATGTTGCATATCTCGTGCCACCTTGAAGTCTGCGTATTGGGAATTTTGTTAGTAATACATTTCTTTGTGTTGATCAAAAGTTCATTAATGGGTCAAGGTGCAGCCATACTAACTAGGAGTAGTTCTGTGAAAGGAAATATGCAGTGTTTCCTGTAAGACATTAAACATTTGTCTAAAAAGTAATGTTAGATATTCAGCATGTTTATCTCTTAGTAAATGATAATCATACTAGACTAGTTTAAGGGTATAAGTAACTCCACCTTGTTATGATCATTTCATGTTGCAGTCACTTAGCAGTGAAACACAGGATTAAAAAAGATTGAAGTTGAGCAACCAACTTTGAATAGAGAATGTAACATAGTAGGAGAGAGGATGCATTTATTTTCAGATATTAAATTTCTTTGACTGACTGTTAGCACATGCATAACATACTTTCTGTTTGTCCATTTCAGCAAAGTGGCTCACCAACCAGCTCAGGGAATGTCACCCAACCTGACAAAGGTGAGGAAATGGAGAGAAAAACTTCAGGAGGAAAGTGCTCCATGTTTGTTATTTCAGCTTACTAAAGTTACCCCTACCGCCTTATCTTTGACACAGTCAGCACCAAGCATTTCCAGATGTCCTGTGCTGATCTCTCCAGCTCTCCCCAAGTGTAGAACAGTTTCCTGGTGTCAATCCCCAGGTCTTGGCGCTGAGCATTATGTGACCAGTCTTTTTTCCTCTTGGCTTGTATGGTTGTAATCTATTGTTGAAGATTCTGTCCACTTAGCTCTCCTGTTTGCACACATAGTTTCAAGGCCCAGATGGGATATAAAACAAGAGGAGAGGCATGATGTGACGCTACACACGTATGAATTCACTTCACATTTCCCAAATCTCCTCAGTACACCATTTCATACTACATAGAAACTTTGCAGATCAGTAGTTGGCTGTCCTTCTGAATATTATGGTAAGGAAACTTGATTTGAAAACGTCTAGTGTTTGCAGTTTAAAAGCAACCCTGCAGTTTAAAAGCAACCCTGAGTCAAGGCTGTGTCCAACTCTCCATGGCCATTTGTAGGCGAGGCTTGCCTTCTGGTGGTAATGATCGAATGGTAGCTTTAAGCTTGACCTCTGCTCTTCAGAAGTAATCAGAGTCTACTAGATAGATGAAAATCAGTAGTAATGAAGAATTTGTCTCAGCAGTCCAAAAATTGTATTCTCTTACCAGGCTGTATACTACATGGATAGCAAATTACCACAAATTTCCAGGAACAAAATGAAATCTGAAAACAAGTACTGTCTAATAAACTTATGGATTGAAGGAGTGACAGAATAAAATCCAATTTCAACTGAAGCCTATGTCTTAATTACATTGTCTGAAAATGTCGCCACCAGATGTTGCAAGATTTTTTTCAGTTATGTTAGGGATTTAAGTTAGCAATAAATGTAAGACGCATTGATGTTATGTTAGATATTCATATGAAATTTCATCTCTCTTTCAGTGTCGTGTGTTATATGGGAAGGTAACGAGTGCAAGAAAGTTGATCTGACAGCGCTGGATATTGGCTGGGCTATTATTGACAAGGTGGACAGCATCCCTGAGTCCTCAGATTATTTTCTCATAGGGTTTATGTTCTCGGTTCTCATGAGTCTGGTGAGTCACTCTCATTAACACATCTCACTACGGGATTGCCATGAATGAGGAGTAGATCTGTATAAGAGATAATTTTGATTCCGTAGCTCCTGACAGCAAGCAACACAAGGACACGGTGAATCAAATGTTTGTAGATACTGAAATGCAATAGAAGTGAAAACTATTATAGCCATCAGGTAAGGAACTGACCAGCATATTAAGGCATTTTGAAATGAAAGCAAAGGAAAAAAGGAATTACAGCAAACATACTGATAGATTTTGTTTAACTAAAACCTGGTCACGCGTTTACATTGTCAAATACTGATTTTAATTGCTCTACTGAACAAGAAGCACAGTTTATTTAAATATATGATCTAAGAATAGGTGTCAGATGAAGGATCCTCTAATCCATCAAGTGAGAGTAATATCACATGGTAGGACAACTGAACAAGAATAGCATATGAGGTCATTCTTATATGATTATTTCAGCTCTCTCAAATGTCACTTAACTATTCATGTTGTCCTATACATTTGCCTGTGGGTTACAGAACTCTGGACCTTTGACCCCACATACTCTTCATTGCAGATTAGCTTTCAAACGTATGCTTTTACTCAGCCTGCACATGTACTTGAGATTATCTATGCCCTGTCTTGTCCTTTCCATGGTGTGTCTCTGACCACTTTTCTTCTTTCCACAGGTGCCTCTGGTGTTTCGAGCCTATGCCAACAAGGAGTTGGCAAACTGGGAAGAACTTCTTACATGGTCAGACCTGGGGTTTAAATTATTAGAATTGCCTGCTCTCCTCTGCACCTCATACTCATGGAGGTATCTTTAGTTGTGATTTGCTTCCCTCTTCTAATCTTTGAAATTTAAGCTTGCTCACTCTATTGAAGAAATTGCTCCTGAGGCTTAATTTGTAGTTCCTTGTATTGACAGTGTCATTTGACCAGGTGCTTCACTACCATGATCATTTCCATTGCCCCACTTTGTATCCATTTTTCCCTTTGAAAACCCACACTGCCATCCTCTTCACTTGTTTTTATAACAGTGTCTGATTACTTTCATAATATTTGTTTGTGAATGAGTGAAATAGAAGTGTATACTTATTAATATAAGACGTTAATGCAAAATTTAGGTCAAGGATTCCGAGAGGACCATGGTACGTAGAGTCGTGTAGTTTTCACCTAAATTTGAAGCAGATTTTGCAATTGTTACTTTGTTAGGCAGTTGTAGTTATTTTTTCAGTGGTAAAGTAATGAAAAACAAATTTTGTCACGGCCTTTTGCCAGTATTCCTGGTTAGTTTTACATTCCGCCTTATTCCATATAGTACTTAGGATTAACGAAATGAATAACAAAACTTCAATTCCATGCACTTCCCTTTAAATTTCAAGCAAACAATTTGCTTTTACGGACGGTTTTATGACAAGCTAGTAACAAAACACCCAGTTAGTAATCATATATGGATGGAGCCTATGCCAGAAGTGATTTTATGATAAACAAGGGGTTGTATGCAAACAAGGGGTTGTATGCAAATTAATAGGTAATTTTAGGGTTTTATTCTTCAGAACAGGATTATGACCAGTCTGTTCCTTTCTGTTTATAGCAGCGCAGCAGTCCAGATATGACTTATTGGGTTGAGTGTAGGTTTGATGATGTTTCTTCCCGATTTATCAGATCTGTAAATCTGAATAAATCGCCAACCAGCATACTTTTGCTCACTGTTGTGATAGAGGTTGAACTTTGTGAAGAATATTTATGAACTTCACCTATGATGTACTGTACCTCACCTTTTTATCTTTGTCCATCAGGCAGTATCTGGTGATGATTAATGGGATACTGCAGAGATTCATCCTGAGCCTTATATTCTTCTTCTTGCTCTCAGTGGCAGATCGCACTTTCAAACAGGTATGGTTAGTATTGTGAAGGGTCATGTCTAAACAGCACAAGTCAAAGTTTGTTGATTTGACTGCCAGACTGGCAGTTTACATCATGGTGTCCTTGGAAAAGGCACTACACTTAAGTGTAGTGTCTCCACATGACTCAAGTGTGAATGAGAAGAGTTGTTGAAAGAGTGTGAAATAGAGCCTTTAGAGCTGGATGGAGGCAGGGGGAAGGGAGACCAGGACATGGCACTGTGGCCACTAGCAATGACTGTGTTATGATTTTGCTGCCAAAAAGCAACTTTGTCATGCTGTTTACAAAGTCTTATCCTAAGCATGCTCACACAACACACTCTGAAGGTAATGGTAAAATACTAATACTGTTTAAGTCCTTAATTTAACTGGTGCAGTAAACACACAAAAATAATGAATTAAATGGATAGATTCATGGACAGCTGAACAGGAAACATTATTTCAATTTAAAAAAAAATTACAGTCCACTTTGGTCTGTGATAGGAAAATTCTGAAGCTATAGGAGTGTGATCCTGTGTTGAAAATATTTTGTAAAATTTCAATCTCTTTCCAGCGCCTTCTTTATGCCAAACACTTTAGTTATCTTACCTCATCAAGAAGAGCACGCAAGTTTTCCATGCCTCACTTTCGGCTGAACAAGGTTCGCAACATCAAGATATGGCTCTCATTGAGGTCATATTTGAAGGTAAGCAGCTTTTCTATTATCTCAGACCATAGTGGAGAAGGGCTTGAACAGTTTTTACTGTTTAACAGCAGTCTTTTTTTGCACTTTTTGTTGAATCACATACTTTTAAAAACAATATATTCAGCCTGAAATTTGAAAAGCAACAAATTACTCTGCATAATTCTGCTTTTCACTTCATCTTCCATCGCTCTTGTAGATTTATAGTCAGGTGGAGTGGACCATAGCTTTTAATGGTTGTATGTGGTTTTAATGAATGCTTTGATTATTTTAATATCAGGTTAGAGTGGAAGGTTTTGTAGCAGTGAATTCAATTTACTTTCGCTGAATTAAGGGAGTCATACTGACCCTAATATTAGAGGCCCTCTTATTCTTTACGGCTTAATCCTGTCTGCCTGAAACAGGAGGTCATTGCCCACAGGTTCACACTTTCATTTAAAAAGAACCTGACAATTCCTGTACATGTGCATATTTAATATCCTTTCCTGTACATTGTGGATTCTTCCATGACCATATATGCTGTAGGCACTTTCCTGCACTGCATGTTCAGTCTACCATAATCCCACATTGTGTAATTGTGTATAACAACAGTTTTGTCACAATTGCAGAGGAAAGCCCATTCTTGGCATTCAAATGAAAAGCAACTTGTGAAATGCACTTCACAAGTAATTGTGTTAGGGACACAGTATGTCATCTTTGTGCTTCGGATATGGTCAGAAATCATTTTTCACATTTGAGATAATCCTGGTGAAATGTTTTTATTGCGAAGGAATAGAGAGCCAGCATGTATCTTTGCGACTCCATTTTTGATGGGAAAGTATTCGGTGCATTTTAATTTTTAAAAAATGTCAGCAGGAGCCTTGATCTCACAAACAACATAATCTTAAGTCTGAACTAAGTCATTTTTGAAACACAATGAACATAATTATATTCAGTGAATCATATATGAAATACTGAGCCATGGAAGACACCACAACATATGGGAAAGGATATCTTCTTTATGAGGTCATGGTAGACTCCAAACATTACATACTGGAAAGGATAATACTTTGCAATTATGTACTTAGNTTTTTATTGCGAAGGAATAGAGAGCCAGCATGTATCTTTGCGACTCCATTTTTGATGGGAAAGTATTCGGTGCATTTTAATTTTTAAAAAATGTCAGCAGGAGCCTTGATCTCACAAACAACATAATCTTAAGTCTGAAGTAAGTCATTTTTGAAACACAATGAACATAATTATATTCAGTGAATCATATATGAAATACTGAGCCATGGAAGACACCACAACATATGGGAAAGGATATCTTCTATATGAGGTCATGGTAGACTCCAAACATTACATACTGGAAAGGATAATACTTTGCAATTATGGCAAAGGTTAATAAATGAAATTTTCAGAAATAATCTGATTTCTTCATTATGTCTGAGAAATCCGCTTTTGTGTTTTCCAAATCCTTTCTTCACAAGCAACTGTTCACAGCTATGCTTTCTGGTATTTTATGTCCTGTAGCGCCGAGGTCCTCAGAGGTCAGTGGATGTGATTGTCTCTGCGTGCTTCATGTGTGCTGTGTGCACAGTCTGCCTCATATCTTTGCAAGTGAGTAAATTTTGTTGATGTTTTTTTTCATGTACCCGTCCTGGACTTATTTCCCTTTACATTTACAGTAGTTTTCCAGGATGTCACCTCACAATCAGGCATTGTGATAGAGGAGCAGTGGCTATCAGCCATGACAAGTGGTAGATGAGCTGTAGCGTGTTCTGTCTTTAAAAATATGCCGTTGTTTGCTTATTCTTTAACTTATTTGATTGATATCATTACCTTTCATGGCAGTAGAGGCAGTTACAATTTAAAGAATGGTTGAGCATACGTTCAAGGAACATAATTATGATGCATTTTGTATTTGTGCTAAGATCTCCCTCCAGCAGAGATCACATTTTTTTCATCTCTGAAGCTCAGGGATGTTAGCCAGAGACTTCTGTAGTAGCTGAATAACTATAAAACATGTTCCGCACACATATTGCAGATATTGGAATTATTTTGTCCAGAATTTTAACCTGTTTTACTGAGAGTATAGGAAATATGAACAAACTTGTAAAAGAAAACCAACAACTTATGAACCTGGCAGGTCTTGCAGCCTGTCTAAATAAGGTGTAAGTTGTATGTGACAAGATTAAGTTCCCTGTACAACAAGAAGGCTTAATGTGTTTATTTTTATTAACACCTTAGTGACCAGCGACGAGTATACTCGCCGCCCAAGCCAGTGCGGATAGGACCAGCGATGAGAATTCTCGCATTTGACCTTTGGTATAAATAAGCCATTCCAGCTCTTTGGAAATATAATCCAGGTTTTCTACTTCCGTCCTAAACGGAAGTGAACCTTTTCGAATTGTGTTTACAGTTAGAGTTGTGCAGTTTTGAGGGGAAAATATCGAAAAAACGGGTTCTATATGTGTTGTGAGTATCCCCCAACTCACTTTTTCATACGTTCTGTTTCCACACTATCTGCTTCTACTTCTTAATTATTACAATGTAAATAATAATAACTTTCACTCATGTTATAGACAAAAATGTGATCAGATACCAAATACCAACATCATTTGTGGATTTGGGCAATGTAGGGTGATTCAAAGCAAAGTTATTCAACTTTAAGTTACAAGTACATTAAAGCCTTGAATAATAGGTGGCGGCCATGGTCCTGGGATAAGGTGATGTCAGTGTAAGGCTGGTCACTAAGGTGTTAAGTGACTTATTGTGGGGATTCTGAAATTTTGAATCAAAAGGGGTGTTTGTGGTCAAAATTTAGATATTGTGATATTTGTTAATCTTGGTATCTATTTGTTGGATAAGTATTATAATTATATTTTATCATATAAACAGGGCCTATTTCCGGTTGCATGAAAAGTGTAATAATTCTTAGTATGGTATGTCACACGTTACATAAATTTGACCTTTGACCTGCTTATAAGTATTTGATTTCTCTTATGACGTCATAAATATGTGACATCATTTCTTTTGTAACTATTTTCATTGCTGTGGGGTTTCCCTTTGTCTAGATTTTAAAAAAAAGATGATTTCAGTCTGTCTTTCTTACTGCTTGGCGTCATTCCCTTCAGTGGTAGTTTCAGTTCAGTTAAAAATTTGAATTAAAGTACTTGAAATGTCAGAGTGATTCTCTGGTCTGTAGTTTCATTGATGATTGTCAGCTGTTTGGATCTACTTTGTGTCATGTAACTGTGATTCATTCAGTTCAGTTGTCATTGATATGTCTCAAACAGGGTGAGGGCCACTTCAGGGTCCTTTTCAAGATTAAAAGTTCATATTTTTTCATGAGTTAGAGTTTAATATGATAAAATGGATTTGAAACTCGTGTTTGTTTAATATGAGATTATGAAATTCGTTATACATTTATCGTATTCACTCGCCAGAAGCTTGAAAAACGATAAATGTATAACTCATTTCATAAATCTGATATCAAACAAGCACTCATTACAGATCCTCTATTTATGTTCATATATATGGTAAATTTGACATTATTTCAAGAATTTGTTGGAATAGGTAATTTTTAATCAACATTATGAAACCTTAATATATTTATACTTTTTTATCTTTTTTCTTTTTTAAAATTATGCATGATACTTCATAAGTGTCTCCAGTTTCAAGTTTGTATCTTATTCAGAAATGGCTTGAAATCTTCGTCTACCATTTTGTCAAAACTTTCTCTCCCAAAACACCTGTTATCTAGCACACATATCTCAGCCATCAGTAGAGCTACAACAATAATAAATAAATAATAAATAAATACGACTTTATTTACTCTGTAGGGAAATTGTTTTACAATGTCATACAGTGTTAAACATCTCATTCATAATACAAACACATATAACAATACACATCATACATGTAAATACATAATATTACAAATGAAATGCATAACAAAGTCATTGCTGGTCGCCAGTGGTGTAGCGCCCTGGTCCCCCCAGCTCTAAAGCCAGGTACTCATTTACACCTGAGTCAAGTGAGGAAATGGAAGCGAAGTGTCTTTCCCAAGGACACTACAACGTAAACCGCCCAGCTCGCGAGTCAAACACATAAACCTTAGACTTGAAAGATTGGCCACGCTGCCTCCCAATAATGATTTTGGTACTAAATTTATGGTTTTTAAGAGAGTTTTTCAATGATATGCATTACTCGGTAATCCCACAATGCCACTTAATTACTGATTCGAGAAAACTTATCACATTTGTGGAATATCGTGACACTGTAAGTCACTTTTGGCGGCGGAAATTTGATTACACCCTTGTAAGTGATGCATGTATGTTGCCTAATTTCAGATGTTGAAAGACACTGAGAGTTACCTTGACTACTTGTGTAACTGGGAGCTCTTAGTTTGGTGTGTAGCACTAGGTGTCTTCATCATGCGCTTCATGACAGTGGGGCTGAAGATCAACAAGAAGTACCGTAACCTGTCAGTCCTCATCACAGAGCAGATCAATCTCTACCTGCAGATGGAGCAGAAGCCACACAAGAAAGAGGAGCTGATTCTTGCCAATAATGTTCTCCGCCTTGCCGAGGACCTTCTGAAAGTGAGTGTGGTAGTATTGCATGCAGATGCAGCAATTAGTCAGAGAAAATGCCATTTGCGGTATATTTCTCATTTAAAGGGACTTACCACCATTCAGATTCTTCAGTTCACAGCATAGTGGTCAGTCAGGCAAGTTATTAACAAGTTTGGCCACAAAAGATCATACAAATTATTGCCATAAGTAACTCTTGTGAATGTGCAATGCTAGTACTAAAATGCAGGGGTATCTTGTAATGACTGTTTATGAAGGGACCCTTGTATTGTGAAGTTCATGTGTTATAGTGAATATTTGTGAAGTGGGTCCACTGCTCTCATGTCTTATGGTGAATGTATATTAAGGGGACCCTATTCTGTCAAGTTCATGTTAGCAGCAGCAACTCTGTGGCTATGACATGAGTCCCTACACCAAATTCTGCACAAAGGGTTTAATGACAAGCATAAAAGGACATGAGAACAGTAGAACTTCATGATTTTGAACTTCACATACTGAAATTCCTCGCCTCCTGGTTGCAAAGCTGTGAATCCGTGCTCTTGTCTTTTTTATATCAGATTATCTCATGAGTTTCAGTACCTCAGAAACTTGAGTTTCTGAGCCAGTTCTTGAAAATTTGAGTTTGTGAAGTTGTGCAAAATTTCATTTCTCCATCTCAGAATATTTGTGACATAAATTTACAATCTTGCATGGTTGCCAGTAGAACCTCCTGGTGGCTGTGTCACTTCCCTGTGGATCATGAAATTGCACCAAGATATTGAAAGTGACATTTTTGTCATGAAAAGATGATGACTGGAACATATTTTTATGTATCGGTAGAGTGAGTGATCTTTGAAAAGATATAGCTGTTTAGTATTACATTCTTCCCTTTGAGTCAAATAAATATGTAACATCTCACATGCTTTATGTTCAATCATGTATTGATTGTCCTGTATGCTTGTGCCTATTGCATATGACAAGTGTTTCATCCTAATTTCATTTTCTTTCAGGAACTTGAGAACCCATTCAAGATCTCTGGTTTTTCTGCCAATCCTCTCATATACAATATCATGCGGGTGGTCATCTTGTCTGCATTCTCAGCTGTGCTCACGGAAGTCCTTGGCTTCAAATTGAAACTGCACAAAATCAAGCTTAAAGGCTGATGTACTTACATGAGCTGTCTGTGCCACAAGAAGTCTTTCAGTTCATAGAAAAAAAAAAAAAATCCCCATATTTATTTACAGTCAGATAGCGGCAGGAAACAGATGTCCTTCTTGATTTTACTTAGAACCTCAGTTCTTGATACTGCGTTTTACAAGGATGTTTCTCTCATGAAGAAATGCACAGAGTTTTTTATGTAGCATCTGAAAGTAATGATTTTGCTTTTATTCCCCGTCATTATAGTCATAAATCCAGAATTACCTACGTTATGTTGTAGTTAGGTCACATATGTCAGTGGCAAGCACAATTATTCTCATTTCAGTGGCAAGCACAATTATTCTCTTCTAACACTTCTAACATCTGTTATGAAGGTGAAGATAATTAGGGGATGCTCCAGGATTTTGCCTTACTAAATCTCTTGATACCAGACACCCTCCCACCCATCGTTTTAGAATATTTTTTCAATAATAAAATCTCCAAAGAAAGGCACCTGTTTGAAAATTACTCAGAGAGACAGGAAACTTGATTGCGGAGAGTGAAACAATAAGAAGGTCCCTGGAGGAGAATCTCATTTGCACAAAGCTGTGTTTATTTCATCCTTGTATGTGCCGTGAAGAAAGTGCCTCTATGCCCTGAGCCCTTGAATTGTCAGTGTCTTTACCTGAGTTCTGATTGTTTTAGACAATTGTATCTGTCTCACACAGAGTTATGTAGCCCAAGATTTTCTGTAGGATTAGGCAAGTCTTAGATCCTTTGTTTTGGTCATATTAATCACTGTCACATATTACTACTAGGTTAGAAATTATTCTCACTTAATGTCTGTAGCTGACAAAAGCCTTGTCATGAAAGAATGTGAAGAAAGAATGTTGAAGATGTTTGCATATAAATACCGTGCGCATGAATGTTTTGGCTTAGCAGTGGTCATGTTCATAGGTTATTGCTGCATTATGATTTGGCTGGCTGATGAAGGAGTAAAAGTGCTGAATATTTAGACATTTTATAGAAACAATGATACAGAATATGAAGGGTCATCTCCAGGGTTCCCACACTCCCAAACATTGGGAAGAGTTTAAATTTTGAAAAAAAAAAAAAAATCCTCATACAAGAAAAGGGCTTTAAAATGAGCAAATACTGAAAAAAAAATGGGGAAAGTCCTTATACTTTTCTGTGCAGGAATCCTCTTCGTGTGTACAGCTCATGGAAACCACGCAAAATATGGGAGTCAGAACATGGAGGAGTGAGTTTCATCTAGCATTTTGTTTTTACTTTCCACTCGTTGTTTCCTTTTGCTTCGTCCCTATTTTGGAAATAGATCAATACATGTTGATATTAAATTTGTGTTTAAATACATCAACAGTGGCCTAGCACCTGCAGTGGTTCTAGCAGTGGCTCTAGGGGGGCGGTTGATAACCTGACCATGACTTCCACATAACATGGAAGTAGTCATTTAGCAGCACATCCCTCCAGATGGCCCTTAGATCCCTGCCAGAATGCTTGTACTATTATTTATTGCCATCGTCTGTTGGGAATATCCCTTATACTTCCCTACCTCCTTTTCTTCCTCTATTCCTGTGAGAACCCTGGCCTACTTAGGGATGGAGACTGGTGAGGAAAATGAAAGAAATCTGATCTAGAGCTCGGGCTACATGATTAGCACAGCTGTCTCTGTTGTTGATGTTGCCAGATTAGCTTGTAAGGTGCAGTGTCTGGTGTGGCTAAACATCACTGTTCAGGAGTGGCAATGTATGCCACAGATGTGCAAATCAGATGAAGAGGGAAAGCCAACATGAATGCCAACATGACTGCCCTTTGTTTATGGCATGCCCTGTTATTTGCCGTCTGAGCTAAGTACGGCACTTTTGGTTCTGGCTCTCAGAATCGCGTTTCAATCTTTCACATAACTTTTGTGTTGGTGCCCTATCCTTGTCATTGGCTAGCTGACATTATCAGTTGCTTATTTTTCCTATGGCATTTTACTGTTCCACATAACAGGCATCACTTACTGCATTTGACGGTATATTATTTTGCTTCTTTATTGCATATATATATTGCTTTAATGAATTCGGTGTCCGGATGTCCCTAAATGTCTTTAATTTTTCCTGAGACAAGAAAATGTAGACCCAATAACCTAATCACATATCATTTAGAAGAATAATTCTCTTTAAATTAAAATATGATTACTCCTAGAACATATTTTGGTGAGATGACTCTATATGTCCATATCCTGAGTCAGATTGGTGACGGGGTGCAATGGTCTTGTAGCCCACTTTCAAGTTATATGGACATTATCAGTAGCTGTTCCATCACACTAACAGTGGGTGACTGTAACTTTGATCCCTTTACTCAAACATGGCATTGCGTGAATATTTCTTCTTTTTTGCCATTAGACCGTAGTTTTTAGAATCTTTATTGCAGTGTTTTTCGTAATTTTTTTGTTTTGTTTGGTTATTTGTGGTCAGTAGAATCAGTATAGAGGCATTGAATTGTTGTTTCTTATTGTAGCTCATTGTAATTATGTCTCAGCTGAGTGGAGATCTGATGTTTAGTGTCTATGAATACTCTGAATGTATATAACAGATCTCAGTAATTTTCCCCATTTTGCCATATTTGTTAGTACCAGTGAAACTATTTCCAGATGCAAGGAAAGAGAGAATGTGACCTGTCTTATTGGAATGGTAATGAAGTCAGATTATGGGCATTCTGGGTCTCATATGTCATTAAAAAATGCCTGTAGATAATTTTACATTTATATTTGAAGGACAGTTTATACCAGTCATGAAGAGTTAAATACAGATGGGTTAAGAAGAAGATTATTTTTGAATGTGTAATTTTCTCCCGCCAAACGATTTTGAGCCAGCACCCATCTCTTATAGCATTGCATGACGTTTTCCTCCATTATGCTTTCTAGAAGGCAGAGAGGATGATGGGCAATGACCCACACACGTGTGGTGATACATAGGTTTGGTCAGGGATCAAAGCCTCTGGCATGGACCAGCTTTGTTGCTGTCCAATTACTAAGCCAGAGCATTCAGCAGTCAAGTTTAGTGAGTGACTTAACCAGAAAGTCGGGTGACATTATTATGTTACTCTTATAAATGAAGACAAATGAGCAAAGCAAAGGTATGTAAATATATAGACTTCTGTGGCGGCACACAAAGCTGTAGCCTTCAAGCTGATATTTCTTTTGATTTTGCTTTCACAAAGAGTATTACTTTTACATTTTGCCAACACATTAGCATAGCTATTAATATGATGTGTTGAGATTACATTTTGTCAGTTGTCAGAGTGTGATACTTCAACAAGAGGCTATTTTAATTTGAGCATTTGTTGGGATGTTACATACTTGTGACAATGTGTACTAATATTTGTGTTACTTTTGAATCCCAAAAAATACGGAGTGAGCACACAGGCAATAAAAGCTGTTCATTAGTTAATTTTATTTTGTAGAATATTCAGCTGTGTATCAGTGGGTTCTGTTTTAAATTGCCCACTCCTTGCTTTTGCTGTGCTCAAATTAATTTTCCGTCACAATATGTCTTGCAGGCAGTCAAAATGAGGCTTATGTCCCATACCCAGGAACGGAAGTATCAAAAGGTGAATGAGGCCATACAGTATCAAGCTTTTGTTTGTTGCAGAAATCGAGATTATAAGAGCCTTATAGCACTTTTATAGTGAATGTGTGCGCTGTATAAATTATTACACTACATTACATTACAATTTAATCATTCTACATATAAAAACAAGTTTATGGGCAAATGGTCTGTAAATATGAATAAATTTGAGTTTGTGTGAGGCATTTCAGATAAATTATACTATCCAATATAAATTCTTTTTCAGTCATAATTTCCTAAAAGTTTTCCAATGAAATTTGGAACAATTACACCGGGATCAGATTATTGCTAGATTTAAAAAGTTTTCAGCCACTGAGGGTATGCACACTAAGCTTTCATGTTATTCAACCAAAAATTTGGTTTAGCCAAAATGTAACTTTAAGCCCCAATTTTACAAGCCGCAAGACATATTTACAAAACTTCTGAATCAAAGGAGTTGAGCTTATAATTGGTGTGGGCCATGATCTTGCATCAAGGCATGTGCCTACTTATATAACCCTGAAAGCATATACTTTTTTGCTGTACTTATTCATCCGCACTCCATCAGAAGAATAAGCAAGCATATTTATTTTTATTACAAGTGCCAATAACAATAGTCAAGTCTAGTTCTGAATCAAAACTGCAACTTGTCATTATAGATGACATCATTTAACTGCAATCTGGATAATCACAATTTTTGCATAATTACAATAGTATATTCTGTATTTCTGTATAGAAGTAATCACAGCTTCCTTAAATCACAACTTTGTTCCATGCTCCCTGGGAGTCACAATCAGATGGAGTTGACTGTGTTTACATGGTTTTGCTGCTGTTGATTGTCATAAGTTGGACTGCAGAAACTGAAAATATTAGAATGCTCTGCCAAGTCACACTCTTGTTCTGAGTATCTAAATATATATGTTAGTTTGCAGAGAGAAGAAACTTACATGTTTAAGTGCTTCAAAGAAAGGAGAGTAAAGGGCGCTCATTGTATTATGTGTGAGATGGATGACATGATTTGAAGATGGCACCTAGTATGGGATGCGAAATAAGTATAAGTCACATTAAAAGAAAAGGTTTGGCAAGGCCCGCCGCTGAATAATTCAAGAATTCAGCTTAATATGAGAGGATTTGTAATAATGGTCAATACTGCTTTAAGACTTGTCTATATACATATTGTAATCAGCCATCCTCTGATATATTGACATACTTTAACACATATAGGCACAAAATATGACCAGAGGTGTCTGGCATCTATGAATAGGCCAAATCATTGCTTGTGTACAACATTATTAATCCATTGATATGTAGAATTCTCCTTTTGTTGGGATCTGCCACCAAGGTACTGGGTGTAGAAATATGTAAAAAGATCATATGATATAGATAAGGCAAATGATTAAAAAATTTCAGGTACGATTTGAACATCATAAAATAAAGTGTGTTAGGTGTATGTATTCACTAGCCAGCTTAGGAGAGGTGTCTGTCTTTGAAAGGAATTTTGAATAACTTTTGTCAAAGGAGAGGTGTTCATCAGTGAAAGGTATTTGTGAAAGCTATTGGGCTATGGGACACCCCCCTCCCCCCTCCCCATTCATTCTTCAAACAGAGAGTTGTTTTATGAGCAAGGCACCTTCATATGGCCATGACAGATAATGACAATCATGGGAAAAGTTTTCTGCCAAGCAACGACAAAACACTGTATAATCATATAACCAAGTTTTATTTATGAGTGTTCTGTTGTTGCATGGCGGTTTTGCAAGATATCTTGTTTCTCTATGAATCACATTTGTTTGGAATAAATTTGCAACATTTTTCTTTCTTAGTTATGTCGATGTACATAAGTTTCTAGTTGGAAACCTTAGCTTTGACGCTTCATGTGGTCACAATGTTGTTGTTAGTAATATAGACATAGAAGGATGCCCCATAGGGCTGAAGACTGAAAACACATTTATCATTTTCTGTTATGCACCAGCCAAGAAATAACAGTGTGCTGTGGAGTCATCTTCCATCTGCATGGCTGAGTACTATGTAATAAAATGTCCTGCACATTGATATCCATTGATTTGTAGAATCCAGCCAGTCCAACTCACACATGAAATATGTCACTGACTGTTAAAGTATAATTCTACGTCATATAAGAAGTGTTCAGTTTTCAGTCTTCAGTGATTTCGTTGTGCAAATACTTCCGGTTGTTTCTTGCACAATATTGCTGTTTTAGTTAGTCTGGAAATTCATAGAGGTTCACACTAAACAATTTTTTGTGATCAGCCACACTCTTGTTTAGTACTAACAGTACTGTTTTAGTCAAATCTTTACACTACCTGCTCAGTTTATAGTGTTTATTGTGATTATTTTATATATATTTTTCTTCTAGATATTTTGCTGGCTGTTTGGCACTCTGTCCTGTTGCTGAAGACTCAGCATTATGATGTGATTGTCTTTGATTTCCTCAAACTAAAGTATCTTGTGTATTTGTTTGCCAGTTCTAATTTGTATGTTTGTGCAGCCTATCAATTCTGTACAACAACATAGTTTCCACAGACTGACTATGATATTATTTCTCTCAGTAAATCTTGATTTCGTAAGATTAACACCCTGGTAGGACAGTTTGTCATGTAAAGAAATGGCCAACTGTGAGTAATCTTGTAGAGAATTCATCTCTGAGGTGTGACAGGCTAAGCAGAAACAAAGAAATTTCCCTGCCCACAGTGGGATGTTCCCTCAAGGTTTAATGCTCAACTGTGATATTGCAGAATGTGAGACATCTAAATGTTTTTTCAACAGCAGTAGACCAGTTTGCCCTACAGACCAGTAAAAGAAAGGGTTGAATAATTTGACAAATTTTTGTTTTACGTAAATTTTATTAAACTCTTGCTCAGTTCTTTACAGAAGATCTAGCACTTTGTTTGTATATTTGAAGAATGCAAAAACAAGAAAATGGAATTGTTATTGGTGAGACATTTTGTCATGCAGATGACAGTTTGCGGCAATCACCAGATGACAATTTGTGGCAGTCACTTTTGGATTTAGAAGCTACATGGATGTGAAGTGAATGAAGGCAGTTTAGAACAGATTTTGGAAATTGTATTTTGATTGAGTGTTCACAAGTATCTTACACAAATTGAACAGTTCTGAGAAACAGCGGGAACGCTTACTGACAAAAATTGACTGGGGAATAGTGTATCCCTTTAATGTGCCTCCCCATTTCCTTAACATCCATCTCATCCAGTGTCTAGGACACTTATTCCTTTATTCCTGTACTTTGTGATCCGTGTTAGACATTCGTAAGCGTTTAAATGTAATGATATTGAATGCAGCAGAATAATTATTGCCGATGATATTGCATCCTGAGCAAGTGGAGTGATATTGATATCTTTAATTCCCTTTTTGTTTTCAGGGGTGAAGAGCCTCTTGCTTATAGAGTTGTTTGATTGATTGATTAATGATGTACATGCTCTTTTGTCGAGCACTGTGAATTTAAAATGATCTAATCTGTAATTTGTTCTGAGCAGCATGCATGGCTTCATGGTGGGACCAGAAGCTTGCTCTTGTAATGTGTTGAGTTTGTGAATGTGTCTTGTCCAAAACTGTGAGCTTCATAGTCACTTGCTAGTTCATGAGCTGCTCTTTTCTCACCCGGTGTCACTATGGTTAATGGTAACTTATTATTCCCTGGTGAGGAGTTTTATGCCTACAGTAGAAATCACTTAACATGACAGCGCTTTGCCTAAAATCTCAGTTAACCCAATAATAATGCAGATCCCTTTCCGTAGGCCTCATTTATTCATAGCAAACTTTTATGATTAACACGATCAGTTTCAGAACTTTCAGGGAGCTGTTGACAACACGATAAAACATGCATTGGCAAGAAAGGAAAAAAAATGATAAGGAAATACTGAGCAGTTTCTATGGCCGTTGTCCCATCGCTTGTCCGTTGGTGGAGAGAAAGTAGATCAGGCGCTATAACCTTTTAAGGCTACTTAGGTCATCATTTAAAAAAAACAGTGCTGTCGGATAATAGATAACACAAAATTTGTTTAACCTGTGAGATTCAGCCAGTCCCTTCAGTTTTGTGTTGTTGAAGAGATTTTTTCAGAGTACAAATGCATTCTTTTGTGATGAAGAAGAACTATTGCATCCATATTTTTTTTTTAAAGTGGTTTGAGTGGCACATGATTAAAAATTGGTTGGTCTTTTGACACAGAGGTGGATAGGTTATAGGTAGGTACCCAAATATACCTCTACATCACTAAGTGAAAAAAAGGTCGTGAATTGTAGCCCTTTTAATATACATTTGACATTTCTTAAAAATTTTGTTTTTATATGTTCTGTCTGAGGCATGATTCTAGCATTCCAGAATTAGATGGCAGCTCAATGTGTGCATAAGACAGAACCATTTTATATAAGTCAGAACTGTTTTATCCGGAATACTGGTTAATTAATTAAGGATATTAATAAGATATTGACTCCTAACAATGGATAATTTAAAAAGAATACATTGTCACATTTCTGACATGCAGATGTATGTGGCATCAAAGACAAACACGATAACACAAGAGATCACCCCAAAAAATAGCATCTCTCCCCTCTTTCTGCATTTTCATCTGTTCAAGTGTTAGAGGAAGAGATGGGGCAGAAATATCAAAATAATCTTAGAAATTAAAAGATCATAGAGAATGAGCAATTCACATGGGAGTCCTGGTTCATGAATATGTGATAGAAGTCAGTTTGTGCAATCTCGTGACCGCAGCTTTTAGCTTTATGTCATCATTTTCCATGGTGCTGTAAATCTCATTTCCCATTTCTTCTTCCCATTCCCTCCCCCTCCCCACCCAGTCCCAGTTGAATGCCTATTTGAAAACATTGTGTTGAATGTTGTAACTAATATTTGGGAAACTTGCTCCTGCTTGCCCAAGAGACAGTGTGCTGCTTTGTGGAAATAAAAGTGCATGTACTGTAAATTTGAACTGCATGCAAATTATTTTTTTTCAGTAATGGCTTCAAGGAAATACTTATGTAGTGTTGACTTAAAAGAATTGTGAAAGAAAGTGGTATGGAAAACTTTTCTGTAGATATCAAAGAGGACTATAATGTGATGGTTTTGCACAAACAGTGTCGACATTTTCATGATCATCATCATCATCTAGCGCCTTGTGAAGTGATGGTTGTCCAATGTTGATTTATCAGGTTTTAAATGAGAAATCAGATGTTATCTTAGTTATGATTAATGATATTATTGTCAGCGTTCTGTCGTCATGAGAATTATTATTATTTGATATCAGCTTGGACTACTCAAATTGTGTGACAAATAAAAGAGACTATATTCATCCAAATTAGTGTAGTGTTTTACATCTTTTGTGTTTGTTTATCCTAGGTGTTTAGTTATTCTGTGGTTTTTGAACAGTATTTCCTTAAATGGGTTCAATCATACAAGAGACCAGTAGTCTCCCCACTCTGTTGCTTACCCATTCCTTATTTTTGTTTCATTCAGTTGATAGATTGATGAAGAGAGGCGTGTGATTTTCTGTAGAGAGAGGGNAGGAGTTGTTAAAGGCCACCTAAGATATGTATGATTGGACACTTTACTGACTTTGATTCAGTTGCATGGTTCACATTTGGGAGCACTGTTTTTCCCAATTTCATGAGTAAAACATTCCATAATTCATAGAAAATCTACAGATTGTTAGCTTGTTGTCCCTTGAAGTTACTGACATAAAAATGTGCTGACATAAAAATGCCTTATTTGCACATCCGAGTCAAGGTTGTGTCTATGCTCTACTGTAAGAGGCGCTTGCCTTCTGATGGTAACAATCACATGATACAGCTTTGATTCAAATATGTAGTAGAAATTGGCATTCTGTGATAATCCATCCAAAACATTGGGGTAAAAAAAAAATGAATGGCCTTGGCCTCGTATGTAATTTGCCTTCGTCTATCTTTATGTGAGACGAGAAAATGATTTTTTTTACAAGCAAGAAAATTAGTCTTTTTTTAAAGCACTAATTTATTTTGTTAATTGTTTGTCACACTAAACTGGGTTAACACTGGTTTTCTTTGATAAACTGACAAAATCCATTGTATTTTCAGATCTCCTTTTCATATTACAGTAACACTGGTAAACAGTGGTAAACAGTCATGGATATGGGAGAAACTTTTTTTTTCCAGGTCACTGTGTCGTGGTTGCATAATATCACAGTATATATCTGACAGCAACTGGAATTTCATTATTGGTATGTTCAAATGTATGACATGTATAGGTGAAAACAGTTATAATCCATGTGGCAAATGTTGATTAGACTATTTGTTTTTAAAGCCAGGAAAGACATACAGTCAAGAAGTAGTCCTTCTTAAGTTTATTGATTAAGTCATAGAAGTTAACTCAAGCAATATCCTGTATCACAGGAAAATGATGCTGTAGGTTGTGAATGAATGAATGAATGAATGAATGAATGAATGAATGATAGATATGGTCTTGCAGATTATGCAAAGAATCTCTCAATCATAGATCTTGTAAACTTTCTCAGAATGATGAATTGGAATTGATGTATTATAGATTTACATTCAAAATACAGGAATGCTTCCTGACTAGTATAGGTTGATCAAAAAACATGATCATAATATCTATACAAAAGGTCACTGCACAATTCAAGCTGACAGACAGATTAAAAGACCAGAGAATGACATCATATATCAAATTAAAACCTGGATTTGACCTGTATTCCTCATAACGAAAAAAAATCAAACAAATTTCCTTTCATTCTTATTTTTATGTGAGGGGCATATGAAAAGTTTTGAGCCTAACCAGAAAAGAATTAGCTAGGCAGGCAAAAGGGGACTCTTGTACATCTACCCCATATTTTAAATATATTATTATCTATGTTCATGACGCTAAGTCTTTTTTCTTGCAAATTTTAAAAGTGAAGTTGGGTCAGGGTTTTCAAGAGAGTGGAGAAAATTCAATGCCGCTCTGTCACCAAGTTCCTTCATCTGAATGGCATGTCACCATCAGAAATCCATCAAGATATTGTGAATACTTTATCAGACAGTGCTCCTTTATATGCCATGGTCAAATGCTGGGTGAGTGAATTCAAGTGTGGCAGGAAGAGTGTTGAAGATGAGCCAAGGTCAAGGAGAGCATCAACAGACGCCACTGAAGAAAACCTTGACCTTGCCCTTGACATGATCGTGCAAGATCGTCGGTTATCATGTCAACTAATAGCACACAGATTAGGCATCTCAGTTGAGCAGGCAGACAACATTCTGAGGAATGAGCTTGGCTTCTCCAAGGTTTCAGCTTGATGGGTGTCTCATCTTCTGATTCCTGAACAGAAGCGCACCAGATGTAACATGTTAAGGAACAGTCTGGAATTGTTTGAAGCTGATGTTGACAATTTTCTTCCTTGTTTCATGACTATGGATGAACGCTGGGTTCATCACTACCAGCCTAAAATGAAAGAACAATCAAGGCAATGGAAACATGCTTCGTCTCCTACCCCAGAGAAGGCCAAGGTCACAAAATAAGCTGGCAAGGTCATGGCATCCGTTCTTCGGGATTTTCAAGGTGTGGTGCTCCTAGATTTCCTTGAAAAGGGTCACACAGTCACAGGGGGAGCATATTACTCAGATCTTCTGGAGCGTCCACAAGAAAATGTAAGTGACAAAAAAAAGGGAATGCTTACCAGAGAAGTTTTCTTCCATCAAGAAAATGCCCAAGCCCATAACTCAGTGGTTGCCATGGCAACAATTCAAGACTGTGGGTTTGAAGTTGTCCCTCACCCACCCTATTCCCCAGACCTTGCACCCTCATCTGTTCCCTGAGATGAAAAAAGCTTTGGCTGTTCAGCATACTGCCACCGATGACGAGGTCATGGAGGCTGTGGAGGGGTTCCTAGGGTCCCAAGCTGAAGAGTTCTTTTCAAGACGGATAACGGTACTTCAGCATCGCTGGAGCAAGTGTTTTGCCCTTCATGGAGATTATGTTGAAAAATAAATGTGTTAAAAATTATCTGTGTGCCTTAGATTCTTGGAGGCTCAAAACTTTTCATACACCCCTGGTATATAAACAAAACAACACTATCACAGCCTATTCAATGTCATCTCTTTCTTCCTCTTACCTTTCTTTTTTCATTCTTGTGAATTACAGCTTCTTTCACTCTTCAAGTCATGCATTTTTAATCTTTGGTCACACAAACATAAATTTTCATGTTAGAGCAGACATGAAATAACTTCAAACAAGACACCTGGTATGAATAAATATCAAGATCAAACTTGACATCACAGGTTAAGATCATTAGTGAATGTCAACTTTACCATCATGGAGAATAAGTGTAATAAAAAGACACCAACTAGTGAAAGTAGGAGGTAATAAAAGCAGTTTTGCATCCCAAGAAGTTAGGCCTCTCAACCTTTAGTCATCAGTTCTAGAAACAAAGCTTTATGATAACTGATATCTTAAAATAAATGTAAAATAGGTCATTGATACATGTATACCCATTTCACATTTATAGACTTTCAGGGTGACAGTCATATTATACATGTGATAATTATTAAATAATGTCCTGATGTGTCTGTCAATGATAAATGCTGTACAACACTGATAAAACAAACATGACTGCCCAGGCAAATTATGCAGTTCATTATAACACTTCATGATATATGGCGATCACCATCTATTTCTCAAAAAAGAGTTTACCTTTGACAGGTGGTTGTCTTACACAGGCCAATTTATTTTCAGTTTATAAAGAAAACCTTTTTCCTCCAGTTTTTGATCTGTCTAGTTTTTGGTCACAGGCTGGCTTGGGGCTGCTGCACTGTGTTTGAAAAACATAAAACTTATGTACGAGGGGTGTTCAATATGTCCGTAGCATGACAATGATAGAATAAACCCAAAGACTTGTAATTTGGTACACTTACATTTACTTCTCTACATAGTCACCATGCCGAGTTACACATTTCTCCCATCTGTCCTTGACCTTCAAAAGTCCTTGAGAGTAAAATGTGTCAGATTGGGCCTCAAACCATTCTTCAACAGCAGTAATCGCATCTGCGATGTCTTCAAAGCGGCGCCCTTTGATGGANTTGTCTTACACAGGCCAATTTATTTTCAGTTTATAAAGAAAACCTTTTTCCTCCAGTTTTTGATCTGTCTAGTTTTTGGTCACAGGCTGGCTTGGGGCTGCTGCACTGTGTTTGAAAAACATAAAACTTATGTATATATAAAACATATAAACTTATTGTTGACAGCTGTAGTGATGACAGGTAGATATCATACTAACTATTACAGACCTGGTAATAGGGACTCAAACTTGTGAAGCATCTGCCCTATGGCATTAACATTGCCTTTTCCTGTGAGCAGTAGAGCAAATGCTGATTGTCTGATACCAAGGACCTGGAAGGGCATAATTTCCTTTAAGAAAAAGCACTATCTTATTCCAGAGGATGTAATGCACTCATAATATATAAGTTCACTGGATTTCTATACAAAACTGCACACAAAAGTGATTGGTGCATTTTTCTCTCTCATGTTAGGACAACTGTCATTTGTGATAGCACCTATTGTTTGATATCAGATTTCACCTATGTCTCATAGATACCTTTATGCATGATCCTAGGGAGGCGCTTTTCGATTTTCTGGATAGATACATAATTACTCAAGTTTTCATTGAAACGTGTTGCTAGTACCTCAAAATTCTGCGTCAATACAGAAAATCCTAAGGAAATCTACAAAGGATCATGCATAGAAATAACCCATGGTTGAAGAGTCAAACAACCTGTGGCCATATGCATAATCCATATGTTAATTAACCTACTGCATTAACTACCGTGAACACTGCTAATGTTTTGGGAGCTTCTCGTGGTTACAGCAATGCGTTAACTAATGTAAGGATTATGCATACGGCCACTGGTGCTATTTCAAAGTTGTCCCGAGATTATCACCCTTGAGGGAAGAAAATGCACCACTCAGCACTCTGTTGTGCAATTTTGTATAGAAATCCAAGGATGGCAATAAATCATGCACACCATGTCATGTGCATCACAATCTCTAGAAAAGGATAGTGCCTCTGTTTGAATGATATCGTGGCACTGCAGCAACACCAGAATATTTGTTACTATTAACTATTATTACCATTGTTAGGGGGAATAACTGTGAAACAGAAAGAACCCATCCTGAGACCAGAGTCTGCAAAATCATCTGGGTCATGAGGCACTGTACTCCCATTACTGTTGATGTCACCAGCGAGACTCTGACAGCTGTTGTTGTTGCTAATGTTGTGCGAATAGCCTTCTCTTATGTTGCTGCTGCTGCTTGAGCTGGTGAATTTTCGACTATTGTCAGAAGATGATGTTTTGGGCAGGTGAAGGCAGGGAGAACTGGAAAAACCCTTAGCAGAATGTCCAGCGGTTGGCTGCAATTTTCCTGTCACGGATGTGGAGGTTATCCGAACTTCCGGTGTTGTGACCCCTGCCGTAAATGAACGATTATGTTGACTGTCCCTGTGTTGTTTGTGTCCTGACAGCTGTTTGTGACTAAGAACTTGCTGTTGCTGCAGTACCTGAGAGTGTTGATGCTGATGATGGCGCTGTTCTCTGCCATCTGTGTAAGGCTGTCTATGCTGAATATTTGTCCTTGGGAGATGGTCATGTTGAATGGAATCAAGGACACCAATCTGCCGATGTCGCTGATGATGATGAAGATGCTGAGAAAGTTGATATTGATGATGAATACTGCCATTGCAGTCCTCTAGTCTAGCACCACAGTCCATGAGGAGACGGACACTGTCTTTGTTGTCTGCTTGTTTTGCATAATATAAGGCAGTATGGCCGTAAGAGTCTTTGGCGTTCACATCTGCGCCATGATGAAGTAGATAGTCGACGATCTGTGAAATGGACCAATGCTCTAATGAAATAAATATTAGAGGGTAAGCTCATAATACTCATAAAACGGTTCATAAGTCTTCATCATATTATTACACAGAAAAACAAATCACTTAAAAACGTGTACATCATATCTCACTCTGGAATATACAGTGCGGCTGCTATTTTACAAGCGCTGAATGCTTCACATTAGGACAAACGCTGGCAAGGTCCCTTCTGATAAATATCAGTTGCCTATCTCACATCTTCCTTCTCCCGCTGTGTCTACCCACCGAACAAGAGTTTCTTTATTAAAGATCTATCGGTTCTGTAGCTATAACATCCATTTATCTTCCTTAATTATCATTCTTCTGTTGATAACGACGATAACCAAAACAATCCATTACCTACCAGCAATGTACAATACTGAACCTGAGTATCCATCACCTGCATTTCTAGCTCTAATTGTACAATTTGAATGTATCCTTTTCATTTTAGGAAAGTCCATCTTTTAAACGCCAATTATAGCCATGTGATCGGAATTCCAACCTTTTTGTCAGTTCTGTTGGCCGCCACGTGCAGCAAAGTGCAGCCACTGGGGAGACCTTCCGGCTGTCCCATGATGCAGTTGACAGGAATTCCTGACTGCAGCATGGTTTTCAGTAGCTTCTTGGAGCCTTTAAGTGCACATGCATGAACTGGTGTCCATCCATCCACATTGGAAGTGAGAACCGAGTAAGCCAACTCTCTATTGGCTTTGATTAGGGCTTTTACCTGAAACGATTAAAGTGAAATGGTGATATGTGAAAGGTGAAAGTAACTATGTAATAGGACAAAGTAATATATAAAGAGATGTGATATACATGTATAATAAAAACCTTGTGATACAGGTATAAGAAACACAGTCTCAAACAGACAACGGATTTGAGCCTGACATGAAATAAACACGCCATAAATTCCCAGCTCGAGACAATGTCATCGAATTACGTATCAGACCTTTTTTCGTCAATAGGCCTTCTGTTCATTCCTGACGGATTCTACACCTCATTTTTCACGGGGTCTTTACCTTACTGTCGTGGAAAGCGACAGCTACTCCACGTCCTATACTTATACCGTATTCCTGTTCCTCCCGCTCCAACTCTCACTCCCATCTCAGAGAGAGCTATCATACTGTAAGTATTGTGTATTCATGCACTAACAATCAAAGTCAGATACTAAGAAAGAGGCTTTTGAAGTTCGGATCTCTAACAGACCTTTATGGCATAATAATATATGGCATTTTCTGTTTTTATGATAAATTTGCACGTTATAAGCCAGATATGAAATTCACATCTGATTCTATATGCGATATGATCGTAACACCAGAAAATGTTATATGCGCATGCCTATCCGTGCTTTAAGGCTTCCAAAAAAGATCACAAAAAAAAAAAAAAGAAAGTTGTTTAATATGAGCCGTGACAACTACATGTATTACTGATCCCAGAATAATTGATTTCTTTGGAAGATGATAACTCCTGTTAATCAGTATGGTCTGAGTGTTGGCGTTACATGTATTTAGTGTCGGCTAGGGCAAAGTGTCCCTATCCGCCGATTGTCTCCCTGCATCTCTTCCTCAGGAGGAATGTCTTTCTGCACGAGTCTAGTCTTACTGCCCTCAGCGAATTTTGGCACGGGTCCTGATCCGTCCTTGCCATCCGCAGGCTTGGAGGGAACCAGTACGATGGTCGGGGTACATTCTGTTTTCTCTATGTCTGGTCTGGCCCGGCCTTTATAGTCTAGCCCCTTGGCTCATGCTGCAGATGTTCTCCTATTTCTGGCTGCTGGCTTTCCTTCTCTCATTTATGCAGCCAATACTTATATTCTGCACTCTGCTGTGACTTTCTCTCTGCCCTGACAATAATGATGAGCCATTACCCAATCTCACCCTCCTCCCATTCCTATCCTAGCCTGTCACTCAGCCAGCTTTGGATTATAATATTATCAGTTTCAGTTTTCAGTTTCGTAGTTTCAAAATTTATTTCCAATGGAACAATGTTACAAAATATGAACATATAGCTACATAAGCAGATAAATGGACAGATAACCAACCTAATATGGTTGCCCCATTCATCGAGCCCCTAAAATACCCTTCGCTCAATCACAACTTTTTTGGTAATGTCACCTATCAAACCACAGTACATAACTATAACTTTCATATCATCACTATCAAGTACCTGCTGTAAAGCTTTTTTCTTGTTGTTCCTCAGCAAAGCCATGACAGCCATGGCTGTTTCTGTGACGTCGTTATGGAGAGAATGGGGTCCAGTCTGCGGGTTAGGCGAGCTGCTTTCGCCCTTGCCAGCCCGCCTGTCCTCCGATCCAGCCTCCGTGGTGGCTAATCCTGCTGATGGAAGACAAAAATTGTAATGTGAAATTGTCTTTGAAAGGTAAGTCTACAGGTCATCTAGTGTATATTTGCAGATAAGCTTCCAGAGCAGGGATTTTACCTACCGTTATCGCCGACACTCGTAGCCCCATGCCCACGGATCGACATAATATGGCCTGCAAGATTTAACACACGATGTGCGAAATTATTTTTTAGACTATTAGGTTACACCCTGATTTAGCGGATATTGTTGTTCGGGAATGTGAAGAATAGTGCAGTTCGCGCTTGACTACTTGAATGTCAGATCTGTCAAGTTTTACTTCACTTCTGTTGTAGACAAAGAGTGTGTTTAATTGCTCGTAGCTGTTGATATAGTCGAGAAATTACATCTATGATTTTTGTAAAGTGGCATGTCAATAGATGTTCTCATATTTAAAATAAAGTAGGGCTGTGGTTCGGGTACTATTCATGGGCATGTATTTTTGCTGAACTGTTCACCGGCATCTTGACAAAGAACGAGCCAATGGCGCGAACAGAAGTGTTATGGTAGTGACAGCGATAGTGGGTGATTTGGCGAAAGACCCTGATCGGGAACTGGTCTTATCATTTCAGAGTGCTCAATTATTCTTGTAACGTTCGGCGCTATTCAGCTTCTACTCCCGCTCCACAGCCTTTCCAATACCCATCCCTTTATAACTTCTTCAGTGTTAAACACCTTTCAACACTGTCCTCTTTTTGGCAAAATGCTGGTAATACTTATGATCAAGGTCTCTAGTCTATCACTTCAGGAATAGTCTAGTCCCCATTTAACCCCGATATACTGGTTTGAACCAAATTTCCCTCCAAGGAACGACTGAGTCGTCAAAAATCTCCGATGGCAGTATGCCTGGAGTCCAGCTCAGAGTCGCTAGCGAAGAAGACAACCAAGAATCCTTGGTTATAGGTTAGGGGCAGGGTTATGAGGTACGCCTAGGATTAGTGGAGTGGGAAAAAAAAAAACAGCAGGAGAGAGTCCCTGGGGACTTGCCCAAAGGTAAGCCTTTCAGTTCTCGTAATCTGCTCCTAACACGAACTCTAACAAACTTAGTAGAGTCCCAGGACATCACCGTAATAAACGTACCTTTTTACACAACCAGGCCTGTTATGGAATACTGTAATTTGTCGATTAGAGCACAGTGACCCAAGATATGGCGAGAGAAAATATCATCAAAGAGGCTGCCAAACATGCATTCGATTCCGGATTGAAAAAAATATTAAAAAAACGCACTCTGATGGCTTCAGTGTGCATCAGGGAAGATCGTGAGTTCAAACAATAGGGTGCAAAAAAAAATGCGCATCGCGATGTGCGTGACTGTTCCAATGGTGCAGAGATGGAAATACATGAGCAAATTGAATTCCCAGGCAGTCCGAAACATAACACGAATGAAAAGAGGAAGAGAGTGAGAGAGGGTCACTGAGGTAGAGAAATGATTATACATAGTGGATANAACCCCTTCCCCTTCCGCCTTACAAATCTTTTTCGCTTGTCCAGCTACAGCAGCAGAGCAGCTTGAATGTGCTCACACATACTATTTATAGATGTCTTCGGTAACAGAAAAAACAAAACAGCAATGCATGCTATGTAAAGCTAAGATAATACACAGTTTCGAAGTAGGCCTATTTACTCCGTGATACATTTTAAAAAAAAAAA
>JAWQUT010000116.1:778657-837345 GCA_033807755.1 Ellobium chinense | reverse complement strand
CACCTCGTTTGGTCGACAACCTTTCTCTCTATTGTTAAAGAAGATCAAAGGAGAAGGATTAACCTCTCGAAGGCACTGTACAGGTAACCTCGTTTCATCGACACTCGCCAGTACACATTACTCGATCTATTTTTTAAAAAAAGCAAATAGTATACGATACCAACAATTTTTTGTCAATGTAAGAGATCATAAAGAGTATCTAGATAATAAACATTTCCATCTACAAAATTTACACGATGTCAACTTTTAAAAAGTATGTGGTTGAATTTATTAATAGTACTCGATTACAGCATAAATACTGCATGGGTATGAAAGCATTAATCTTGTGAGAACAATGGTTGTCGATGAAATGAGGTGAGTGTCGGCATGTGTCGATAAAACGAGGTTAATTAAGATGGCGTGTCGATGAAACGAAGTGTGCCCCTTCATATAGGTTTTCTGGAAAATGCTCTCATTGAGCTAAAAGTGCAATTATTCAGGGTCAACAGTATACATGCAAAGAATCCCGAACCATGATCCCTAGTTAAACTGGCTTCATGGTTGGCCCGGTCAAACTTTATTTTTCCAGTTCCATCATTGCTTCATCTTATTCTCAAATAGATGGGTTGATGTGGTTCATCGGTGACACAGTATGTGATGTAATCGGTCCGAAGAGCGGCTGAAGCTTGCAAGAACCATCGTAGTAAATATTAACGGTACTTTTCATTAAATTCTCTCTTCACGTCTCTCCCTCGCACCTCACTCCCCTTATCGTTTCTTTTCAAGGATGTTTGCAACTGAATCGCTGTTAATAAGAATACAGAATAATGAATCTTCACGGCTGTCCTTTTAAAGCTGCTGACTGGAAAGGTTCTCTTTTACAAACCTACATTCCCGGCCTCCAAAGCGGAAAATAAACTTCAAACGCTGCCACTTCCTGAGAATATAATACCCGTCACGCCTGTAGATGGGAATCAAAAGGCAGATTTATCTTGAAGCCTCTAGGAAGGGCTGGCCAGCATGGCGCTCTGAAAAAATGTCAGTCGGAAAAAAAGTAAATCGACTTTTTAAACAATTGAATTTTTCCGGTTGACTTTTCGGGATTCGGCTAGCGGCTAGCATTAGGGGCTTCTTAGTGCTGTACTCTTTTCGGAGCTCTCGGTGGGAAATATGATAGCCGGGTGACCGTTCCATAAAAGTGAAATGGTACTTAGATGATTCATAAAATAGATCTAGCATTCACAAACATATGCGTGACCGCGTACAACTATTCAGAAGATTTATATGTGTTTCACAACGGTTCTCTCCTTGAGGAATGTTTTTGTGTGTTACGAGAGAAACCCAGATGGGACATAACGTGTACGACTATGCGAACGGAGTGGCAGCGAACTGTGGTTCAAACCGCTCGGTGGAAGCACTTTTTTTAAAATGATACATGAGATTAAATTAGGACAAAAACTGAAATGCCTAGGCTTATTACAATACAAATGTTGTTGCCGGTCTGCCAACAGAGTAGTATGTTGAAAGAGGGAGGTAAGTATACATTTAAGAATTTAAAATCTGCTTTTTCTCCCATAGATTGTTTCGCTATTGCCAAGGATGAGGAGCAAGGTGAACGAGGAGGACATGAAGAACTAAGTGCCGAGTAAAAAGGTTGGGAAGGGAAAGAAGAGAAGGATGATTGGAAAAGAGGCACTAATAAGGTGCAAGGTAAAGACAAGTGTCGAAAATTTGCATTCTAAAGAGAATTACCTATATCTGGGAACGTAGGACTTCTTGCCGCCATATTTGTGCAGGTAACTTCTTGACTTAAAAGAATGGGCTTCAATAAACATCACGGCTCCTAGTAGGAGAACAAGACTGAGGCAGGGCCACCGAACCATTGTATCTGTTCAAGGAAGGCCTGAAAATTAAAATAAGCCTACTGTTGACTCAGTTTAATTTTATAATCATTTTTATAACATGGACAAACAGAAAATCTTATAGCTCCGCTTTAATATTTGAAACTTAAGTAAGATTTGTATTCGGATGAGGAAAATAAATATCATTGACGGAAGGAGCAAGGAAGCAAGGAAGAGGGATGAGGGCTAAGACTGACGCACGCACGCACGCACGCACGCACGCACGCACACACACACACACACACACACACGCACACACACACACACACACGCGCGCGCACGCACGCACGCACGCACGCCGCACAATCTAGTTTTGGATTAAAAAGCCTCGCAAGCTGTACAGCTTCCTGCTTATGATTATTGATGAACTACGATAAAAGCTCAGTATAAAATATGATGTCGGTGCATGGAAAAAAGATCATTATTACTGAAGTGTACTTAATACTGAGGACCACCTGAATAATGGAATGACAAAATAATGATGAATCTAGGCATATGAAATTCATACTTTATAAGAAAGTCTACTTATTGAATGAGTACATTATATCGAGGTTCCACTGTATAACAACAGTGACATTTAGCTTGATAATATTGGTACCTCACTGTAACGCAAATTCTACTCAAATTTCAGTTCAGCATTGCATTATCATTACCTATATATGACTCACACACACACACACAGCACTCTTGCTGAGCATTGCAAGACATAAAACTGAAGGTCAGGGTAATTTTGATCACTTCCCCACCTCTTCAGCACATCCCAAACTTTTTCTACCTAATTGTAGAAGAAATGCTTTTAAATTATAGGTTTTCGTTGAGCAAATAAAACAGCTAGATTACATACATTTATGTTGACACTAAGAACTATGATCCAGTAAGAGTAATCTTTATTTCTCATTCATTAGAACAAAAACGTGGTCTATCAGACTATCTAGCTGCAGGAATTATGCAAACCTTACAAACCTCCACCCAACTCACCTGCAGTGGTAAATAATCTTATATGACGATTAAAATCTTGGTGGAAGTTACGAAAGAAATGACAGACAGTATTCTTCGTCTGCTTTCC
This sequence comes from Ellobium chinense, assembly GCA_033807755.1. Lineage (NCBI taxonomy): Eukaryota > Metazoa > Mollusca > Gastropoda > Ellobiida > Ellobiidae > Ellobium > Ellobium chinense. Next base: position 834,399 of record JAWQUT010000116.1, on the reverse strand, counting down.
TTGGTTCTGTGACACTGCGGGGGATGTGTTCCCCACTGGGGAGTTTTATATATGAAGCAGGAAATAATTACCAGGGCGATTTGATTAGTTTGTCAAAATTCTAACATGACATATGAACTGAGGTGATTCAGTAAGGGACAGGTACCGATCTGCACTGACATGGTGAGTTTTCTGCGCGTTTCTTTGTACGTGGGACGGAGATGCTGAGGATAAAGGTCAGAAGTTCAGCGGTCACTGTGGCTGTAGAAATGAAAAGATGTCTGAGGTAGATGACACAGGATCAAGGAGTGGATATGAATTGGGGAGGGGAAGGTAAGATGCAGCGAGAGGTTGGGACAGCCACCAAGACCAGGATGGTGTTTGACACTGTTCGATATCTGAAGTCTTTAACCTACGGATTTCTCTCGCATACTTCACTGATGTTTGCACTCATTAAACCCTAGACAGTCATGTGTACGGAAAAAGCCTTAGCAACTGACCGTGAACATCCTATCAGCATGAAGGTAACACGGTAGGAGCTGACTTTTCGAAAGCACGCTAGACAGCCATTTTCTGTAGGACGAGAAAGAGAAGGAGAAAGAAAGAGAAAGAGATCGAAAGATCAGCATAAAGGAAAGGAGAGAAAGAGAAAGAGAAAGAGAGGGAGAGGGAGAGAGAGAGAGAGAGAGAGAGAGAGAGAGAGAGAGAGAGAGAGAAGCATAAAGAAAGAAAGAACGGCTGCACTATCAACAGACTAGACAAGCGAAGTATAGACATCCAGTCCATGATCATTTTACAGGTGATTTTGATCTCATTTCTTTTGATAGTCCCAGATTTATTAGGTAGTGATGCTCACAATAAAACAGGATATATATATCACTTTCCGCTATCTATTGCCCTTCGAAACTGGCATTCTAGCCCATGTGCCTTGTGAAGGGGCAGTCTGGAGAGTGTCTGGGGCAGTGTGGACTCCGGTGTTTAGAACAGCTCCATGTCTATCGAATAAATGATGGACCTCTGGTGGGTAATTGGTAGTGATGCTGCGCATGCGCTACATGAAATGACCCCGCCATATTTAGTATGTTTAAGGGTGCGTGTCTACTTGTTTGATCGACAATTTCTCCTACATAACGTTATATTGTAAATCAGCGTTACATTCGTTATAACTGTTCTAAACCTTCTCCTCTTCATTTGATATACCCTGCAACAACAGATAAAGTTCAAGGTCTAAATTTTAATATGGTTGGTATTTAACAGTTGTTGGGGTTGGAACTACAGATCTGCACATTGCACAGGACCATGGTTTTTTGTGTGGGCATGACATTAGAGCAAAGTATAGTGCCTGTCTACACTGCTCCAACCAATCTCTGTTTCCAGATAGCAACCTAGCTCTAAATTTTCGGCAAACCTAAAGCTATGAGGAACAAAATTACATGCTGGGTGTACGGGAACATTTCAGTCCATAAGGCAGTTTCAAAATCGTATATAGATCACCCACAGTAGTAACACATATGAGAAATGTAAATTCATCTCTGTGACCATTCTCACTTTGTCAAACGGTATTGCCATAAGATGTCCATTTGCCATGTATCATTTTTACATTTTGCCATTCTGCCGTTTTATGACAAAAGGAAGAAAGCGCCATCGGGAAAGTTTTGAGAAAATCGCAAAAACGTTTTTTCTTGATTGTTACAGCACTGGCGTTTAGTGTCCTTTTAAGGTTCCTTAACTTCGTTATTTATTGAGGTATCGTGATGGGACCCATATAGAAATGTGCCTCATCATCTGGGGATTCCAAAACTATAAATAACTCAATTTGACCTACTTTGGCGCTTTCGTCCTTTTGTCATAAAACGGCAGTATTGCCTACAGGCAGACCAAATATCCACAACATGTCTTGTTCTCTCCTGGAAGAGCTAATGAGACAGATGTGACCATCGCCGACTGACTGTGAGACGAAGCTATGGAGCGACAGCACAGACTTATAACTGACCACCCATTTCATGACCCACAGCGGTCTGTAAACATGGAACTCTGTTAAAGAAGAAGATTTTGCATTAGCATTAAAAACTTGTGACACAGCTTGGAAACTCATAGATGTCATAGGTCATCAAATTTGGAGAGTTTGTGACAATAGTACGGAAGTCAAAGGACCAGATATAAAATTATCATAAGGACTGAATGACACTGCACTGGCACAGTTAACAAAACATTTCTTAGAGCGAAGGAAACGGGATATAAAATTCTATTACATTCTGCTTACTCTCCGGATTTGATACTTTCCTTTTCCAAATACACAGAATTATTTTACATGCTATGAGTTTTAACTGAATGATGCTGTTGTCAAGGTCGTGCGTAGAGGACTAATTCGTCAAGAAGATAACAAATGTAGGTTTTTGAAGTACTTTCCAGGAAATTTCAACGGTGAAAGGAGCCATACCGAAAAGAAAGGAAGTGCATATCAAATTTCTCGATTAAAAAACAATTCCTTTCTACTCTTGCGAGATAGATTAGACTACACTGCCATCTTTTCTGTCATCTTGATATAAGTGCACAACATACCTCCCTCAACTTAGCCTTCAAACCCCCCCCCCTCCCCCTTTCTTGTAGCCCCTCTCCTGACCCTTGCGTCGTTGCACTGGGGATGTTCCTGTATTTTACTGTTNCCAAGCCTTTGAGTGTACCCTTCCCCCCGCGCACGAGTTGTTCTCCTATTTTTTTGTGTGTGACTATATTTGTCTCTTGTAAACGTTTCTCATCTCCGTTCTGAGTTGTTGTCCGCCCTTCTCATATTTGTTATTTATCTGTAGTATTCATGTCACATTGTGTAGTGTCCCTGACGAAGGAACATAGAACCAGTTCCAAAAATTTGGATTGTTCTTTGGATTGTTTTTTCCATTAAAGCCCAGCTTTTCTGGTGGAGAACGCCTTCTTTCCTTTTTTCATTGATATAAGTGCACTCTATCATGTTAGGCCCTCACTAACAGTGTGCCGGAAAACTGTGGCCCGACTTCAGACAAGAGAAAGATAACCTGTATAATATAGTCTGTCCAGGTTTAAGGGCACTAAAGTAGGCGAAATAATGTGATAATTTGCTTCAGTCGCTGGCAGTAGTAGTCTGTGTCAACAAGAATCAAGAAGGTGTGGGAAAGGTTTGGGGTGGGGTGGGGGTGAGGATGTATGTGGGATATATGTGTGTGTTGAATGACACACATGTTTAACGCGACCACCTGCCGAGGTACCAGGTTTCAGGACAACCGTTCAATTATAATCCTACAGAAGTGCACTGCATAATACAAGTACGGCCACCTGTCTATCACCATCGCGACCATCCTTTTTCTTGTTCCAAGTTTGATAAAACCTAGAAGAAAACATTGTAAAAGGTGACCGCCAGTAGTTGGCTAATCTGAAGCTTCGAAACGGTTTCTCAAGAATGACTACATTATAGGAAATATCGACAATCGAGGTCCTTACATTAACTTGGGGAACCGTGAAGGAAAGAAAATTCTTACTCTACCAGCGAAGCCCAAACCTAAATTATTCAATTACCTGTCTAAGGCTATCACGTTAATCAGGATGTATGGTGGTCACTACATACAGGTTTGAAAGAACATGGACCAAATTCAATACCTTTTCCACTGTGTGATGACCAGTTTCATGTTAGATTGTTTTTTAAAAAAAATGATTATTCCCGTTTTATCTTCCGATTCACCTCTATCTCCAAACAGAACTGCTTTATAACTTGAACATATTTTGGCAATGTCAGCAGGATGGCCAAGATAGATAACAGAATATGATTTTGTCTTACACACTGATAAAAATGTCAGTGGACTTTGAACTTCGTTAGCCTCAAGGATACCACAGCTGTGCTTAACTTTGAAATATGGACTTAGATTATTTATTCTCGTTTGTAACTGAAATGATAAAATCATCTCACAAAGTAATACATACTAGACCCTCAAATACCACTCATCTGTGTTATCAACACTCTCAGGTCTATGCCATCTAGGTAATATCATTATCTCACTGGTGTTATCTGCGAAACAATTGGTCACTGACACATATAAACGTTAAAAGTTGTACAGGTTCGATTCCTGTTATAGTGGTGCTGTATAAATGCTTTTGGAAAGCACTGCATCTTCTAGTCCATTTGCGAATTGGGCACCCGCCTACAAACAGTGAAACCTATTTCCTGAACGTAAGTAATCAGCGTTTGCAAAATGGTAGCGACACTGCTTATGTCATGGACAGTTGAGAAAATTGCTAAATTTTGAGGCATGATGCATCATAATAAGACAGAGTGGCACGACAGAATTCTTTTTCTTAATGCGAGACTTTTACTTCTCAATACTTCTATCATCATTATTAGATATAGTCTAGATAACTTGGTGGTACACTGGTTATTCGTCTAGTGACTGTGTTCGACTGACTCTAGTTGTCGTATTTTTTACGTGACCGTCTCACAAATTATACATGTAGTCTAACATCACTACACTACTTTTAATTTCATTATGTGATCTGTACAATGACACTACCAACATCAACATAAATATTGAAATGAATTCAAGAAGAATTTCATAACACTTCACAATACAAGGTTAGATTAGACATAGCTTGACAACTTCTATAGGCTGACATGAATACTGGAACACTTGTCCAAGGTACGATCAGTACTAAAGGACGATTACTGGTTATCGTTTATTAAGACTCTGATCAGTAAAAGACATTTTTCATAAGGGAAGATAACATGATTGTATCACTGCTCGTGTAGATCAGTTTATCACATGATGAACTTCATCTGTGACGTGCTGTAGTCTCTGGACCAGTGTGCTCTATCGTGATAAAAAAAATCTGCCAACTTGTGTGTTGCTCTTTCTTCCTGTGGATTTGAATAACGTGGTACGGTAGACGCTATCTTTAACGCCTTTTTGTTTTTTAAAATAGATTATAATATACATAACTATATATCACAGGAATGGGAACTTTGTTAACGGAATATGAATTCCATGTGAATACTTTACGTAAAACTGTAACGAACAACAGTATATTTGATGCTCATTCCGCTAATCATGGTGTGTGGAGATTTTTCATTGCTTTTCGTGCTTTTATGCTGCTGTGAGCGATAATGGTTATCTGGATGTGTTTTAGAGGAGCGTAATAGAATTATGGTTGTGTTTGCGTTGTAGAATGTGTGTACGTTACGTTTCATTGCCCAGTGTGTATAGGTTTGCCCCGATCTCGCATACTTTGTCCTCTTTGACTGTATGCTGGCATTAGGCCTAGGGTGTCAGTATGACCTCCCATTGAAGCATAGGCATATCATACTAATGTCTCCCTTTACAGTGAATTTCTTTCAATTTCTCTATAGGACCACCACCATGCTGATTTTCATAGAACATTTCATTGTTCTGGTGGTTCTCCTGGTGCTAGTGGGGCTGTACAGGCGCGGGGGAACGAGGGAGATGATGAGAGCGGTGGTGGTCAGCTTGAAACAGATCCCTGGGGTCTCCGGCCTGGTGGACTCAGTGCTCAAAACAGAGGTGTCCAGCTTCCTCAAGACCACCAAACTGGCGCCAAAGGAAGGCAAGCCTGCCACAGTCGTGATACCTAAGAAAGGTCTGTATGATGAACTAGACTAAGGGGACAAGGAGTCTATATAACCGAGTAATTACTGATTACTTTTCGAAATGGTCATAACCGAAGCAAAGCCCTTATACTAAGATACAAATGTCAGTGTTCCATGGCAGACCCATTCTCACCACGGGCTCTTTCAGAATCTCTTCTATTCAATCACTGCCCTTGAATTAGCAAACATACTATATAGAGAAGAAGTTGATACTCCTATGGAAGTAAATGGAGTGACCTTTCTTATTGCTGAAAGAGCGGGAGGGTCAAAGGTTACTACGTAAGCAGAGCTTTAATTGATTATAGGATGTAAGATATATTGCGGTTAATGACTAATCGGAACACAAATAATAGCAAAATAAGCTACTATACTATTTATGACGTCCTGGAGCAAACTTTTGTAAGATTTACAGTTTCACAGATCTTTTTAATGACAAAGCATACGACCAGTTCTGGACAATCTTTACTGTAGGAGGGAACGACCATGATAATGATTGCCTTTGTTATAACTCAGGATGTCGAACCTGTGATTTGGAGGCATCTGTGTACAATTGTACATAATATAATATATACTCCTGTACATAATTTTTGACCTCCTCTCTTCTTATGTTTGTTTCCGTTTTGTCATGTTTCAGGGCCGCTTATTAGAATGAGTAGATATATGAGGTGGGATCGCTGCGTAGTTTTTGTGTCCTTTGTGGAAGGAGCAGTGAAAACTCGATAATAGATATGCCTTTGGTGCATGGAAAAGTATACAGTACTTGATATTCAGATACATTTATTAGCGAGTTCAACCTGAGAAGTAAATTAAAGATTCTGTGGATGTGAAATTCATGCTATTTAAGTGCCCCATCCAATCGTTACTGTCTGATGTCACCCCCTCCCCACTCCCTTACACATGGCGATAAACATTCCTTCGACTCCGATGGATTTGCTTTCATATTTCGTATACCAAACACTTTTCTTGTCAGCGAGACAGCAAACTGATGATATGCAGTATGAATCGATGGTTTACTCGTGAACTGCGGTAATGTAGCACTCCGATGTGAAGCATGCCTTTGAATTCAAATTAGTGAAGTGTACCATCATGCTTCTCTTCTCCTTCTATATCCAGGGCTGGCCTGTAAATTTGTACTGAGTCGAGGTTCTTATTACGCTTATTTTTTTATTTTGCCTGTTTCATCATGATAACTATTTTTTTTCTAATCCCATTAAGCTACATGCCATGAAAAGCTAACCCATTGTTGAATTCTTAAACCCACTTCTGAAATTACATTAATTCAGTTATTCCATTTCACTGCTATGTGATTATTCCAGGTATGACGAAAGAGGAGCTCCTGAAGAAGATGACAGAGATGAAAGCCAAGGAGACTGACCACATAGAGGGAAAAGTGTTTGCCTACGCGTACACGCTGACGGATGATCACTTTGACATACAACAGGAAGTCTTCGAGAAGTTCACAGGTGAGAGCATGGGACAGCATGAATGTTGTAGACGAACTTTTACCTCATCCCTCCCCACTCCTTCCCTCGTCCCCCTATCCTCACTACTCCTCCCTTCCCCCACACAGCCATATTTTGGCACCAGACAAGACTTCTCTTCTGATATAACTCTAGCTATATTGCCGACTCCGCTTAATCACACATTAAATTCTTCTTTATCACATTAAATGCCATTGTTTCTTCATGAAAATCAATGTTTTCAGCTACATCTTGAAAGGATAACTCGTTCCCAGGCACCCAGCTGAGTTGAGTGAACTGCATTTTCAGTTTAGCCTGCTCAATTCATCTTCTCTGAGTTGGGGTCACCCAGACCTTCTCCTACCATAATTTCCTGCATGGCTGAGAATGAAGAATGTATTATTTACCACACTGAACCTTGACAGTGGACTGACTTAGAGCAGGGTTGAACAGAACTGACACGATATGAACGCAGTTCGTTAACTTAAGATCAGTTCACGTGAACTTGATCTGATCTTAACAGCTATTTTGGATGAACTGATCTTCTTGATTTGAACTTGAATTTTCCACCTAAGATTTCTAAATAAAGGGCAACTGCCCAATTCTCATAGATCTGAGCTACATTAGATCATAGGTANTTGAAGGTAAAATTTTTAACATTGCAACGGATCACCCTACATTTGTATAACTACTTTTGTAAAGAGCCTAGGCGTGGTCACCTGTATCACAAGATTTCGAACCCCGCACTGCGGCTCCAACATGCGCTGGCAAATGATATGATATCGTTTAAGGATGATTCGGAAGAGGAAAGTTAATAAGACACTGTGAGTCACCACTTCACATAAAAGTGAGGGTACTAATACATAATTGTATTATTTTCACCCTTTTGTTTGTGTGTATGTTAGCCTTGTGACGTTAAATTTGATCATTTTGATATCTCCATTTTAGTAGATCACAGATACGTCCCTGGTCGATTTTTCACTCTCTAAAGTCTAATTTTTATACTGTAAACCTCCTTATTGATNGGATGACCGTAAATGCATTACAACTGAGAGTAGTCTTTGGGCTAGCGTATTTTGATAATGTTTCCTTTCCCGAGTCCACCACAGTAAATATTATATAAATATTAAATATTACCATGTATGCTTCACCTGGGACCCGTAGGCCTCTGGGATTCCATGACCCTCCTTGCCCACTGAGGCTCCGGTGATGGTATTCAAGACCCTGACTAGGTCCTTTTCTATCATGTCAGAGATAGAACCGACACTCCCGAAGAAATATGAATGCAATGTCCGAAAACTGTATGGATACCGAGTTTTTGTCCTGTGCATATCTACAGTGAAAAGGATCTTTCGAGGCTGAATTTATACCTCGCGTTGAAATTCTTTGGCGACGCACTGCTGGCTGGAATGTTAAAATGAAATAGGTATATAAAAAAAACAAGATGCGGCTTTATGTAATACTGCATACCTCTCCAAAGTACTCCAGAGTGACAGCAGTTACCCGTGACAGAAAAACCCAGTCAAAAACATGTTTTGTTTTATGACCTTGTCAGATACCTTATTTTCTGCGCCAATACTTGAATTCGGAAACTTTGATATAATTACTTCAGTACAGTGAATGTGTACTGAAGTAATTATATCAGTACATTTAACAACTACTTTGCACTTTTATCCTCTTTCTTGTTTACTTGTTGACCTTCATAACATCAGAGCGCATAACATCAGAGCGCATGTTCTCTGTTTCCCAATTCAAAACAAGTCTTCCTGTCCTTGTTGCTATCAGCTAGGTTGTGTATTCTACTTGAGCTTCCTGCAAGCTTACATCTTCTTTCCTCTCCTTTACATCTGTCCATTACTGACATTCTTTTTAGTTAATAGCTTTCTTTTAATTCTTTCTCCTTCTCCTCCAGCAATTTCAATATCAATTCTTTCAACACATGGGCCTCGTCATACTTTAATCCTCAGAGAAGATTGGTTTCTCCCCTGAACATGATGAGCTCGTCAAGATGTTCCAGAAGGCTTTCCTTCATGAGAATGCTCTCAACCCAATGGTTTATCCAAGTCTCAGGTAGAAAACAGGCGGCTGATGCATACCATTGACGTAGATCACAAACACATAACTGGTCTATAATCTGTACACAAGTATTGATACGCGAACACTCCTCAATAGATAGTAATGAAAAATGAGACGGATAAAAACAACAACCGTGAAGATGTGGTGTAACGCAGAGAAAAGATAGGCCTATATATATTTCCAGCTGGATATTGTGTAACACTTTCACTTACATAGTAATATGACCTACATGATCCACTTAATCAAAATTAATGCATGTCAAATAGTTCGTAAAAGTTAAATTAATGACTGCATGCTTGAGATCTAATGGGTGGCAGAGGTGATCAAATTTAATGAGTGTACTGGTGAAATGGTGAACGCCCAAGAACAACCAGTTAATTATTTTCGTACATTCATTTGTTTACTGAGGTCAATAGAAATATTCCAGCTGAAGTGTGTTGTTTGGTAAACGTATGTGTGTAATGTAACTGAAGTAACACCTCTGTCTCTTCAATTCATAATCTATTTGGTTTCTTCTCTCTCTTCTCCACCTCTAATTTACTCGTCTCCCTCTTCCTATTATTCTCTCTCTCTCTCTCTTCATGGCCTCCCCCTTCCTGTCACATTTTATATCTCAGTCTCTTCCCCTCCCACTCCACAGACAAATGGAGACAGAAGTTGTTGGTATGACCTGCGCCATGTTGAATGGCGACTCCAATGCTGTTGGTTTCTTGACTTCCGGTGGGACGGAGAGTGTGTTGATGGCCGTTGAAGCATGTAGAAATTGGGCCAGGAAGAATTATCCCTGGATAAAAGAACCTGAAATTGTAAGTTCTACAGATAAAGGGTTATGCTTTGCAGAACATTAAAGACTATAAAACAAGAAGAGCATTTTGAATGAGAAGAAGATAGCTTGGGCTTATTGGTACTACTTCTTTTACTTTAGGAAGAAAGAAATAATTCTAATTTTTAACAATATTAGTGTTTTCATCTATGGCACAGAGCCATTGCCGAAGACGCCTCATATTAACACATTAAACAGTGTTCTGTGTGTTGTAGATCAATATTATTTTATCAAGATATGGAAATATTTTCGATTAATCAGGACGGAACCTGTAGTTAATTACCATGAACGTATTGATCTTGTAGGGCCACAGTCCAATAGCAGCCTTTGAGCAATCAGATGGAACATTTCAGGGCGAACGTAATTTTTATACACTTTTGTAATCAAACCTGGCATGATTACTGTATTTCCATGATTTATTACAGGTATGTCCTATCACTCAGCACCCATGCCTGGACAAAGCAGCTCATTACTTTGGACTCACCGTGAAACACGTGCCTGTGGGTCCAGATTATCGAGCGGATGTAGCTGCTATGGAAAAGGTATAATGATAATGATCACTGATAATGATCGGTTGCTGTCGTCTCCCGTGTGAAAGAAACAAAATACATCCACTCTCTGCCAGCCTGCCCCTCCCATTTTGGATCTCTCTCATTGAGAGAGACTCTCTTTTCGTTGCCTCCCTGTCCGTGATACAATCATCATTACAAAAGAGGGTTATATCTTTGCACACACCATTGCACTGAACTCTTGTTGAGCTCGGAACTAAGGCAGATTTTGTGAGGAAACTATAGGACCCTCTCGCCTAGAGCTTGGGTTAGGGCTTTGGGCAGAGCTAGGGATAAAGGTAGGGTTAACGAAGAAAAGCGGAACTTGAGATACTCTCTAGACATTATTATTGTCTAGCAGGTCTATCACGTGATCTTTCTCATTTTTAATCTTGCCCTAATCCGTGAATCAATCGGGAGAGTCTTAAATTAATAATACTGCACATAAAGGAAGTCAAACAAATATATGCGGTGAGTGTCAGACAGCCTAAGTAAATAAGATGCTTAAAAACATGGTGTAGGTTTATATTATATGATCCGATAATATTATCATGGGATTTTCCCAAAGGCCTCTGCTGATGGTTAGGGGCAGAGGTTGAACCACAGAGATTCCTCAAATTTTATTAACAAACTCAAGAAGCTGATCTACCGTACCCCCAAATTTACTCGCGCTGTTTGGCGGAGAGGATAGCTTACCAGGTGCATATATGCAACAGAACTCTTCTATATTTCAGTGTTCTTTTTTCTTTCTAACTGGTTTATAGAGAATTTGCCAGGCAACTGGGAAACACATGTTACATGGGAATAAGAAGAAGGTCCATGCGTTCCTCACATATAAAAACTGAACAGAATGTTGAAAGATAGTAAAACAACAACAACAACAACAACAACAACAACAACAACAACAACAACAACAACAACACCAACAACAACAACTTACTGACCCACTGATCCGCAAATTACAGACCTCTAACGTACCACTCCGTCGTATTGGTACTGGTTGATGAGACAGAAACTACCTGGTTATAGATTCCAGAGTGAATCAGCCAGCAAGGATCGTTACGTGAAAAACAAGACAATGCACACTGTAATCACCAACCTCTTATCATGATCACTGGCATATCACTATCATCACTAGGAACAGTCTTATTGTGAGCATTATCATCGACAGCAGCAATATCATCCTTTTCTTTCTCATCATCATCATCGTGATCACTTACTAATGTATCGACAAATCCCCACCGCAACTTACTCGAACGCATTTCTTGGCCAGGCTATCACCCCCAACACTGTTCTCATAGCCTGCTCAGCTCCACAGTTCTGTCACGGCATAGTGGATCCAGTGGAAGAGATTTCCAACATGGCCGCCAGACATAATCTTCCCTGTCACGTGGATGCATGTTTTGGCGGGTTCATGCTTCCGTGGTAAGTTCGTAGTCTTGGATTTGAGCCACATTTGTCAACCTTTGATCTGCGCCACTAAAATACTAGTTGTGTAACAAATAACGAATATTACTGCATATCGATTTGGAAAAAAAAACAAACTGATATGTTAAGTATCGAAAACATATTACAGAAAAATATGGGTTGTTTTGNGGGGTGGGGAATGGGGACGATTACAGCTGACTTCTAATTACAGGAAAGTGACTGGGGAGACGTTCCGTTCAACAGCTTCAGCATTCTTTCACATAAGGCAGGTTGGCACAGGATTAATGGACCTTTTTAACTCGTCAAGTCGCTGGACATTCTCTATATGTCTTCTAAGGGCATATTCTGATCCTTCTGCTAATAGCGGATTAATTCTGAGTATCCTCTTACTAGACGCCACATTTCCCTATAGTCACTACATACTGTATTAGACTCGTCTTTTTTTGTGTCAGCTACAGTAACTTTACCTAAAAAATGCTACACTGGGGCACTTCCAGCAGAGAGCAACGTAAGTTATGCAAATTTCTGAAAAGCTGTGACTTCACGGCAATTAGTTTTCGTTGTTTTTAACAGGGGATAATTCCTTCTTTATTATAAAGCGAAACGTGGTGTTGTGAAGTCAGAGCTTTTCAGAAATTAGCGTAACTGACACGGCGTTCTGCTGGATTGCTCTATTCCAAGTAAAAGTGCAGGATTCTATCCCTCTGTTCAGGCCTCTCATACAGTAATACAACTTCAGAATCTTGTTATTCCACATTCCTGGTTCAGAATCTGCAGTTTGACTTAGTCTAAATCATCCAGCGATAGCTAAATGGAGGTAAAATTGCAGATTCTTATATCTTAATTGCTAAAGCTAGAAGTGTGAACTGCATGTTCTCCCCAAGGGTGGAAAAGCTGGGTTACAGCGTGCCAAAGTGGGACTTCCGGTGCCCTGGAGTGACGTCAATCTCTGCTGACGTACACAAGTACGGATACTGCGTAAAGGTAAGCAAATTTGGCCAAGTTTGAGTCATAGTGAGGGTAAGACCGAAGTGGTGAGCAGGGGGCAACAGAATTAGAACATAACATACCTTCAAAAATTGCTGCCTGATAGAAGAAGTACTCTAGAATGCATTTAAATAATGTACTGTTTTGATATGCACTTTGGAATTAACTCAATATTTTGGGCTATCTGAGCGCTGAAATGGTGATAAAAAGAAGCTACAGGAAACGATAAGAGAAGAAACGAAAGAACCATGCAGTGGCAATACATGTTGATTTCTTTAAGTTGGAAAACATAATATATGTTGCTAGGTAATCTACGGTCTTCTTAATGTTATTACTAGCAACAACATCTATTTTTGGAATGCAGTTACCGCGGTTTAACACTTAAAATTAACAGAGCATAGCGGCAGACAAGGAGACATCAAAGCATGGTATGAATTTCGGTTCATAAATTCTGCTCAGGGGAGGCCACTTTTATTTTAGACAAATCTAAACAAGAACTGGTGATCATACAAACTTTTACAAGGAAGAATTAATTATTACAAATAAATATAACCTAGCTTAATGGAGACAAAAAATTTAAGGCCGCCCTGCAATAATATTCTGCATCGATGTAAACAGTAGAATATAAGATCACAAGGGTGTACGTGGCCTCCTTTTGAATGCATGCATAGGGGCGTTAGACTGCATGAATTCATCCCCTTTGCTTTATGGCATGATACTGATTGTTGATGTTGATGTTGTTACAAGGGTGCCAGTGTGATTGCCTACCGCTCAGAGGAACTGAGGAAGCACCAGATTTTCACATATGGCCAGTGGCCCGGCGGTCTCTATGGAAGTCCGTCTATGGCGGGAACCAGACCAGGTAGCTTATATATCATGTGACAGTAGTGGTGATGCAGATGATGATGCTGTAAATGATGGTGTATTGGTTTTGATAGTGGTGATGTTGGCAATTGCTGAAGTAGTGGTAGTATCGAGAGTAGTGTATAGGATGATAATGGTTGTAATTATAAAATGATGCTTATTATAATGGTGATCGTGGTGATGATGGTTGATGATGATTTATATTCCTAAATGTCTCGTCAAATGGTAGCTGAAATGTGGTTTTATAATCATTTGATAATTGTTGGTAGCGCTGTTGTTAGTAACTTCCACCCTGCCGTTATTTTTCCTGATGTTTCACTGAACTAATACAACAGGCGATGCACTGATACAGCCTTGTTTAAGTACAGTAGAACCTCACGTATTCGAAAGACTCACCTACTGGTTGTCAAACTCTAGTCCATTGTCTTTTATCTCTATTATAACTTACCTCACGAATTAGATTTCCTCACGAACTAGACTTTCTGAGATTGTCTCCTGAAAGTCGAGTTCGTACTGTTCTGTTTTATCTACAAATACTGTATATTGCTTAGAATTCTAACAGCATTGTTGTATGCTTTCTCAATGTTTTCGTTCATACTAGTACGCATTAGAGGACATGCACATTGCCAACAGTAAAACCTTCAAAAAGCGAGTAGATACACTTTGTTTTAGTAAGATTGGTCATTATGAGCTCAGTCATTACAAATTACGACATTCACTTACGACACGGTTATTAGATAACAGTCTTTCCATCTTCTATCTTCTTTATATCTTCTCTCATTTATATTTTCCATCACCACCTCCAAACTTATCATATATAACACTCCCCTCTCGGCTGCATACCATGGTTGCATGTCGCTATAATTAGTTTAGCTTTTTTCATATGAATGTATGTTTAAAGGCAGAAGGAAAAATTGCAATTAATTAATGTTGACATGAGCATTTTGCCGGGTTGCACAAGTTCCTTCATCTCGGACAGGTGGCAATATCGCAGCTGCATGGGCGGCCTTGAACTCCTTGGGAGAGGACGGTTTCACGGCGAAGGCAAAGAAGCTGATGCAGATAACAGACAAGCTGAAAGAGGGTGTGGCCAAGACTGACGTGAGTTTACTCTCAGCATATGGACGTTTCTTTTATACAGCGTAAACTGGCAGGCACACACACATCATCTTTGTAGTACATGTATATCAAACAACCACTGTTAGTTCCCGATAACAATGGTTACCTTAGACAGGTGGTCGCCATCTACAGGTTTAGGTTTGTCAGCAAAAGACGTTAAAAAACACTTTCCCCATAGGATTCCCAAACTCACCGTAACTTGGTCTCTCCCCTGGAGCTGGCTGGTGTTACGAACATCACGGGCTATAGTTATGAAACAAAAAAAGGCTGAAAAGTTGCGAGCAGTGTTACACTGAACGGTCTTCTTCGGTAATCCTCTGACCAGGACTCCATGTAAAAGTCATCGGGACTGTCAGTCTTGGGCGACTTCATTCACCAGTGTGACCGCAGTTCACTACGGTTTCATAGTAAACTTTTGGAGTGCGTGAACAGATCTACTATACTATAAGCGAAGACTAAAATAGCTATGAGTACTTGTATCATGCATGAATGAACTTTACCTTTCGAAGTCAAGCTTGAAGTAATCATTGAACCGCTGATTTCAGCTGGGTTGCTGTACTGCGAAGCAATGAGATCTAACGTCCTTGTCCTCAGAGGTCAATTTGAAGATTTGGAATTGCAAGAATATACCACGGAACTGCATTTACACCATATGCTAGGATGAGATAACTCTTGTGAAGTCGAGAGCAATTGGAAAAGTTCCTTATGCAAAGGAGAGAGGTCATGATGTACCGAGACAGGGGGAGAGGAGGGGGGGGGGNGGGGGGGGGGGGTGTTCTTTGTCTGTCTTCTCCCCACATGTGCGTCTGAAAGTGATTTGAGCTCCTTTAGAAAGTTTGTCCTCGTAAATGAGAATTGTCAATACATATTAAAAACAGTGTATAATAAAGTGAGAACCAATTGTTCTAAGATTATATTAAGTTTATTTTAAAGGGAAATGGATAAATTGCTTTGTACAGTTACGCTTATTAAAATTTAGTATTTTTAAATACTGATTTGTTGACTGCAAGCGATAAAAAAAAATGACGTGAAATTTATGTCCCCTTTCCGTTGTGAAAGTTATCAGTGTTAAACATGACAGAACAATGAGCTGATTCATAACAATGGTTACTGGTGGAAAGAAAAGCCTTTCAGGTTACACTTTAGGACAGAGGTCTTTTTTCATGTGATGTGCACAGGTAAAGAAGGAAGTGCAAGTTCCCTGGAAGAAATGGATTTTTAGTGTGCACCATGAAACGTATCACTACAAACTAAGTTTGATCAGCTTACTGGAACTGCTGATTTATCTTCCCTGCACCGCTCTCACATTATTGGAGATTAAATATATGCCTGTGGTAACTGTTGACGAGATAACTATCCAGTGACCCCTTTATGAACTTGTATTACAACATGATTTATTACCGTAATCTTACACTGAAGTTCTGATTAGTCTAGATAAAGCGGAAAAGGTCATACGCAGGGACCTGTCGGAACTATGGTGGTGATGATGATGGTTGAAGGGTGGAGGGGCTG
This sequence comes from Ellobium chinense, assembly GCA_033807755.1. Lineage (NCBI taxonomy): Eukaryota > Metazoa > Mollusca > Gastropoda > Ellobiida > Ellobiidae > Ellobium > Ellobium chinense. Next base: position 817,977 of record JAWQUT010000116.1, on the reverse strand, counting down.
AGAGGCATGTAATCAGCTTCGGAAATTGATTGTGCAGGACCATCGGTCTTGGTCTAGGATTCCTCTTACCTCCATTTCACGACCATCTGTCAAGATAACCAGATTTTAAGGTTTCTTTGACATTGTGACCACCTGTGTGACACAAGAGCTACCACTCTCTGTAATGTCGACAGTATAAACAAGAAGGAAAAGAGAGAGAGAGAGAGAGAGAGAGAGAGAGAGAGAGAGAGAGAGAAGAGAGAGAGAGAGAGAGAGAGAGAGAGAGAGAGAGAAAAAGAGAGAATGAAAACAGCTCTCTCGCCATCTAGTGTTCTATTCTTTCTAGTGAACTGTGTAGATAGTGTGCCCCACACATAATTATAAATAAAATTACACGAGTATGTCAGGCTTCAGCACTCGTAAGGAGAGATCCCTCTTACCCATATACACTCTTTGGCTATACATGGGCATGAACATGTACAAGTAGACGGGCTAGAAAGTGTGGAGCACTTAACCTAGAGAAATTCACGAAGTAATCCTCTTCCTATATTTTCTTGGCTTCATTCTCATGGCGACTCCATCTATAATTCCCCTTCTCTCTAGAGAGATCCTCAATTACTGTAGCTAACAACGTGTAGTTTTCACTGCCATGACCATTATTAGTAGTGGCGGCTCTACTCCCTGGGTAACTTGGGCAAAGCCCATCTAACAATTTCTGAGTGAAGAAGGAAGACAAATTACAGAATGTAATATAGTTCTTTACGTCAAGGCAACAAGAACCACATCTTTTAATTTCTTACTTAAATAGCGAAAGAAGGCGCTTTAAATATGTGAAGGCAGGGGACAGAAGGGAGATAAAGAAGCATTGTTGTCCTTGGGCACGCCCTGCCTAGTTGCATTGATTGAGTTCTGCTTTCCACATGTGTCAGAGGGTCATGTGAAGGTGGGCACGGAAAATATGCCTATACTCTACTCTCTTTGGACTTGTGAAGTTGGAGCATCCGTTTTTGTCTAGAAACGAGAGATGTATATTATTAAGCCCAAGGTGGGCATGTCCCGCTGTTTGTATGGTGAATCAGTTCATCTCAAATTATTTTTCATCGTAATTATCTTGGGAATGAAAACTACTGGATAAGTGAAAATGCCTGAGTGAAATAATAATTACAGGTAATATCTCGTGGGTGCACAGAGTAAAAGGTTTGAAGGGTGCCAACTTTCACACAGTATGGCAAGTCGGCGCTCCATACATTAGCAGGTCTTTTCAGTCCAACTCATTCTCCTCGCCCAAGGGAGGATTAAACGAATAGTAGAGAGCTAGATTAATTACATGGTGTCATTATTATAGCAGTTGTGAAATCGTTTTCTTATTGAAATATTTTCACGAAAACGTTCTCGCTCCTCCATTGGTGGTCAGGCAGGTTGTGACAATGATTCTTATCAATAAACACTTTTCTGGCAAAGAAATGGACAGGCAGTGAAATTGAAAGCTCTGTTGAGGCGGCTTTTTAAAGGAAAATTACAAAACTAATTAGGTGTCGTACTCTACAACAAGACGGAGCTGTCATATTACAAATTCTAGTTCACATGGCAAAGAGACGGTGATTTGAGAGATGAGGTGAGAGAAGGAGAATGCCTCTTTAGACATCTGGTTTAGTTTGCCCAACCAGTTATCGGAAGCACAAACTGCCCCTGCAGCAAAAACCATGTGCTAATCAGTTTGTACCAGCGGTCTCCGCAACTGGAAATATGCAATCATCTCCGCGTAATGTCAACTCTGTGGGACTGTCGCACGTATTGCGATTATAAGAAGTCATGATTATGAAGCGACCATTCGATAGAAAATACAGAACTCTGCTACATGAAAGATTCTAGTTCAACAGAAGTTGTGATTAAAGAGAGTGTGAGCAAGTGATATGAACGGTACCGTATCTATGAGAGGATTTACAGTAATCGTGCCGTGAAGACGACAGCTGTACAATCAAGTGGTCACAGATGGAAACACAGTGGACGGATGGGGGTAACAGCAGTTGGCAATGGTGGATTCGCCGGGATAACACTGGACTGTACCGCAGGCTTGTGGCAGGCACCTTGTTACAGGCATTGTAACAGGCATTTTGTCAGATTAGTGAGGGTGGGAAGCGGAAGGGGGAGGGCATACAACTGACTTCGGTTTAATCTCAGATTGCTTAATCGCAATACTTTTATTTCAAAAATAAAGATCATTTAAGTCGATGGAGCACGCATTTTGTTATTGGGCAATTCCAGCAGACTCCTGACCTTACAGCAACTAGTTTTGGCTTATATTCAAAGAACAATTAACCCTTGTCAAAACCAGCCAAAACTAGCTGCAGTAAAGTCGAACTCACGTTTTGCTGGAATTGGCCCATAGGTATAACAACAACTAGTTTTTGTCAGATTAGTGAGGAGATGAGGAGCACAATGGGGAAGGCGTATAGACGTTTCCAGATAAATCTCAAATCGCTTAAACGCATTACTTTCTCTTCCAACAGTGAGGATTAAGACCATCATCTGCGTAACTGCAATTTCACCCTTCTCCCGTGGAGTTGCGATTAAGCGGATTTGATTACAAGACCGTCTCGTTAAAATTCAGATGAAAGAATCTCCACTTCTGACATCTGATACTGTACTTCTGCATGTAGGCGGCACAGAGGTCGTAAATCCTTTGGTATCTCTATATCCTGGTCCGTTTAGAAAGTGCGGTTGCTACTAACCTTATCTTGTCTCGTGTATGCCCAAGAATACAATATTTATAAACTGTTCCGAAAGCATAATTTGTAGGCACAGTGAAACTTCTAAAGCAAATAAATACCTGAAGTCATTATGTATGTATGAGTGGGGATATAGCTCAGTGGTAGAGCATTCGACTGCAGATCGAGAGGTCCCCGGTTCGAACCCGGGTGTCCCCTCTTTTTTTTTTTTTACAACCTACTGGCCCTTTACAGTAAAAAGCACAGAATCTCGTCTTCGCTTCTCATAGATATTTCATCAGCACACCTGTCCACCTTTTAAGTAGTTGCATAGAGCGACCTGGGTGATGGCCATGATGATGATCTCATTTCCTTTCTACTGTTTACATGTTTTTCTATTCAATGATAATGTATTTGTCTTTCGGCTTCCCTCTCCCTCAATTTTGCGAGTTTTCTGTCAGCCTCTCTCGCTTAATTCTGGTCGTAACTTATACCTTGAGCATTACTGTAGGGTGGATGGAGTGGATCCTCACCATACTGTAAGGACACCGCTGTTTGTTTCTTTAAAGATGTTGCTACATGCTCTTTGTGGGAGAAAGGAAAAAAAATGGAGAGATTGAAAGAAAACAGAGAGAAAGATAGAGAGAGATGGAAGGAGAGAGAGAGAGAGAGAGAGAGAGAGAGAGAGAGAGAGAGAGAGAGAGAGAGAGAGAGAGAGAGAGAGAGAGAGAGAGCGAGCGAGATGTAAATACGATATCAATCAGCAAAGTGATGGACGTCCCTGTAAAGTACATTAAAGATTTGAATATCGGAGTGTGTCATGTAAACTTCTTTCTTTTGACTGTGGAACCCCACGACCAAGCTGGATACATATTATCTTCTCATAAACAAAACCAACCTGTATACATGTGTGAGGAATACCTGTCTAAAGTGACTGCTGTTGGGAGGAAAGAAAGACAGTCACTCAACTTAGTTCTCATTATGACAGGGCAGTTGATTCGTGCTAAGAATGAAACAAAGCTCTGACGGTGTGTTCACGTATATGAAAACAGCTCTCTCGCCATCTAGTGTTCTATTCTTTTTAGTGAACTGTGTAGATAGTGTGCCCCACACATAATTATAAATAAAATTACACGAGTATGTCAGGCTTCAGCACTCGGAAGGAGAGATCCCTCTTACCCATATACACTCTTTGGCTATACACGGGCATGGGCATGTACAAGTAGACGGGCTGGAAAGTGCGGAGTACTTAACCTAGAGAAATTCACGAAGTAATCCTCTTCCTCCATTTTTTTTTTTTGCTTCATTCTCATGCTACTCCATCTATAATTCCCCTTCTCTCTAGAGAGATCCTCAATTACTGTAGCTAACAACGTGTAGTTTTCACTGCCATGACCATTATTAGCAGTGGCGGCTCTACTCCCTGGGTAACTTGGGCAAAGCCCATCTAACAATTTCTGAGTGAAGAAGGAAGACAAATTACAGAATGTAATATAGTTCTTTACGTCAGGGCAACAAGAACCACATCTTTTAATTTCAAAAAAGTTACTGGCTTTTCTTACTTAAATAGCGAAAGAAGGCGCTAAATTTATGAGAAGGCAGGGGACAGAAGGGAGATAAAGAAGCATTGTTGCCCTCGGGCACGCCCTGCCTCCTTGCATTGATTGAGTTCTGCTTTCCACATGTGTCAGAGGGTCATGTGAAGGTGGGCACGGAAAATACGCCTACATTCTACTCTCTTTGGACTTGTTAAGTTGGAGCATCCGTTTTTGTTTGGAAACGAGAGATGTACATTATTAAGCCCAAGGTGGGCGTGTCCCGCTGTTTGTATGGTGAACCAGTTCATCTCAAATTGTTTTTCATTGTAATTATCATTTACGAGAATGACTCTTGGGAATGGAAACTACTGGATAAGTGAAAATGCCTGAGTGAAATAATAATTACAGGTAATATCTCGTGGGTGCATAGAGTAAAAGGTTTGAAGGGTGCCAACTTTCACACAATATGGCAAGTCGTTGCTCCATNCTTAAATAGCGAAAGAAGGCGCTTTAAATATGTGAAGGCAGGGGACAGAAGGGAGATAAAGAAGCATTGTTGTCCTTGGGCACGCCCTGCCTAGTTGCATTGATTGAGTTCTGCTTTCCACATGTGTCAGAGGGTCATGTGAAGGTGGGCACGGAAAATATGCCTATACTCTACTCTCTTTGGACTTGTTAAGTTGGAGCATCCGTTTTTGTCTGGAAACGAGAGATGTATATTATTAAGCCCAAGGTGGGCATATCCCGCTGTTTGTATGATGAACCAGTTCATCTCAAATTGTTTTTCATTGTAATTATCATTTACGAGAATGACTATTGGGAATGAAAACTACTGGATAAATGAAAATGCCCGAGTGAAATAATAATTACAGATAATATCTCGTGGGTGCATAGAGTAGAAGGTTTGAAGGGTGTCAACTTTCACACAACATGGCAAGTCGTTGCTCCATACATTAGCAGGTTTTTTCAGTCCAACTCATTCTCCTCGCCCAAGAGAGGATTACACGAATAGTAGAGAGCTAGATGGTGTCATTATTATAGCAGTTGTGAAATCGTTTTCTTATTGAAATATTTTCACGAAAACGTTCTCGCTCCTCCGTTGTTCGTCAGGCAGGTTGTGACAATGATTCTTATTAATAAATACTTTTCTGGCACAGAAATGGAAAGGCAGTGAAATTGAAAGCTCTGTTGAGGCGGCTTTTTAAAGGAAAATTAGAAACTAATTATGTATCGTACTCTACAACAAGACGGAGCTGTCATATTACAAATTCTAGTTCACATGGCAAAGAGACGGTGATTTGAGAGATGAGGTGAGAGAAGGAGAATGCCTCTTTAGACATCTGGTTTAGTTTGCCCAACCAGTTATCGGAAGCACAAACTGCCCCTGATTATTGGTCAGCAGCCAAAACCACGTGCTAATCAATTTGTACCAGCGGTCTCCGCAACTGGAAATATGCAGTCATCTCCGCGTAATGTCAACTCTGTGGAACTGTCGCACGTATTGCGATTACAAGAAGTCATGATTATGAAGCGACCATTCGATAGAAAATACAGAACTCTGCTACATTAAAAATTCTAGTTCAACAGAAGTTGTGATTAAACAGATTGTGAGCAAGTGATATGAACGGTACCGTATTTATGAGAGGATTTACAGTAATCGTGCCGTGAAGACGACAGCTGTACAATCAAGTGGTCACAGATGGAAACACAGTGGACGGATGGGGGTAACAGCAGTTGGCAATGGTGGATTCGCCGGGATAACACTGGACTGTACCGCAGGCTTGAGGCAGGCACCTTGTTACAGGCATTATGACAGGCATTTTGTCAGATTAGTGAGGGGGTGGGAAGCGGAAGAGGGGGGAGGGCATACAACTGACTTCGGTTTAATCTCAGATTGCTTAATCGCAATACTTTCATTTGAAAAATAAAGATTATTTAAGTCGATGGAGCACGCACTTTGTTATTGGGCAATTCCAGCAGACTTCTGACCTTACAGCAACCAGTTTTGGTTTATATTCAAAGAACAATTAACCCTTGTCAAAACCAGCCAAAACTAGCTGCAGTAAAGTCGAAGCTTTTCAGACATTAGCGTAATTGACGTGACATTTTGCTGGAATTGGCCCATAGGTATAATAATAACTAGTTTTTGTCAGATTAGTGAGGAGATGAGGAGCACAATGGGGAAGGCATAATAGACGTTTCCAATTTAATCTCAAATCGCTTAAACGCATTATTTTCTCTTCCAACAATGAGGATTAACTGTGTTCAGACCGCCATCTATGTAATTGCAATTTTACCCTTCTCATGTGGAGTTGCGATTAAGCGGGTTTGACTACAAAACCGTCTCGTTAAAATTCAGATGATAGAATCTCCACCTCTGACATCTGATACTGTACTTCTGCATGTAGGCGACACAGAGGTCGTAAATCGTTTGGTATCTCTATATCCTGGTCCGTTTAGAAAGTGCGGTTGCTACTAACCTTATCTTGTCTCGTGTATGCGCAAAAATATAACATTTATAAACTGTTCTGAAAGCATAATTTGTAGACACAGTCAAACTTCTAAAGCAAATAAATACCTGAAATCGTTAGGTATATATATGTGGGGATATAGCTCAGTGGTAGAGCATTCGACTGCAGATCGAGAGGTCCCCGGTTCGAACCCGGGTGTCCCCTCTTTTTTTTTTTTTTTGTAACCCACTGGCCCCTTACAGTAAAAAGCATAGAATCTTGTCTTCGCTCCTCATCGATCATTCATCAGCACACCTGTCCACCAGCTAAGTAGATGCATAGAGCGACCTGGGTGATGGTCATGGTGATGACCGCCTTTCCTTTATGTCATTGTCTTTCTGTTCAGTATTTGTCTTTTGGCTTCCCTCTCCCTCAACTTTGAGTGTTCTTTCTGTCAGCCTCTCTCGCTTAATTCTGGTCGTAACTAATACCTAGAACATCATTGAAGTTAACCTGTGAGAACATCGCTGTTTGTTTCTTTGAATATATTGGTATATGCTTTTTGGGAGAGATGGAGAAAGGAAAAAATCAAGAGATTGAATGAAAACACAGAGAGAGAGAGAGAAAGAGAGAGAGAAAGAAAGAGAGAGAAAGAGAGAGAGAGAGAAAGAGAGAGAGAAAGAGAGAGAGAGAAAGAAAAGGGCATAGAGAGACTATGAGGGAAACAAGAAAGGACTTGCACAACAGCCCTTTCAGTATCATATTTTCTAAATGAAAGAGAAGAACCAACGTTTTATTTTTCATTTTCTCCAGGGATTGAAGATTATGGGTCAGCCTCATATGACGTGTGTTGCCATAGGTTCAGATGACCCAGAAGTTCATATTTTGGCTGTGGCTGACCTTATGGAGAAGAAAGGTGGGAAATTGATGTCGTGTTGGCATCTTATAGTGCTGATCTTGTCTATGAATTATTTACTGAAAGACTATGAGAAAGTCAATGGTGTGGTAATAGCAGGCTAATGAAGAGAAGAAAAAATTGAGAGTTCATCCATCCATCGATCCATCGATCCATCGATCCATCGATCCATCCATCCATCCATCCATCCATCCATCCATCCATCCATCCATCCACCCGTTCTTTTGTTCAGGCTGGACCATAGAGCGTCAACAGAACCCAAGCTGTATTCATTGCTCCATCTTACCTCACCATGAGGTGTCGTGTGATACCCTGATAGAGGATCTCAGAGACAGTGTTCAGGTAGCCAAGGTGAGGACATAGTAATATATTGTCAGGTCCTGATGTCAAACACCGCCATGGGAATGCCCAACTCATCGCCTGGGTGTTATATAACTCGTTCTTCGCGTTCTATTTTCCTTGAAAAATAATGGTTATTTGGACCTGCAGAGCACACTTGAAAGCATTGATAGGGAAAGCAGAAGAAGAAGAAGAAGAAGAAGATGAAGAGGAAAGAAGAAGAAGAAGAAGAAGAAGAAGTGACGGAAAGTATCCCTAAAAATAGCCAACGAAGTATTTTTCTTCGTTAAGGAAAGGCACTTACATAGACCACTTCTTTACTTACTTAATAACTTACTACTTACTCACTTAATAAATTACTGCTTACTTTACATACTTACAGTGCTTTCTTACTTATTACAGACTTACTTACAGTATTAACGCACTTACTTACTTACAGTACTGAATACTTACTTACTCATTTACTTCCATTACTTACTTGTGCACACCATTACCGTGTGAAGCATACGCCTCTGTTATCACAGCTCCCCTTTTCTCCAGCATCTCGATCCACTTTCCTTAAACTTCCTCGTCACCCATCCTGTTCCCTCACACCCTTTATCATATCATACTATTCTCACTCCTGTCCAGGGACATTGCGAGGGTGTTTTTTTTTTCTTTTTTGGTAATCTGGCACTGACATCCAACCAGCTGTCCGAAAGCGTCAATGGCCGACTAGAGTTAAGATTTTGCATAACACAACACATTTACTATGAACTATCTTGGTACTGGATATACAAGGGTATTGCAACTGCCATCAACCTTTCTGCATACACTACAGCATGAAGAAAAACTGTTAGATAGCTGCAGTTTTGGGATCGTTCTTCAATAGGTGTTCGTTGTTCCAATTACGACAGAAGCCCTGATGTCACTTCAAATACCATACAGTTTAAGAGAAGTATATTATAAATACTTTTTGCATAGAAAATCAGTCAGTTTTAATCTGAAGTCCGCTAGAATTAAATAAGAACCACAAGAGCCAGTCAGTTATTTGGGAGCCACGGGCTTTTAACAAAGAGCCAAAAATCTTATATTTGGCTTTAAAAAGCCAAGTCTAGCAACCCGTAAAAGAACTTGAAAAGCTATTCCCGATAAGGATCTTGCCGCTCTTGCGCAAAAAGAAAACAATAACAGTCAGCGCAGCGGGTAATCAACTTTTCCCTCAGATTACTTGGCACCTTGTTTGTCTCGTGACCCAGCCTTAGATGCAGTACAATGTGCATATGGGAGAGCACTGAATCTCTGAAACAGTGAATGGGTTTTCAGATTTGCGGCGAGTAAAAAAAGACCAGCTAAATTGTATTGGATAAATACGACAATATATCGGTGACCTCCTCTGTCACTCCCCAGGGCAACAAGAAACTCTCCAAAGAAGGCACTGCTGGGATATACGGTATGATGGCCACCATTCCAGACAAGGCTATTATCGAAGACTTCCTTAAAGAATTCTTCTCTGAGGTCTACAAGATCAAGTAAACAACTCATTCCAGAGTGATCAAGAGTAACTTCTTTCAAAATATATATTAGTCTGTTTAATTTATACAGCCAAATCCGCTTAATCGCAGTCCAGATAATCGCAATTCCCGCTAACTCTCAACATTTTCCACGTTACAGGATGCTTCATAAAAACCACTAGGCAATCGCAATTCCTTTTAATCACAACATTTCCCATGCTGTTGAAGAATTACGACTAAACTAAACGGTGTTGACTGTACAAGTCATTTCGGTAAGCAAGGCTGCTCTGAATGTTACACGTATTTGAAAGGCATTTAAAAATTAATGTGCAAATATGATTTTATCGTTAAATTATATACGTGACCTACTAAAACGTATAAGCGACAGATTTTAGAATGACTAATCTGCAAAGTATAGTAGTAGATTTACAAGTCACTTACAGCCACGTTTGGTGTCACATATTATACTTTACATAAACTGCACATGTTAGTGAAACAAAGCATTTAGAACTCTTCATAGATCTTTAATTTCAGTGGAGTATGACATTATATGTCAACATAGAAGACAAATAAATTTGTTTAAACTTATGCATATTCCAGTAACTGTAGTTCGTTTTATCATTGTAACATGTCCACTGTGTGGCCAGGTTAACTTAATATGAGAGAAAGAGACAGAGAGAAAGAGAAAGAAGAGAGGAAAAGAGAGGTAGAGAAAGGAAGGAGAGAGAGAGAGAGAGAGAGAGAGAGAGAGAGAGAGAGAGAGAGAGAGAGAGTGAGTGACAGAGAGAAAGAGAAAGAAAGAGAGAGAAAGGAGAGAAAAAGAGAAAGAAAGTCTGATGGTTATCGAGTATCAGAGAAGAGATAAAGACAGAAAACAGGAGCTCATATTGTTCGTTTGCTGCTTTGAGGATATTGTGTTTCTTGTTTCGGAGCTTGATGAGATGATAATGTAGATGATAGAAGTAAAGAAAATTCTGTATCTAAGAAGTTAACGAAGAAATCTTTGGGCCTTAGAAATGTGGTGGTAAAAAGTCTAACAGAAATAACAGTGCAATTCAAAAGTAGACTAAGATTACATTGCTTCATGAGAGAGAGAGGTTGACAAAAAGCGATGGAGGTTCAGGATGAAGACAATACGTAAAATACTAGATCAAAGATTACCAGCCTTTTCAAAAGGTGGAAGAGTTGATTTGGGGGTTGGGGGAACTGGGGGCAGTTTTGTAATTTTAGGGCCATGGCCCATGTCTACAACAAGGGTGCATATTTCACCAAGATGCCTGACAAGGCACCTTGTAGATTGTATTGACTCCTGGGGTCATGTTTTGTAGGCTTAGAGAGCGAAACTGTAGCTCATGAAATAGTGGTTGGGTCTCCCTGTACTTGATGATCAGCATCTAATTTACTGAGAACAAGATGTATCATTAAACGGATGGAGATTCTGAGAAAACATGAAATACTTTTCAAAAACTTTTAGAGTTCTAAAATTGAAAAAAAAAAACAAAAACGCCACAAGCTTGTCCAACAGTTCAGGAAAGTTTTTCAAAATAAGATAACATGAAGCAGTTAAGTTTCCCCTTTCGTTTGCTCGCGTTTTAAGTGTTTTTAAAGACAATCGAATACTTTACTCGGGATATCTTCTAGCGCTTTTCCCTTTCAGTTTGTTGTTACGCTTACCATCCTTTTGCTAGTGTTTGTATGATGCTCCGAGATGTATTTACATATAGTAATAAGTCATAGAACAGCTGTCCAGAGGGCACCATAGATATCAAAATTGGAACTCAGGAAATTATTGTTAGATTAAGTCCGTTAACAACATTATTGGTATCCTTGGACTATAGCTAATGCCCTCACAGACCCCTTTCTCTCCAAGAAGTTTACTGATGATGATGATGATGACAGTGATAATGGTAAATTTGGTGCCAACAATAAAACTGATCTCAGTAATCCTCGATATTAATTTTCTTAAATTCCCATTGACATCATCTGTGTTACGTTCATACTGAAGCAGGCATCACATAGAAACGTTTTTATTTATCCTCAAAAAATTATTAGACTAGTTAGACTTTTATATGTATTTCTTTTAACAAATTTACCCCTAGTCAATGGAGGCGTTTTGAATTTCCCGAGCTTATTCTCACTTTGACACCTTTGATGTAGTAAGTGAAGAATACTGGAAACTGGGATGTTAAGAAATAAGTCAGATTTAGTGCAATCGGAGGTAAATGATTAACGTGTTTTTTGAAAATTTTCCCACCTGACCCAACATAACTATCTAACAATTTGGACAGGGCCACGTTCTCCTTTGACATTATTAATGCATAACTTTTCTAGAAAGTTTGTCCTGTAACTTAAAATATGCTTTTACAAAGCTTTGTAACAGACACAGTCATTAGCAGTGATATTTTACATTTTACAACAAAATGTACAATATAATAGCTGAAATGACTATGTCTTTTTTTTTTAATTGAACCCATCATGAACATAAAATGTAATGAATTTCTTCTGAAAATAAACTTACTGTTTTTGCAACGACGTTGCTGTGATTGTGTTTTGCGTGTTTCTTTTGTCTTGCTTGTAATAAATTCAATTTATCTTATAAACAGGGCTTATTTCCGGTGATATAAAAGTGTGTAACAATTTTTTGGTATGTCACACGTTACATAAATTTGAACTTTGACCTGCATACGAATAATTTTGATTGGAAGTCTTGGAAACATCTAAGCGTATGAATATGCGATGTCATTTCGTTTGTGACGTCATGAATATGTGACGTCATTTCTTTTATAACTATTTTCACTGCCGTGGAGTTTCCCTCTGTCTAGACTTGAAAAAAAAATATTTCTTTCTTATCGCTTGTCATCGTTCTCTTCAAATTTCAGTTTCGGTTCAGTTAAACATTTGACTTAAAGTCCTTGAAATAACACAGTGTTCTGCGGGCTAAAGTTTCATCGATAATTGTTAGCTGTTTGGATCTACTATGTGTCGTGGTAATCCGTGGTTCATTCAGGTCAGTTGTGATTGATGTGTCTCAAACAGGGTGAAGGCCACTTCAGGGTCCCTTTCGCGATTAAAAGTTCATATTTTTTATCAGTTTAAAGTTTATATGATAAAAAGGATCTGAAACTCGTGTTTGTTTGATATCAGATTTATGAAATGAGTTATACATTTATCGTATTCGATAAATGTATAACTCATTTCATAAATCTGATATACTACCAAATATACTACCCTGTAATAACGATCCAGCAAAACATTTCCGCGAGTTTTTATGGAAACTGCACGAAAACGTTTCCAATTAATGTGTTTTAACCTTCAACATATATACAAGGCAAATTTTGCAACCCAAAAAAGGCAAATTTTGCAAAAATTTTGCGTTTGTTTTTTACCTCCCCACAGCTATCTATTATTAAAAATTCAGTGGTAAACTTTATTTTAAGAGCGTAAGACTTCACATGCCCACAACATCCTTCAAAATTCAATAAAACAAATCATTATTTCCTTTCATGGCAACTTCAATATTAAAAAAAAAATGATTTCCAGCGAAGTTGATAAAATACAAAAAAATCAGGCACCGAAATGTGTCTTCACTAACGCTTCTCCTCCTCTGTGAAATAACCAGGTTGTAGAGGGAGAAGTTCCTCTCTACGTCGGCCGAAGTGACTCTTGCGAGCATATATCGCTTTGCACATCTAGCAAGCGATGGCAGTCTCCGGGATGGAATTCCAGAACTGCACAATGTCCAACACTGATGTTGGAGCCTGCTTTACACTATTACAGCATCAGGTCCTACATATTTTCTATAGTGCAGAACTTCCGACCCAGGCACACTGTGCAGTTCTAGAATTCCTGTCAGGTTCCTGGCTGGGGGAAGGAACTCCACATTTTGCATCGGGTTCTCGGCATTTTCTTGGAGATAAAGGCATCCTTTTCGAGTGAAATCAAACACTCAACGTGCTCGTCCTGCGCTACAGTAGGCCTACGCAAACTAACGGGAGACGCGCGAAGCAAAGGGGATTCACTGTCATGTACTTAAACGGTATTAATAGTATTCGCTATTTTCATTTGTAAAACATATAATATTTCCCTGCCACGCCTTTTTCATGCAGATTTTACAATTTTTGCAACATTTTGCGGAAAGTCACGAATTTTGCGGCCGCAGTGCGGAAAACGGGAAACCTTGAGGCCGCAAGCAATGCAAAATCCTGCGGGGTCAGGTTATTTCTGGACCAATCTATGTACAGTCAAAACCATTTATAACAGGCCCTGATATAACAGGGATCCGGCTATAACAGGGATTTATCAAATCCCCATTTTTTTTCTTCTTAATATATAAATAAAATATATCAGCCATAACAGGGCCCCACGAAAGCCAAACTGGTTATAACAGGGATACCGAGACACGGTCAAGTAATAAAAAAAGTGGATTTTAGCTCTTGTGTACTTTTGCATGTAGATCTAGCATTACTCATTATGCAGTGCAGTCCAGTGAACGAAAACACGATCACGCGAGCGAGGCTAGCGCAACTAATGCTAGCCTAGTGTGAAAGCAATCGAAAGTAAACAATGTCTGGACCATGTCTATTTACTTTTATTGCAATTTACTGACAAAAAGATGAGCTTGAATGCATGTAAGACATAATCTGTATTTGATCCGGGAAAGGAGGGGGGGGGGATGTGAAGCGTCAGTGAACTATCACGTATCTTCCGTCGGTTTCGGAGTGGCTTTCTTTACGGAGCACTTGTCGTTAAAGAAATTTATTAGCTTGTTTACACCTTTCGATGTATCGGCTCGTCTCTCGAAAACGAAATGAAAGACCTATATTTTAAACATCACTTTTAATGAGCTCATTGAATTCTGCAAACTATTAAAGAAGATTTAGAGATTGTGGAATTTCTTGCNAAAAATGCGGCACAAACTTTGTAAATTGATTAATCAAATCTTGCAATTTCCATGAGCAGACAGTAATGCTAAACATTCTGTATCGGATATTGTACATGTTGACGTTTTCAGCCGAATTTTACAAACAGCGGTTTTGAAGGCTATGCGTTAGGAAGGGAGCGTGCCACGCCCCCGATCCAGTCTTATAATATAGATATATTATTATATTTTTAATACCCCTGTGTGCTTCGATATACTGAGGCATAATTCAGTTATTTCTAATTCTACCCAAATTCAATTTTTCCTATAAGTTTCTTACAAATCGGCAGATAACTTTTTGAGTTATCTTGTTCATAAACACACAAGACAAACAAAATCCACAAATAAGCAAACAAACTCACTGGGGTAAAGACATAGGCTACATAATCTCCTTGACACACCGTATACATGTTCTTGCTGAAATTGATAAACATTTATATGTCTGATGTTACAGCATCATCATGATATATTAGCTACTGACGAACTTACACATGCATATTAATTAAGAATTGTGTTCATGTCCAAAATGATGCACATCATTATTTCCATTATTAGTGTAGCATGTGTATACAAGACAGGCAGAATCTCGCATATTATGCAAAAGGTTTTATTCGAAGAAAGAACTTGCGTTAGACGAAGACATATTCTGGAGCAGGACAACACACTGACGGGAGAAGATCATGGAGGCGGGACGCAAATTTTGCCTGTTCTCGTTTGTATGACCAGAGGTGCAATGAAACATACAGGTTGGGATGGGCAGCAGTTGCAGTCTTCCAGGCACTCAGCAGAGTCACACTGAAATGACAATATCAAAAAACATTGGTTTCGCATCATTTGTATAGTGTAAGCCTTTGTTTACGAACGACCAGTTTGCTATGGCCATGCCATGGCATGTGAAAGCTATGCTACGGGAAACGTGCAATTTTTTGCTTTAAACGAAGTTGTGTGAAATCTATCTAATCATTTGCAGGTTCGGAAGTTCCTGATGTGGAATTTCAAATAAGAAAATGCAAATATGTTATTATTACCGATAAGACTGATGATCTTGTACACAACGGTTAGATCTACGATCATTATTATATTGTTAACCATAAAGCACAAAATCCATGACTCATAGCAAAAAGTACAGTGGTTTGTTTTTAAGTGGGCTGTTGTTCTGAGGTCCATAAAAACATTTTGACTGATGGAAAAAGTATTACCTAAAATGACGAAATATGCTCTAGTAATTCACAATCTTAATGAATCCATGTAAAATAAGGTCAGCGTTACTTTTGATATACCGTATATCATTACAGTTATGTGTAAAGTTACCTACATATGATTAATGACAAATCAGTTGATATTGGGACATGTAAATCTGGCATTTTAAGAATCATATTATATTTACCGCGTTGCCCGATTTAGGAACACTGCTATAGTAACAGACGTCAAGACTGGACGCGCTCAGATGAGAAATTTTAATGCAACTCATAATTAGGAAAGACCTTAAGAATCAGTATCTTTCTTTGTCTACTGAAAGATTCGTAAATTTTAGGATCGGAATAAAAATCTTTCTTAGAGAGCTCAAAATGCGAAAGATTACACGGAAACAGAATGTGTATTTTTTTCTCTCATTTCTCTGTCATTAAAAGTAGATAATATTAACTATCACAACATACATATTGGGAATATACCACGCACGTTTAATCCTTTTCCCTACAAGACCTCTTTCAAACACGGTAGCAAGGAAGAGCATCGTGGAGGCAGACATGATTCAGGAATTTTGAAAAAAGGTCAGATAATAGAAACGGGCGTTTTTGTCACGGGTTATTCCCGTAGCATTGGGGAAATTATTTGTTGATTATGGTTGATTATTCACATACAAGGTTACAGACCTCTAATTGGATGAAAATAGCATGATGTCATATGCCTTAGGAAAACGCCTTTGGACAGATTATGGAGAAAGTAAACAATGTCTGGACCATGTCTATTTACTTTTATTGCAATTTACTGACGAAAAAGATGAGCTTGAATGCATGTAAGACATAATCTGTATTTGATCCGGGAAAGGAAGGGGGGGGGATGTGAAGCGTCAGTGAACTATCACGTATCTTCCGTCGGTTTCGGAGTGGCTTTCTTTACGGAGCACTTGTCGTTAAAGAAATTTATTAGCTTGTTTACACCTTTCGATGTATCGGCTCGTCTCTCGAAAACGAAATGAAAGACCTATATTTTAAACATCACTTTTAATGAGCTCATTGAATTCTGCAAACTATTAAAGAAGATTTAGAGATTGTGGAATTTCTTGCAAGTGACAGTAGAGGAAAGAGTTTATTGGCTCAAAGTGAGAAATTGAATAGGCTTCTGTAACCACAACTGCCTTCATATGTCACTTTAGTGTACAAAAGACATATTGTATGTTGTCAAAGTTAAAACTACCTGATATCAGTGGCTGCCAAATGAAAGTAGAACACATTCTTATATTCATAGCTAACAGACTGATTGGCACCATGTCGCCGGATTTGCGTCACCACAGTCAGTCTCAGAATCTTGCAGAAATAATTTCACTTACCGATGCAGCCATTGGCGTCGTCGTCGTCGTTGTTGTTGTTGTTGTTGTTGTTGGTGGTGGTGGTGAATTGAACATGGACTGTTTCTGCGTGTGGGATAATGATTATAATCAATCTGTGTTAGAGACACAGCCACATTCATATATTCTATACAAAAGAGACATGGACTCACTTCATCTCATAAGTGAAAGAGAGTGTCATATTCACCTCATTCCTTGAGAAAAAAAAAATCAACAGAATCACGTAATGTCATACATAATTCTGAGCTATTCAGACGTTTATAGTGACTTCGGCAAAACAATGTTGTGTGTATTCGGTAAAAAGAAGTAAATCATTCAAACATTTGGAATAGTTTTACCGTCGAATAGCGCGAGATGATCAAATTCTACAACAACAATCTCTTTAGCAAGGCTCGCAGTATTTTATCCAAGCCACCAGTGAGTAAATAGGACAATAAGTAAACAAACATCTTTAAGTCCTGTTGATTTTAATTTGATTCGTATATGGGATAACGTAATCAAATTATCTGTCGGAACACACGAAACGAAATAAATCGACGATAGATTTTGCACATGACTTATTAAGATTTATCTATTTTCTGCGACAGCTTAATGAAACGTTTTATATTTCTTCACATGCGTCACGCCTTATGTTTTCTTAAGCCTGGATAACCCGTTTAAAGAATTTGAATATAGATAGGAGAATGGCCTTGTTGTAGCCTTTACAACTCAAATTTGTGGAAATCCACCTCATTCTCTGCCTCCCCTCCCCCATTGTCTTTCTTTGTGCGTTCCAATGTGGAAAGAAGTTAATCTCAGAGCAGAGCCTCCTGGGAAAGTATTACGAACAGTGATTTGCATCTAGATATAAACAATAACGCTCAGATAGCCTTTGGGGTGAAAACACCAGATCTGGATCCCGACATGACACAGAAATCATGACGTAAGCAGATTTCTGTCCTTTTATATGATAACGGCAAAAAGCATTATGACATTCGGGATCTGGTATGTTCAACCCGTCAGATTTACAATGGCAAAAAGAGGGTATATATCATCTCAGTTGGCTCTGCAACTCGACATGGCCTCTCCGGTAGGCCCAACACACTGGTACCACCATCAAAAGATAACATACAGCACAAATGCCATTCTGCTCTTTGTTCTCTGAGGCAAACTCTATTCCCTCAGTCTCATATGCGCTCGAAGTGAGCTGGGTGGACTCAAAAGAAAGTCACCAGGACAATCGGGAGTCATGGCCCAAGTGTGGTCCAGCCCTTATAGAATGATAGGAAGTCAAAAGACTGAAACACTTACTAGCAAGGATATCTTCCTCTTAAGATCTTCTACTGCCTCGCTATCCGAGAAGGGGGATTTCCTGTCTCTTCACTATTCTCGAAATCAGCTGGGTGAGCACAAAATGACAACAGTTAACATTAGATATAAGCAACACTGTACTTACATAGCAGAAGTTTCCTGATCCTCCTGTAGCCTGAGCACACACATAAGGATCAGCTGGGTTGGGACAGCATGGGTTGGTAGTGTTGTCACAGGCCTTGTATATCCCTGCACAGTTCTACAATGAAACACACCATAGCATTGTGTAGCTGCAGAGCCAGGAGAGGTTTGTTACCAGTTTTACCCCTCTACCGCTTGCCCCTCCCCTCTCCCCAGTCTTCCCAATTCCTAAATCATTAGAACCAAGTTTTTGAGAATAAGCAGTATTATCACCTGAGAAAGAAATTACCATTTCTGTTCGTTATTGTGAGATCTAGAAAGTGGCGGTTGTCGTGGTTTGGGAGTTCGAGAACGACTTTTCATCGAGAAAGGAGGGGAGAGAGGGGTCGAGTTGGGGAGAGGTAAGTAGGAAAGCTTTTAAAACCTGTCTCAGCTCCTGTCTGTGCGAAATTCTACGTCAGTATATATACCTACAGCTCTGATGTAATTCGTGATAACTAACTGCTGTATAACAGAGCAAATTGAGTGGTTGATGCTACTAATGTTCACAGTACATTTATTCATATTGCTGTGTGTTCTTATAACATCATGCTTTTTATGCTGAACTTACTCAGTGCTGATGCCTTTTTGTGGCCCTTGAACAATTTTTTGTTTGTTTTTATATTTGTCCATTTGTTTGAATTATGTACTGTCTAATGGTTGATATATGTCCATGTTTTGTAACATTGTTACAATGGAAAATAAACTTGTGAATTGAAAAATTGAAAAAGAAGCTGAAACAACATGCGGGTAAGTCAGAAGGAATTGCTACGATGAAGGAATCGAGGGAAACTGGCATCATCAGTATCTCCACCTCATGACGTTTGCTGTAGGCAAATGGTCACCTATAGGTCTGTCCAAAGTGCAAAGATGTCGGTTCTGCAAACCAATAAACCAGTGATCAGATACCTTGTCACTATAAACAGCTTTTATTTCTTAATGCGATATTATCAACACAGTAGATCGTTTTCTTGGTTGTCGTTGTTGATCATGTTCAGTGTGCCATAAGAAAATAAACAACTGAATTTGCTGACGAAGTGGGGACATGTGGTTCTTGTATTCCGCTCGCTACTCAATCTCATAATGTATGGCAGCAATCCTGATTAATATATTTTTTATTGTAAAAGTTCGAAGGCTGAACTTTCATGAATCGTGAACGCTATTACAAAGATTCGTGATATGCCAAAGAATTTATTTGGACAGACAAGAGACTGATTTTTAAGGAGGAGAAGGGCGAAGTTGGAGGCGAGGAGAAAGTAGGAAGAGTAGGCTATTACTCTTACGAAAGACATGACGAGAAACTCTCCATTTCGAGTGTACGTGTTTTATTATGTACAGTATAGAAGATACAGAAGTACACGAGTATACAACATTTGACTCTCGTGTAATCTCAGCGCTCAAAAGTATTTCAACTTTTCACCCATGGCCTTTTATGGACGAGGGTGTTTCCATGTTATCGTGATATGCCTGTATAACAACAATGTGCCTTTAGACAACAATCTAATAGTTCTTCCTCCACATGTTTCGTTTATATTTGATTGTGATGAACATAAAATGGAAAGCAGATTTTACACAATTTGCGCATCAATGTGACATAAATAAACTGGAGCATATTTTGATAGTAGTTTTTAGACGCATATTTAACATTTCAAGTTCTTTACATCTGGTATAATTCTCAAATTTGATTTCAAAAGAAAGATAAAATTGTGTGAACCGTGTGCATTATTGTTTATGTGGTAAATATATATTATCTTGGAACTTTTCTAAGATGTATACAGTTCCGTTTTCCTCTAACTAAAGTCTTAAATTTGCAGGGAAAATTAAATCTGCTGCCCTTCTGGGCAATGTATAAAAAACAGGCCCTTCGCTAAGGAGACACGCAGAATTTTCCAGTGCTGCTCTGAGGGCCATTTGGATTCACAGGTGCGAAGAAGCACGTTGGAGATGAAGGACAACAGTTGCAGTCTTCCAGGCAGTCAGTAAACTCACACTGAAACAAGGGGAAACGGTTGCGAATTAATCCCTATTTTATTGTTACTCTTAGCATAATTAGTCTATTATGGTATATCGTCCCAAGTGCTGGCCTCTGCTAGCGGGTGAAGTTCGAATGGATAGTCATAATTCTCCCTCACCTTCGTGCATAGTCACTTGGGGATGGAAGGAATGAAGAAGACTGCCATGAAGAACACGAAAGCAACGAAAAGGAAGTTTGTCAACACCTTTGAAGGGAATAACAGTGTGTGGGAGTGGGAGGAGGGGGTCACGTTCATGAACGGTATGATTGTGACCTTGCACAAAATATAAATGCATCCTGGTCAGATTTGCTGCCACAGAAAAGGACTGAAGATAATGAAGCCAGATGGATACAAGAACGGCTTTATGAGTTTGTCTGAGGGGACTGCCTGACACTGGAGCACAACTCAAATTGATTCACGGGTACTGTACAATGTGCAGATTCACACCGGCTGGATGCAGAACCCCAATAAACGCCACCTTGACCGAAATTCGGATTTTCTTGCCTTTCGACTGCCACTAACATCCCTCATATTGTGTCAAAACCTCCGACCTGTAGTTTCAGTAGTTCCGTGATATGATAGAAGCAACATGATTTTTCCACGAAATAAATGCCAGATATTTATTTACAGTATTTACGCAATGCAAGGATAAGGGTGTATATCAGAGTTTTGTACCATCTATTTTGTTTTTGACAGGCACTTGTAGAGACTCCTAACAAAATGTAAATTACAGGGAAAATGCTTATGCAGTATCCCGATAAAAGCCTTTATCGGTTAATGCACTGGAGAAAGCTAGTGCTCTTAACCGACATAAACAAATGTAGTACTTTTGTAATAGTTGACTAAGCAATGACAGTGACTGTGGCTCAGTAAATTGAAAGCAGCCGACTAAATTAGACTACATTACACTAATTTAGATTATTTCATTAATATCTTTAGCGCGTGCTAATTGTAGTTTGAATCACAGAAGGCACAAATATAACGTCGCATGTCTGAGAAACGGCTTTTACACATTTCAGTTCTGCTATAGACTAGATCTAATTTTAATATAAGGAAAGTCGAACTCACGACGTGGTTATTTTTAACATTCAGCTTAATCTCATTGGTTCAGGGCTGGAATTCCAGGTTGTATTATAGCTAACTATATACTATTAATCCCTACATAGGAAGGGAGCAATGCACAGTCTATCATTTCGCGACCTAGACCTGGAGACAGATTCAGACAGAAGGTCTAGTCAACTGTTTCTAAACACACATAGACATGTTCAGGTCTGTTTCAGTTGGATTCTGTACTGACGTAAAACTTACAGTCACGTTTAAAAAAAAGCTACATGCGTATATACACCAGTGTTGTTTATTGAGAAGCAACAACAAACTGCGGTCTGAGCTAAAGAAAACCAATACCTATCTGTTGAGCTAGTGGCGACAAAGTATGTGACCCGTCTAATCTAAACCAAAAACAAAACAAAAAAAATTCAACAAGCTGTAACAAGGTTTATTAAAAAATCTACATGAATCTAAGAAAATTCTACATGAACGCAGTTTGGAGGAAAGAAATACCGTTATCGGCATGCACACACCTGTGTTTCTGTGTCACCGCACAGAAATGATGTAATGCAGGATCTTTAGCTCTACAGCTCTCCTTGTTCATTATGAGAAATAATCAGTGCAACTAGACCAAAGTTATTTTGGAGGCATTTTGTGACTCTTTGTCTAGTTCCTTAGAAGACCTTGGATGCACAAAAAAGTTGCATTAAAATAAGGTGAAAAAAGAGACACAAATGAGTTAGTAGCATCTTGGGTGGGAGGGGGAGGGCAAATCTTTTGCGTTGTTACATAAGTTAAACAACTATTATTAAATAGTAAAACTTTTGAATAGCAAGTTACCTCCCTTCCACAGAGCAACCAATTTTTCTCCGAAAAAATAGGCATAACTTTAATAGAGAGGGGAATACTGTCTCGTAGATATCTGCTACTGGGAAGGATTATAAGAATCGGTAGATCTAGACGGATAGATATACTGCTGTAGTTAAGAGTATTTATATTTAAGTATACTAGCGGCAATGTTTAGCTCTACAGTGAATAACAACGTTACTGACTTTACAGGAAAATCTGTTGTCTGGCTGTCCTGTGAAGTAAAGTCGTCGATTGTAGCGGTGCACCCGTCTTGAGCACACACCTTCGTTTTCGTACCCGTTTTGGGAACTCTCAGGTAGCTCTAATTTGACCCGTTTTGGGCACACTATTTTTCTATCTTTATCATGTTTGTAGTCTATCGTTTCAATTTGGACTAAGTATCGAAAACCACAATAATATCACGATTATGTACACGCGCTCAATGGCTTCGCTATTATATTAATGCCGTGATCAGCCATATTTTCCCTCTCTCCCCTTCATTTTCCAGCTGCCAGGAACTCTGTGAAGGACGCAACATACAGAAAAAAAAAATCTAGATAGTTTTTGTCCAGCTCCGAGTTTAAGCTGTGGCATTAAGGCTGGGTATTATAGCCCACATGCACTAACAAAATCTTCTTGCCCTCATTGAACATGTAATTAGTACGGTATAACTATTAATTTTTCCATACCCAAACACTTTCTGTTGGGAGGGAATCGAAACTATAATCATAAATATTGTCGATATAATATCAGCCGAATACGATTATGTATGTGCCCAAAACGGGGTGCCCAAAACGGGTGTTTCCAATTTCAAGTGAAAAAAATGTGTGCCCAAAACGGATGCTCCCGATTATAGATGTTATTATTACCTCGGCGTAGAATAATTGTTGTTCCTACTGCTGCCCTTTCGTTTGTTACATATCTATCTACCTATCTACCCACCAACCTACCATTCTACCTATCTACCTACCTACCTACCTACCTACCTACCTACCTACCTACCTACCTACCTACCTACCTTTCCCTCCGCCCGTCTGTCTGTCTGTCTGTCTTTATGTCTGTCTATCTTTTCCTTTGGTGCCCAACGCTATTTCCAAATACTCGCCACTCTGCCACCTACCTACCTTCATTCCTACCTATCTACCTACCCACACATCCACCTATCTACCTACCCACCCACCCACCTACCTACCTACCCACCCGCCTACCTACCTACCTACCTACCTACCTACCTACCTACCTACCTACCTACCTACCTACTTACCCATCCACCCACCCACCCGTCCGTCTGTCTGTCTGATTATAATATGTATATCTGTCTATCTTTTTCCTTTTGTGCCCAACGCTATTTCCAAATACTCGCCACTGTGCTATGTTATGAGAAATATTCGCAGATAGTTCTTATACTTACTGGTGCTTTTGTTGTGGTGGACGTGGTCGGAGTTGTTGGAGTTGTGGTAGTAGGAGTCGTAGTTGTAGGTGTGGTTGGGGTGGTTGTGGTTGTGGTCGGAGTGGGGGTAGTCGTGGTTGGAGTAGTTGTTGTCGTGGGTGTGGTAGAAGTTGTTGTAGTAGTAGTCGTTGTTGACGTCGACGCGTAGTAAGCATCCACTGATGACTTGTACTAAGAGGAGGAGAAAATGGAACATAGTAATACTGGCATGTCATTGCTACAAAAGCTTTATTTATCAAGACCTTACAATATAACAACAACAACAACAACAACATCAACAACAACAACAACAACAACAACAACAACAACAACAACAACAACAACAACAGCAATGCAGTTTATAAGTGTCTTATCCAGGTTAATGCCCGTTTATGCTACTTCACACTATTATTACCTCGGCAGGCCTCATAACCCTCGAACTTTCTCAACTTCCCGAGGAGCATACAGTGGGGTTGCCATTTGTTGGTGCTGATCACTAACATTCTGACAATATCCAGGTACATCATTTACAACAAGAGCCATTAAACCCATGACCTTTAAAACTGTAACGATGATCATTATGTTTTTATATTGGACTTCACCCACAAACTTTCTAATATACTTATTTCAATAAATCTTTCCAAGAACACGCAAAGACTGTTATTAAGCCAAAAATGCTATGAAGCGAACTTATTTGTTACGACTTTTGTATAGGAAATTGTTGCTTTTGAAAAATGTAAATTAGACGATATCGCAGTTACATGGATTTCCTTTAAGCGGGACCAGTTGTACCAAAATCCGCAACAACCGATACATAAAATATGGAATAATTTATGATACTGAAATAAATCCTGATGCCACAACAGGATTGTCTAATTTGAAATGAAACAAGTTATGAGGATACATTCGTCCCTAGCCTTTTACGCCGTGTACAGAGAATGCTAAACAATACTTAATCTATCACCATACGAAAAAGAAGAGGAATGATTAAGATAAGGAGGGAAGGAGTGAAAAAGAGAGAAAGAAAATAAAAAGAGGAGGAGAAGGTGAAGCTGATGACAGATCGAAGAATGAGAAGCTGATATCGGAAATGGAACAAATCTAATGGAAGAAAAGAAATTAGTTTATTCACACACACACACACACACACACACACACACACACACNCACACACACACACACACACACACACACACACACACACACACACACACACACACACACACACACGCGCACACACACGCACGCACGCACAGAGAAAGGTGTATATATATGAACGAGAGGTGAATACAAAGGAAAAAACACAACAAGAATGAAAAGAAAAAGTCCTTACAAAGCAGTATTTCTTGCTAGCTGTCTGGGCACACACTACAGGGTTGGATGGGTTGTCACAGCAAGGAATCGTTTCACATTCATGATATAATTGTGCGCAGTTCTGAAGAGAGAGAGAGATCGAGATGCTGTACTTAACATAATCATTGTGACATCATCATTATCAGCATCTTCATTATCACTGACATCATCAATCATCGTCATTACTGCCACTGTCTTATCATGATGTAGAAGATGAATTTCATGTCCTATTTGAGTGTGAATTTTTGGTATCTGAAAGACGTAGATTTTGAATAGAGAATTTTATATACGTCCCAATATGTATAAGGCTAAAGAATTATTTGACTGCAAAGGAAAAAAAATGTCTTACTTAAGTTAGCAAAATATATAGAAATTGTTTTACAAAAAATTCAGTAGGGAGTAAATATAGTATTATGAATGGAGGTAGGAATAACTGCTATGAACAAATGTTGTCTTGTGTACCGGTAAGTGAATGCTCTGTACAGACTGTGCTGCCGAAAATGTAATACAGTAATATGTCATAATGGTTTATGATCTGCTCATATCCCGTCACTGTATCGTCCGCCTATGTACCACTGCTGTAGTCTACTGGACTTTTGTTAAATAAACTTGTTAAACTTGTTACGGTACCAGGCTTTGCACTCTTGCATAGTAATCATCATCTTTAATAATCATCTGTTTTCATTGTCACAGTCAATGCCACATCATCCCCATTATCGTTACAATCTGTAATCATCACAAGATGGCAAAATGTTGACATCACTAACATGGTAGTTCTCACCATAAGCTTAATTATCATCATCATTAATATGTCATATACCCCCGTTAGGTCAGGTTTACCATGTAACAGATAAGATATAATGCCCCAATGTCAAGGATCCCCTCGACTGTCAAAGGGCATTCAGAACCATTGGGTTCTGAGCCAATCAACTCAAAAGTTAAACTGGCTTTTAACCACTCAGATATCGACATCAGTTCTCAAATACTATTTAAAGATTGACGAATACCAAATTTGCTATAAAAAATCTTTAGTGATTTCATTTTGTTTGTTTCGGTTAATTATAGTCTAGATGTGAAGATTTGACTTTTTAAAAATGATAAGAATAATTGAAAAACCCTGACTTCAAATGCATTGTAAATAGTTTTACAAAGGTTTATTTATTTTAATAACATGTCAGCATCAATACAAAGTTTTAGAGATAAACAGAAGGATCGTATGATAGATTATTTAAGAAGCACGCACTTGCCAACAGTGTAATAACGAAACAATCCAAAATGAAACGAAGAAATTAGTTTAATAAAATTTTTGATCATATACGTGGATCGTATGATAGATTATGATAGATTATGGAAATGAGTACTCCTCTGTATAATATATAATAATATCAATGTCAGTCTAGCCAGTTTGGAAGACAGAAAACAGAGACCAAAGTCATGGAACTGGTTTCAGTCATTAAATTTAATATCGAAAGCCTGGATTCGATCTTTTTTTTTTTTTGGCCTGAAAAACCAATGTGGATCAAACCCAATATTGCGCTAGTCTAGACAGCTTATAACCACTCCACTCCTATCACGGACCTGTCATGGGTCCCTTGTCATTTTAGTGTGATAGCGACTCATGTTGATCCAGTTCTGACCATGCTATCATCATTATCAGTGTTGCCTGGGTTACATTAAAGTAGGTGCTGTTAGTAGTCACATGTTTATACCTGAGAATGTGTTGGCCTGACAACCGCAGCCACGAAAAAGGCAACAAGAATGCAGCAGATCTTACTGGCCATGGTGACTTGTGTGCTGTGACAGAAACAGTTTCATGGTAATTAAAATTTATTATCTACAAAAACTGAGAAGTCATAATAATGATGAATCTCGTTTCACTGGATTTTACCTAACTGTGCATATAAAGAAGCTGTGCACATTCTTTGCTAACCTTGCAGGTTAAAATACCAGTGAAGATAATTCTAATACTACTTCTGATAATAATGGCATTTGCATCTTATGACTTTAGTACCCTCGTTAGACGCCATGTTTTTTGCATGTTTACTGCACGTAAGAGAAAGCTAAAAAAAACAGCCTAGCCTATACCAAAAGAGGTAAAAGGCATGCTGGCAATTGACTTGACGGGAGGAGAAATAGTTTATTCTCTCAAACATAAAATTCTTACAGCGTGCTCTGTTATCTCTCACTTTCCTTCCCTGTAAAAAATGGCGAACTAGTGAGGGCTGCTTGTGTTAAAAATGTATAAGCTGTACACTGGACATATTCATCTATAACTGAATGAGCAGCCCGAGACCTGCTGCACGTGATGCTACTAAGCGGCAAGATACATCTGGCAGTTGTACATCTCACGAACTCACGACATACTCTGCACTTCGAGCAACTTTATAGAAAGTTACTATATCTCTTGTGGAAATACAGGCAGTCTGTGGTGCCACAGCTATATCTTCTAGCAACACAACCAGCACGACAAATGACTCAGTGCACAAGGCAGTGAGTCGTCTTTATCACTGGCATTTTTATTTGTAGACCAAATCATACAATAATTCAGTATTTGTCACTCCCATGTTCAGTTTGACAGCAGCAGCAGCAGCAGCAGCAGCAGCAGCAGCAGCAGCAGCAGCAGCAGCAGCAGCATCATCATCATCAGCAGCAGCAGCAGCAGCAGCAACAACAGCAGTAGCAGCAGCAGCAATATTCTGTGAAAGTATTACTAGCTAGGGCTAACCCATTTTCATTGAATGATATGATGAACTTTGAGAAGGAACTTAAGATATTTCATACTTAATAGAAACAACCGTAATACTGCACTGAAATGGTCATCTCTCTCCTTCCCCCATCCTTTCCCAAATAAATATGGCGCAGCCAGTTTTGCACCGACGAAAAGTTAAACATATTTAGACAATGATTTATTCCGTTATTTACTCGAACCAAATTGGTACTGTTTTTCACGAAGTATATAAATCCTAAATATGCTGTTGAGCATTTGTCTATATGTTTTCATCTCAAAGCAATTAAAGATTTGACTTAAGACATTTAGAAAACTATATTAACCGATAATACCTACACGTTAGCCTCAGTAACCTCAGATCTCATGTTGTTGAAGGAACTACGCTTCTTTTATACCGAACAATCTATCCCGGATGAGTACCACTAGCATTCATCAATATCTTAAATGGTGACCTATTAAAATGATTCTACTTTCAAACAGAAACAAATTGCATGCTTCAGTGATCAGTATGACGTCAAAGTCATGTTAAATTCAACTTTCCTGTAACCCAGCTTTATTGTTGCACCCCCCTATGTGATTATTAAATTTTTATTTGAATTTGATAAATCTACAGCGTTAAGTTAATTCTCTACGCATTGAATAAAATTTTCCTCTCCATCTCAAGGGGAAAAAACTTCACTTAATTCCAATAATTTCATGAGTTGAAAACATACTGGGATAGAATTTTGAGCACACTAGCAGACAGATACAGCATATGTATCAACTGTTACAACTTTCATTAAAATTAGATGTTACACACTTGACAAAGAAAAAAGAAAAAAGTTACAAACATATGTCAAACAATAATGTGCCAAGGCAATGTATTAGGCGTACACTGGGAACACTGCTATTAGACCTGTTGTTCAGTGTTTAGTTGTGACAATATCACAGCGCCTAAGCATTTGAAATTTGCAGCATTCACATATAATATTCGAGTTCCAGTGTGTGCCAAATATCGTCTGGTCAAATGTAAATTACTGAGGTATCAAAGTTGGAAGTACAAGTTTTGAACACCCGATTCTTTAACTTTAAAATAAAGAGGAATAATGAGTTTAGATCTTCCAGTTTGCGGTACTGCTCCAAACCTCAGAGTGAGTGAATATTTGAGACATTGTGAGTGATTCTGTATTTAAAGTATATTTTGATTTAATCAGATCACAGTGGCATATTGTGACAGGAAACTATATCACTTTCTGAAAACTAGACATAAAATGTTATTATATTTGTAAAACAACTATTCAATTTGATCTGAACTGTTTACCTAATGTCACCAAGAGAGGGCTGACCCCATACCTGTTTTATTGCCATGTTCAGTGAAACAAATAGATGAAAACTGAAGCATAGAGGGCGACAGATTGGGATTATGCGTCATTTTCCAGTCTTTGGTCCACTTTATTTGGTGTAAAAGGACTCGGTAAAATTTAATGAGATTAACTTTTCAACAAAAGTCTGTTTAGAGAAAAAAAAAATGAAAATCACACGCGTGATGTTCCTACTTTTTGCCTTACAATCTCCAATGGATCACGTTTCTTCAGGGCTGCCTGTCGGCATTTTTTAGGCCTAATTTGAACATTTGATTTAAATGTAAAACGGATTTTTTTCCTCGCTTTTGTCAATGAAATTGCCTTGAAAAGGTTTTTACAATAAACGAGGTGTAGAATGTAAAATCCACAAGATCCAAGATAGTCACTTAATGACTTTCACAAACAGTTTCGATCCTGTATAGGAGCAAACGATTTTGCTTTACAGCTCATATTATGACTTACATTCTGTGATTTGCGCTGTCACGCACAATAGTAAATTGCTGCTATTATTATTATTTAAAAAAAAAAATAAACATATTACAATGTGTAGCTAATAAGCCATGATCATGGAGGTATATCACGGACCATGCATAGTTTGATACAGCGTTCAGCTTCTTTTCCAAACTGCATCTGGTTCTTTTCTATTTTCTTTAACTGGCAACCCTCATCACGGTCATTTCGACCAAGTGAGCTAAATATAGATATCCACGAATGAACGTGTATGAGTGAACTTACTTGATAAATTTTGACCGGAAAGATGGATGTGTCAATGTGAAATGGCTATAATATTAAGTCGCAGGTTTAGTCTCCAGGATGTGAGTAAGTTTCCAAGATACACGGTTATAATAGCATCGTACTATTTGAATTGCATTTTAAACAGACAAATGATGGAGTGAAACTCCAGTCTGTCATTTTTCTCACAACCTGAACCTTTTTCTCAATGGACGCTAATATTCATAAGAGTGGATGCTTGATATCACCACGATCTAATCCATTTTCGTCCATATATACATGTTACATATTATATTGTATTGGCACAGTGCATGTAGAGAGACGGAAGGAGGGAAGTTTTATGTTTCGCCTCGATAGATCCCCAGTTTGGATCCGAAATCTGCTTTGAATAAAATATAAGCTCCTTAGCGGCTGCATGGACGTGGAGTGTTTATTTAATAGATGCTTTACCCGGAAACACCCTCACCACCACCACCACTATCAATATCACTAGCATCGCAACCGCCACCTTCACCGTAATACCATCTTCACCACCATCACCATTAAATACCACCATCACCTGCACCATCATGACCAATCTCATCACCATCACCACCAGTCCACAAACATCATGATCATTCCTCAGAGTTATTACCACCACCACTATCACCTCAACCAATTTGGCAAAATAAATGTCTCGCAAACAGGACACCAATGACATTAGCAACTAACGTCTTCACTTGCCATTTGGTTAGAAACAACACAAAACAAATTTTTCTACTCACCCACTCTCTTGTCATCTTAAACACCATTAGCAAGACCACCCCTTGGCACACAGCCGTGCAGGGCGTTGACAAAATAACAGTTTTATGAGCAACACTGTACGCAAAAGGTGTTTAATGAGTACTCTTTATTTCGGTTAATTAGAACCAGAAAAGTATCTGTGCGTGAAATATAGGCTTATGGTATTATGGTTTGCATCAGTCACACAAACACTTAGGTGCGGTCAAATATTTTTATGAGCCTAAAGCTCTCTACCCACTCCTTCCTCTATATCAAAGAAAACAGTCTTACATCAAAACAAATATTACTACAGTCGCACTGTTTTATGTTTTAAACAAATAGGTCGATATTGTGCAAGACCCCTACTTTATCTTTTCAGTTCGTTAAACACAAATAAAGTTATATGGCTGAACATACTTCAAGTTTGTTTTAAGCTTAGAATGGGATTGTGGGGTGGTGTTTTATAACAGTATATCCTCATCATTGCCAACATCCTCTGACTGCCCTCGCAGATCTAGTGTAGCTACAACATGCTAATCTACCAATCATATGGATGTAAAATGACCTAATGCATATGGCGAGTACAGTGTTTATGATTCAATGAGTTCAGTTAATTATTATCAATCGCCAGATGGCTAGGTTGACCGATCAGATGTCCCTCATTTGATCAATCAATCAATCAATCAATCAATCAATCAATCAATCAATCAATCAATCAATCAATCAATCAATCAATCAATCAATCAATCAATCAATCAATCAAGAAGCATTAGCTGTTCGCCAGACAAATTTTCCCGGTGGAGCTACCAGGTCCCCCGACAGGTCCAAGGGGTGCGAAGAAACATAGTGGGGCGGAGGGACAGCAGTTACAGTTGTCCAGGCAGGGGGCCAATTGACACTGGATAGAGAAAAAGCATGGAAATGTTCTCAATGTTTTTGTCTGGGCTATGGTGTTTAGTGATAGCCATGTTGGTGTTAGGGTTGCCAGACTTAGCATCTTTGGAGCCAAATACCAGGATTTTTGACTCTTTTTAAAAGTCCTTGGCTCCCAAATAACTGACTGACCCTTGGAATCTTTTTTTTTTTTTTTATTTGCTCCAAAAGTCTCTAGGTCAAAACTGACTACTTTCCTATACGAAAAGTACTTGCGTTTCTCACTAGCTGTTTGGTATTTCAAGTAATCAAGCTTCGGTCATAATGCCTGAATAATACGTAACAAAGAACTAGACCTATCTCTTTTTCCTTTTGACAATTAATTCTTGTTATGTTACCCTATTGTATATAGAAATGTTTATGAATATGATATTCCTAAAACCACGTATATCCAATACATGGACAGTTTGTAGTAATGTTTTTGTCTTATGTCAAACTTTAATACTCGGGAGGTCATTTGCACACATGGTTTGGCTCTTTTTTTGGCTCTTTTTCATATACAATTTGGCTCCGCTCGAAAAAAAAAATCTGACAACCTGGATTAGTGGCTGCCTTTGACTGTGATGAAGAGTATTATGATGATAGGGACTAATACAGTGATTCTCGTTTTTTTGTTGTACGTCAACTGTGTTTTAGTTTTCACATTTACACTGGTCTACTTTTAGGTTTCTCTTTCATATTAGGTGGGCGATACTATTGTTTTTGTTGTATAGAAAGGGATGATAATAATTACTCTGCAACTGGTATCGAGGGTGAAAGTAGCAATAATTATGTAGGTCATGATTCTAAAACTCTGCTGATACTGGTACTATGGTTTGTTTTGTTCATAATAATAATAATAATAATAATAACAATGTTTATAAACATATTTCACTCAGGCAACGTCACATCCAAGTCCATTCAGTGCCACTGCCATTTTACAGGTACCGACCCACTGGTAAAGGCCTAGTTTTTGATTGGTTTTTTTTGGAAAGTTTTTGAGATAATTTTGTGGTACAGTCGATATGAGGATGATGGATAGATAGCATGGTGGCCAAATGATACTGGATATTATGTATGACGGCATGGGAAAAACAGGAAAAAGACACAAACAGCATAGTGGAGAAATAGGCAAATTTGGGTCGTGGGTAAACTTTAATCCAATTTTAGATTTTGCTTTATTGACAATCTTTGTACATTTCCGAATCTAAAGATGAAGTATTGTGCACAAATTCAGCCAATATTTTTTTTTCCCGTATTACTTCAATAAATATGTTCAATAATTTCCAAGATCTGTATCGATGCATTCATACTATGCGTGAACAAAATTGAGTGTACAGGGTATTGATGAAAGACAGCTAAAATCCCCTTTTTCGTTCAATTAAAAGTTATAAAGTAAACGCTCTGTCCACTCTGGCCGTACCACATGTGATAATGGTGCATACGACAATGTGTCTACAATGGTTAACACTCATTTACACAACTTTAAGTACAATGTCAACTTTAAAGCACAGGTTTTGGGGATGACATCATAACCCAGTCATTTTTAAACATATTTCGAAAATTTAAAGTCCTCTTACTCAGCAATATGATGTCAAATACTCTATATCAATGAGATTGCACTTGTGCCCTGTTTTTCCATGTCACCTCACATATAGAATCGACAATGGGAACAATATTATGCTAATATTTTATGGTTACTGGCTTTGGAAGGTAGTTGCTGCGGTGACGACACTCTGCGGCCGCTAGTCCGAATCTCCCAAAAGTGCGGTATCTGCGGGATGAGGGTATCTGCGGGATGAGGAAGACTACGACCAGTATCCGAACCGGGGGGCCTGGCTGATGGCAAGGCCTGGCCCAAGATCTCCTCAACTACCTCAACGGGGTAGCGACTGGAAATGATCAGCGATCATGGTTANGGTTCGTACAGGAAAGGTACGAACCATCACATCCTTTCCTATCTGGTGAGCGAGCTCTACCCCAGGCGGTCCGACTGCCATAGACAGGAGGACCACCGTCTCTCAAAGAGTATCTCGAAACAGTCCAAAGCAAGTTGCGTGCCCAGCGGTAGAGTGGCCAGACTCCGAAGGCAGGGGTGAGCTGAAGGGACACCAGCCTGGGCTGTCCTGGGGATACGGAATAGGGAGGGTATTCATTCAGTGAGCATTCCGCCACCCCGCTCGCTTGCAACAGCAAACCGATCCGGGATCTTTATTTTTTTCTTTACCCTATGGACCGATTGAGTCACAACTACCGCACGCAGGCCCCATATCATTGGTAACGATACTTCTGGTGACAGCGTGGCAACTTTAGTACGTCATGGATTCCGTTGTAATTTCAGCTTTGTGATTGTGCTCGCTCGTAACCTTGGACCCTTCAGAGAAACGGGAGCTTTCCGCAGAGCCACCGATTTTATGGCGGGTGGTCCCTCCGTCCCACGTCCCTTCGAACGCAGACTACCCCCGTGGGGTGGCGAGTCGGGGTAGCCAGCTAGGACCTCACTGCACTCAGAGGCCCGAAAGTAGGCCCAGTCATTGGCCTGCCGGTGTGAGATTGGTGATCCTAAGCGGGGATAAGCTACGACTCCACGCCCCCATTTCATCTGGCCGGAGGAATCCACCCGTCCGGCTCCAGGAGTTCATTTCATGCCGCTTTTTGCAACTCTCGGGTCCCCCCTCCTGAGTTCTTAACTTCTTTGGAGGGGTGACTTGACGAACTCGGCAGGCGTGGAACTGACCACACGAAATGATCTGATACCAGGCTTTGAAAGTTGGCAGTGTAATTGTCGCCATCTTCATCTTATCTATAGGCTATTAATAAAACGCTTCAGCCAAATTTGTGTTACAGATTTCTTGAGAACTACGTCACGTAAAAACATGCGGTTTTCACCTAAATTCGAAGAAAAATACACAAAAAGTAACTATACACATCAGTCCTCTTTAGTTTTTTTACCCTTTTTTTTTAAAAAAAAGAATGTGTATAGCAACGAAATACAATCTACGATAGATCTTTTTAATCCGCCCGATTCGCCAATCGTCCAACTTTTTCACGGAGTCTAATGCATTCGTCTATGATGCCTTTCGGTGCGCTAGGTATTCTTTCGCCGCTGGTGCGTTGCCTGCCTGCCCATTTGTAAAATGGGGTGTTAGTCTTGTATCTATATTAATAAAACCCTTCAGCCAAATTTGTGTCACAGATTTCTTGAGAACTACGTAACGTAAAAACATGCGGTTTTCACCTAAATTCGAAGAAAAATACACAGAAAGTAACTATACACATCAGCCCTCTTTATTTCTTTTACCCTTTAAAAAAAAAAAAAGATGTGTAAAGCAACGAAATACAATCTCCGATAGATCTTTTCAATCCGCCTGATTCGCCAATTTTTTCACGGAGTCTAATGCATTCGTCTATGATGCCTTTCGGTGCGCTAGGTATTCTTTCGCCGCTGGTGCGTTGCCTGCCTGCCCATTTGTAAAATGAGGTGTTAGTCTTGTTCACAATAAGGACATACATAGGCCTATTCCTCACCGACGTAATAGGAGTTGTTGTTGTCGTTGTAGGAGTTGTTGTTGTGGTCGTAGTTGTGGTAGTAGCCGTTGTTGAAGTCGATGATGAGATGGCGGCTGTGAAGGCATCAACGGAGGATTTGAGCTGCAATCAACAAGTTATCATTGAGATAAATCAGGCTATGGCCTTTGAGATGATATGACAGAAATGCAAGTACCTCAAAAAAAAACAAAAAGTTCACTTGTTCAAAATCCAGTAACTTTATGAGTTGAAAAGAAACTGATATGACATTTTGAGTATATTAAAAACAGATATAATCTATAAGCGTTGCAAATTTCGCGGACCCAAGGATTATACTATTGTCACGGCAGGTAAATGTCAAAAATTGGCATGCCCAAACCCATAGGTTGGAACTACACAAAGAAACGCTTTTCTTACACATATTATTATATTTTTAAGTTTTGAAAGTGGCAAAACCGTGCTCTATAGTCATGTGAGATTTCGCACCATTGACAGACAATATCTGTCTACTAAGTGTTCCAGATTTCAACTGCATAAAACTGAATTACTGATGTCATTAATTTTTGAAATTAAGTAAACTTTTATTTTGGCGAACCTATATATTACGAAATGGATGTTGAACACAGTTTATCCATACATGACGTTATGGTGCAGTGATAGTCCAGTACTTTGAGCAGAAAAGATAAGATTAAAATATAAAAAAAAATAAGATAAAAAATACTTTATTGATTCTTCCAGTTTAAAATAAAGTGGAATAAATGAGTTTAGATCTTCCAGTTTGCGGTACTGCTCCAAACCTCAGAGTGAGTGAATATTTGAGACATTTTGAGTGATTCAGTGTTTAAAGTATATTTTGATTTAATCAGATCACAGTGGCATTTTGTGACAGCAAACTAGATGACTGTCTGAAAACTTTACATATTATTATTTTGTTATAAAGGACCAGACAAGTGCGCTTCATATGAACAGAAAGCTGACAGATGTGATGTGATCGCTGCAAAATAAGAAGAGTAGATCGTCATAGAGTAGATCTATGTGTGCTAAATTATTAAAAATGGAATATAATCTTCACATGAGGGTAATCACGGACTGCACATCACTGAAAAAAAAGGACAGAGTTAATTACTCACGAAGCAATAGTTTATACGAGCGGTCTTAGCACAGGCCAGTGGTAGAGGTGCAGCGGTACAGCATGGTCTAATGTCACATCTTTGGTACAGTCGAGAGCATGGCTGAAAAACACCATCGTCATCATCATCAACCCCATAATCACCATATCATCAAAATGATCATCATTATTCGAAAAAAAAAAAGCGAACTTTAAAGCTTTATTCAACCAGCAATATTGTAAGAAGAAGGCACTGTTAAAACTATTTAAACACAAATGTATACGTTTTGGCATTAAGGTGATCGTCAGTAGAAATTCGACAGGAGTAAAGGAATGTCAGATGAAAATGACCATATCTTCATCTTCATCATCAACACCACCCTTTTCCTCTTTTTCTTACTCCTCCTCCTCCCCCTCCCATTATCATCATTCATATTGATCACGAATCACAAGATGACAATAGAATGACAAAACAGGGAATGTTTTCATTTTTGCATCCATGCGTAATTAATCAGAACAGCAACCCGGACATAGGCGGAGTTTTCTGATTTCAGAACCGTTTAAGCAAAACTGACTTTCTGCTTGATTCCTTTCCGAAATCAGAATTCTGATTTTCTAACCGTGGACATGGAGATTTAGTTACTTATATCATTACAAGTTATCATCCCTTCACTTTCTCACCCAGAAAGCCCCAGGGCTCCATTAAAAAAAAAAAATCTTCTGCTGAACTCACCTGTGCTGTGGTTAACGTAAACGCAATAGAAGCAATGACACTGACGACGTGGAATGTAGTGTGGCAAACCATGAGGACTCATAAGTCCTGATTCTTCTTGAAATTTGCAGTCACTGGAGTCTGGATGGAGACAAAAATGTTATCAGTTCAAAAATTTGTGTTTGTATTAATCGATCAGTTACCATTTACATAGACAAAAAGGCCTTGGGCAGGCTGGTTTATCTTAACTTTAAGGGACTTAAAACGGAGAAAATGGAAAGGGAAACAGACAACAGCTAAAATATGGTGTAAATATAATCATTATATGATTTCTTATATAAAGGTAGCTTTGAATATTTCACCACTGATATTACATTCAGATAAGAAAATGAAGGATGTGTATTAGTAACAGTGCCTGGTGACTGAAAGACAGACTGGAAGAATATGCTTAAATAGAAGCATGACAGAACCTGGAATGAGAAGAGTGGGAGAGGAGAAAGGAGGGGTAAGGACCTGTGTACCCGTTAACAGAATTTGGAGAATATAGTCAACAGATATCAACAGCAGGAATGCAGCGCCACACAGGCTGCTGGAACAAAAGTAAGCCTTTCAAACAGAGCCAGGAGTCACAGTCGGAGCAGATATGGGAACATCTCTAATGCCTTTTAGCTGGCGCTAGACACACGTAATATGGAACGTCAAAAACAACAAAGAAGGCTGTGGTCAGCACGTTCGCTCCGCTGTGTTAAGTACTGCCATAGTCCCAAGTGAAGAGATCTACTTTGTACAATTTTGAGCAATTTTGAGCGAAGGAGAAATATGGAATTGTTATTGCTTTGTGTGTGGGCTCTAATTGCTCTGCCACAAAATATCGTGTTTTCTTGAACGAATTCCTTGATTTCAATCTCATGTTTGTGATCAATGAATTCAGTGGAATGAAATTTCTTTCTCTTAATCAATTTCAGCTGAACCAATTGTCCATTCTTGATCTATTATAGACAAAAGGCTAATAAATCTGAAAGAAGAAA
This sequence comes from Ellobium chinense, assembly GCA_033807755.1. Classification (NCBI taxonomy): domain Eukaryota; kingdom Metazoa; phylum Mollusca; class Gastropoda; order Ellobiida; family Ellobiidae; genus Ellobium; species Ellobium chinense. Next base: position 780,051 of record JAWQUT010000116.1, on the reverse strand, counting down.
TTAATTTCACAATGTATTATGACACTCATTTAAAGCTGACTGAGAGCTAGTCAATCGTTCGATACTCACCCTCCAGAAGGAAAATAATACCATATGGAAACACCGAGAATTATTCTAACTTGCGGTAACTGCTGAATGACTGCCACTGGCCTCCTTGCCGCTGGCATTACCGATACTTTCCATTTTACATATAGAAATACGTTGTTGTTGTTGTTGTTGTTGTTATGCTGCTTTTGCTATGGGGTCACTACTGCTGTGTCTACATTATTGTTGTATTATTATTATCATTGTTGGTGTAATTACACCTACATAATACAATATGTCACCAACTATATTATATCCCTTATTAAAACTCTTAGTATTTACCTGTGCGAGCCAGTGGGTACATTAGAAAATTAATAATTATCTTCTTTGGGCACACGTTCTTTTTATACGTCAAGTTTGGCCATGCCGGATTCCTTTAATGCCACCCATTGTCAGTATTTCATTATAATCTAATACCTCTCTCCCTCATAAGGTGTCAAGTGAGAACATTATTTAAATATTAATTCAATTTTATGCTTGAATATTTGTTACTCTGACCACCACTAACAAGGTAATGTCCTCAACGCAGTGTTCAGCAATAATTTAAAGGGAGCCCACTCCAGGGGTGTCTGATTACATCCCCTTTGTGGTGGAAATTACTATCACAATGGTCCTCAAGTTGTCATTTCTTATTACTGGTCTCTACTTCCACTCTCTCTGCATGAGTCATTCGCTACACATTTGCACCACTATGTTACGAATACCCTTATATGTCTATATATCAGCAAGATACAAGAAACTTTATTTACTCAAGTTATGAGCAACAAATATCACCATTTATTATGCCTCATTATCATGTATTATTTATTGGCACATGTGAGATAGGGCTGCTTCAATATTCCCAATGATTGTTAATCATTTATTTAATTACCATGTTTTTACTAAACGCCATAAAACGTTTTGGCGTAACATCATCATCATCATCATCATCATCATCATCATCATCATCATCATCATCATCATCATCATCATCATCATCATTACCATCATCATCAACATAACCATTTGTAAAATACAAAAAGATTAAAAACTCAGCTTTCGCTCCAAGTAAATATTATACAGTACTAATAATTTCTTTTTCCCTAAAGCAAAGCACCATGTCGTTTCAGTGTGTCACCCCCTTATGTTAGAACATCATTATCATCATCAAAGAATTTTTAAATTCAGAAGTCTTAAACAGACGTAAAAAGGTTTGTTTCCACAGAAAAAAAAATGGATTTATTAGTGCATATTCGTCCGGCCTAAAATGATTCTAAGACACACAATCATCATCATCATCATCATCATCATCATCATCATCATCATCATCA
>JAWQUT010000116.1:748079-776663 GCA_033807755.1 Ellobium chinense | reverse complement strand
CAGTTTTATTTTAACATGTATTATTTCTTTCCCTCTATGTAGACATGTCCCGGTCTTTAAAAGAAATTGTTTTTTTAAATTTCAAAGGAGAGTGGTGAGAAGGCTTAGGTGCTTCTTTGAAGCCAACCAAAAATCCTGTTCCCCGCAAAGAATATGCTCTGCAAGCCTACTGAAAATGCAGTTAGACTGCAATAATATATTTTAAACAGTATATATACAATTTAAATCTGACTCCGTTGTCACACCTCACTATCAACAAGTAATGATATCCCTTAACTTGAATGAAACGCACAAACTAGCTAAGAAGTCTCTTTATAATGGATAGTCCGCCTAAGCAGGACGCCCGCTTAAGGGAGACGATTCGTCGGGAACGGAGCCGTCCCGCTTAAGCGGGTTCCACTGTACATTGTTTCCACATGGTCGGATGGTACAGTTCTCTTTCCCATATTCATGTGGAATCATTTTGATGACATAAATATGATATCATCATCCAAAACAAACAACGATCTGGAAGCATGGCATGGAGTCATTAGAAGTAAAATCCGCAAAACTTACTGAAACATAACAATTTGAACAGCGAACACATATTAAAGATCGAAAAAAAAAAAACCAACTGAGAAGAAAAGAGAGAAGATTCAACTTGAGGAGGTAGTGATAGCAGAAACAAGAACAGACTGTATAGACGATTGGCACAAACAATTCACATCTCGAGGACACACGTGCAAGAGATGTCAATTGTTATTTATACGTAAACTCTACGAGTATCACAGACTCATAGCTATGAGGTTGGCTCCAGTCTTGAAACATGAACGCAACTTCTCAAGATTGGGTTAAAAATATGACTTTATCTTATGTACATCTGGCTCTGTACTTGACTGGTTTAGGTCATACTTATGTGGCCGTACTCATTTTGTTATAATAGATGGTATACAGTCTGAGAGATGTTTTTTAGATTTCGGAGTCCCCCAGGGATCCGTTTTGGGGCCGGCATTGTACACCATGTATACTCAGCCTCTGGGAAATGTAATTAAACAGCACTCTATGCAATATCATATGTACGCTGATGACACACGGCTATACAGATCAGTTTTACCATGCAATGTCCCAAAACTTTTAGATGATGTTAAGATTATTATTCAGGACATTAAAGCTTGGATGCCGTCAAACAAGCTAAAAATGAACGATGAATAAACTGAAATTATGCCATGTGCTACTACTGTCAGAGTAAGTTCCATTGATATGGATCACATTTACATTGGCAGAGGCAGAATTGATTTTTCTCGTAAGGCTAAAAATTTGGGTGTTTATTTAGATAGTTCATTGTCAATGGAAGCTCAACTGAATCATCTTTGTAGATTGTCAAACTTAGAACTTAGACGTATCGGCCAATTGAGAGATGTCCTAGACCTGAATGCGACAAAAACACTTGTGTCAGCATTTATACTGACACGTTTAGATTATTGTAACTCCCTGTTGGCTGGTTTATCTGATGAAAAATTGAATAGACTCCAAAGAATACAAAACAGTGCTGCAAGAATGGTACTTAAAAAGTCAAAACAAGAGCATGTAACATCACTGCTCCACGAGCTTCACTGGTTACCCATAAAAGCAAGAATAGAGTATAAATTAGCCGTCCTATGCTATAAGGGTCTATATACTGCTGAATTTCCAACCTACATGAGTGAACTCCTGGTTCCATATACACCATCAAGATGTCTGAGATCAAGTAGTACTAACCTCATTTCAGTATCGAGGTCACATCTTAAGAAATATGGAGAGCGAGCATTTACATCATCAGGACCATCAGTTTGGAACGCTCTACCAAATGAATAAAGATCAACAAATACCATTGAAAGCTTCAAAAGAAAACTCAAAACCTATTTATTTCAGAAATATTGCTGTAATTCCTAGCCATACGTTTCAGCTCTGCCTCTGTTGAATAATAATGTGAGCTTGAGTTAGTACAAATGATTGTGTACCGGTATCTGATTTTTTTGGAGAGAATGTGTGAAAGATAGAAAGTGAGATCTTCAACTTTGTCAAGCGCCTAGAGCTCATTTATGGGGAGTGGGGGCTATATAAATATTCTTTATTATTACATGTATTATGTAGTTAAGTACAGTAGCAGTAGTGGATTTAGAAATTTCATTTCTACCTGCAATTTACTCTTAAGGCCATTTCATACTGTCGAGAGGACTGCATTTCTCAAGGACAGTGAAATGGATTACCTAAATGTGAGTATACGTGTATAGATAATAAGTACTGAGGGTACACCAAGTGCAAATTATGACCCCTCTGGGCAATTGCAGCGAGAGTAGAATTCGGTGAAGGTAGGGTACACCAAACTTTTAATGCCAATGGGACCCGCAGAGAACTATAAAAGGTGTGTTTGTGAAGTAAACAGCGTTATAAACTTTGATCCCTCGGTGATCCGTCGTAATACCTATCTCTCCTCATGGTGTACTGAATTCCCAGAGAGAGATAGAAAGAAAGAAAGAAAGAAAGAAAGAAAGAAAGAAAGAAAGAAAGAAAGAGAGAAAGAAAGAAAGAGACTTGAGCCACTATGGCATAGTTGATGAATAGGATGCGCCAAGATTCGCCGATTTAACGGCCGATCTTTTTTTAGGGGGAGGGGGTGCGGGGGAGAGGGGCGCAGAATCCGTTCCTAAAGAAAGGAGTCATCGAATGCATTGTATTGAGAGTAAACTTGAAACCTTTGCTATTCTCCTAACATACATATAATATCTATGTGTTTGTGCGTGTTTTCATTTTGCTGTTCTTATGCCATTTCATCCTTAGTTCATTGATTTTCTGCACCTGAAGAAGAGCGCCAGTCCGAAAATGTATGTACTAAATTTGTTTAATTGTTATAGTTTTCTTTCTTTACTTATTTATATCCAGTGCGGTTATAGTTATGCAAATAATGATGAAGTTGATGATGACGATGATGACGTGGATGTAGTTGATGAAGATGATGATGTTGAGCGGGAAAATTGGTTAAGATCAGCACAGAAAGATCAGATTGTTGGTTGTACGATGACATTATTTGTTTATTGGATATAACCCATCTGGACTGCCTCATCATTCTCCCCAAAACATCAATGATAATTCCCATAAATACCACCATGGTGCAAAGTTACACAGCTTTGTGCATACGACCCCAGATCTCTAGTCTTTCAGTAGATGTAAAAATATGTAATGTAAAAATAAAAAAATTGATTAAGAAACTAATCGACCTTCTTTATTTTATTGCTCTACTACAGAATTTACACAATGTGTCTAGCTAGTGTTTGTAAATTGACGATTCCGTGTTAGACTGTAAGGCAAAAAAGAAAATCTGATAACTCTGTCAGCGCCCAGCATTAGAAATCTTAATTCCCCGTCATTTCAGCTAAAACGATTAATACCTATGTGTGCCATCATGGTTGCTCCAAACACTAATGCTACGATCATACATGAATGGCGTTGATGAGGAAGAGTATTGTAGACATTGTTGTAGTAATGCGGCGACATAGTAATTCATTTGTCTCTTCCACCGCAGTGTTTCCTCTCTTTGTCTGTAAGAATTTCGTGTTTTATTTAGATGCAGGTTACGTGAAATAAGTTACTCAAACACTTTACAGGTGCCAAATATCAAAACACACTCGTATTTGCCACACCTTCACCCCCCAGCAGTCTCGACTTCATTCATGACTGTTATTGTACGATGTCTGCTTGTATAATCTGGAACCTGTCCAGTGCCCTGGGCTTAATTTGGCAAACATCTGTTTCCGGTGAAAGGTAGAAAGGCAGGAAAACACTCGTGGTTAGGACAGCAAGGTTCTGTTGTGCACTCCTGGAACACGCACTGAGGATAAGAGAGGAAGAATAGATCTAGAGGGGATCAGACAAATGCTGATATTGTCCTTCCCCCTCCCCAACCTTTCTCTCTAGGGTTTATCATTTTGCAGGAGACCTCCAAATACGCTTTGTAAATGTTAGAACCAACTGTGAACGCATTGTCAGCTGCAGAGGTTGATGCGTGCGCATGAACGTTCTCCGTGATAGACTATCATAAACAATCTTCTAGCATTATCAAAGCGATGCCATTTAATCTATAGACTATAAAACATCGGTAATGTCTTGAAATCAACAAAGATAGGGAACGAAATACTCTGTTATTTACCAGCTTGTGGTGACATTACGTGCTCTTTAACTATCTCTCAACCTGATGTGGGGTGCAAAATTTCGGATAGTAAGGCTACTGTATGTACTTTTGTACTGGTTAAATTAATGCTAAGATGGATATGACAAAAATATTTAAAGGACAGAGTGAAAAAAACAAAAAAACTGAAGTGTAACTCTACACATGAAGGTTTCAAAAAAGTTAATTTTAGAAAAGTGACCCATTCACAAAGTATATCACGGTCATCCTGGCTCCTATAACAGTAATACAATCTTCAACGCAGTGGGAAAAAAAAGGTGTTGGCTAAATTTCACGCCACTCCAAGTCTCAGTACCAACACGTGGTTAATTCCACACCCGCTGAGTCTCGGCCTGGAGTCCCCCCCCCCCCCNTCCCCAGTGACAGGGCCTGCTTTCGGGCCCCTGAGTGCACTGGGACCCTAACAAGTGAGCCCGACCCGCTACTCCACTGGAGTGACTCTGCCGGCCACCCCCGTTTCAAAGGGTCCAAAGTTACGAGCGAGCACAATCGCAAAGCTGAAATTACAAAGGAATCCATGACGTACTGAAGGCACCACCAGAAGTATCATTATCAGTGGTATGGGGCCTGCATGCGGTATTCGTGACTCGATTGGTCCATGGGGCAAAGAAAAATAATAAAGATCCCGGACCGGGTTGCTATTGCAAAGAGCGGGTTGGCGAGGTGCTCTCTGGATGAACACTCACCCTATTCCGTATCCTAAGAACAGCCCAGGCTGGTGTCCCTGCCTCGGAGGCCTGGCCACTCTGCCTCATGGCACTCAACTTGCTTTGGACTATTGCGAGATACCCTTTGAGAAGCGGCGGTCCTCCAGTCTAGGGCGGTCGGACCGCCTGGGGTAGAGCTCGCCCACCAGATAGGAAAGAATAAGATGGGTCGTAACTCGCGTACCCCATCAATGAACGACATGGTTGCTGCGCCGTCAGGCATGTATGGCCCTAAGCGTTCGAAACACATGCTTCAACTGCGTCGTGTCCCTTTAATCCCCACCCCCTCCCCCTCCCAATGATGGCGAGACGGTAGACTCGTTTCCGACCGTGACTGATCAATTCTGAGAAGAGAAGCCGAAAAAACCTACACTAGAAAATTTCTGTCCCTGCCGGGGATCGAACCAGAGTCTCTCAGCTTACAAGTCTGAACGTGTTACCACTACACTACAGGGACGCTAACTTCACAGCAATTTAATTCTTAAATACCTACCGCCTGAATGGGTCCCTAATCAGGGGCGAAGGGTCCACATAATCAAATAATCACTGATTACCAGCCGAAAATGCCGTTGGTCGATCTTGGCCTTCGTGACAAGTTAACAAGAACACCGTAGAATTCTATTTGTTTGCTCTTTGTCAGGCCTATTCTTACTTTGATCCACGTTCAGAACCTGATACCCTTCAACTTTTCTCTGCTCTATTCACTGATTAATACTAGAACCTGGACATCCCTACAGCCAAATGTGGAGTGGCCTCACACAAAAAAAAACAACTAAACAAAAGCAAGGAAATTTCACCGGCTGTTCAAGAAGTGCTGCTAATCAAAGTCTCCGCTTGATTTGTGGTACTGTCACCTACTGCGGTTTAATGTGATGCGGAACAAAAATAACACACTGTAAAACGAGACACTATTCTATAGCATTTAGTGAAATTCATTATTATCAATTATCAAGGGTCTCTTTATTCGACAATAATTAACACTGTAGCTGACAAGTGACATGTCTTCAGTCACAAGTTTATGACTACTTTTATTTTTCGCTCAGTTTAGAAATGAATCCACATTTACAGAAAGCCACATGAACGGTCTTGTCAAACATACCTCCATTCACAAGCCCAGTGCTTGTGTTGCCAGGTTGCCTATTTTATAGTGCAATGTAGCTGATTCCCAAAATCTTTGGTTGGGGAAAGCTCCTTGGGGTAGATTTATTTTTTTATGAAGGGAGGTTTCTGACTTTAGGAAACATACAAACAAACTTATTAAATAAACATAAATTCTTCTTTGGAAATAACATGAATACAAAACGGCTCGGAAAAGTAATTCAGTTGAGAATTGGTTTGTATTGATATTTGTGTCTCAGTATTTGAATGCATATGTAATCCCGGTCAGAAACCTCATGGCACGTAAAGGCTATTTTTCTGTTGTTAATCTTTAACGTTCCTCATTGGGCATTCTGGGGGTACATCACGATCTATATCATTGTCAGGAAAGGAAATATTCAAATGAAAATGATCAGCTCTACCGACAAATGGTAAAATTCTGAAAAACCTGATTCCACCGATCAGCTGACCTTTATTTGTAAATACGTTGACTAATCCAGAACTCGCAAGGGCGACTTGTATCTGCCTTACCGTTGTTACCCAGATTGTTTAAATCTTACTTATTTTGGGCGGACGATACGTTAAATTTTCTATCATCTTGTTTTGGACTATTGCATGTCACATAGAATAGCTTTGTTATTAACAACAACAACAACAACAACAACAACAACAACAACAACAACAACAACAACAACAACAACAACAACAACAACAGCAACAACGAACTTACGTCTTCAGGAGTGGTTGGTCCTGGTTCTGTGGTGCCTGGAGGTGTTATTGGAGCAGCAGTAGTTGTTGGAGCAGCAGTAGTTGTTGGAGCAGCAGTAGTTGTTGGAGCAGCAGTAGTTATTGGAGCAGCAGTAGTTATTGGAGCAGGCTCTGGTAGACAATTCCTGCCCAGCAGAGGCAAAAATGCTGGAATACACACGTGGCCAGGGCAGCACGGCTCTGTTGTGCAGTCATCGAATAAGCACTAGCGCAAAGACAAAAAAAAAAGAAAAGATCGTTAAGAGTCAGACATCCTATCGTCAAGACTGTTATAGATATACGAGAACGCATTCCAATGACGTCACTCGTACAAAACTGAGTGAATGTCCGCGGCGCGTGACCAACCTGACTGTTACATATACATGTATCACCAGTATGATAAAAAGACATGATCCCATGTTTTAACCCGTTCATTTCTGCAGGCCTCCCTGCCCACACCCCACACAGACCCGTAGCACATGAGATATGTGTGTATATATGTGTATATATGTATTGTATAGTTACAACAACAACAACAACAACAACAACAACAACAACAACAAGCACCAGCATCCATCCCTTGCTTCGCCTACTGTAAGCATAGACTTTGAATAATTCACCAATACCGCCCGCTGATTTAGGCCATTGGACTTTTGCCGCCTATTCTGTTCTCTAAACATCTTTGTCGGGGTCTGAAACACTTGCCACATACTGCTGAATTAATTGTTTTCCGAGAAATTGAGTGCGTTTCCATGGGGTCAGCATTCAGTACAGTCAATGTTAAGTGTTCTGATCATCCGAGTCCCTACTGTCCCAAGACGTTTTAATATACGCCGGAGAGTTCATGTAAGCGCCAAAGTGCACCATTGTTTAAGACTGCAGGAGCCTAATTTATCAAACAAGTCAAAACCATTAGAGTCAGTTATAGCAAGGAGAGGTTGTATAAAATAATCCTACAAGCTCGAACATACCACAAAAGTGGTAAATTCAAAAAAAAAACAACACAAAAAAATTGCAGGCAATGTTTCCAAATGGTCTACGCTGATTTCATCTATGCAGATCTGTAAAGAAAGCTAAATATTATACTCATTTTATCTAAACTGAAACAGCGAAAAATCTATATTAGGGACCCCACGGTAAACAGCATATTATAATCTAAGTACAAGATCACAGACTAGTCTTGGCCGTCCCGGAAGGTTATTGTGGTTCGAGGATAATTTCTGTTTGTTTATCTTTTAATGTTCAAACAGGCTTTCACAATCTGGCTTCCTCAATCTCAAATAGGCGCCGCCTTATTGAAAAGAAGATACAGTACCTGAGAATTTGTTGGCCTGATAACTGCGGCGAAGAAAAAGGCAACCAGAATGCAGCGGAGCTTACAGGCCATAGTGACTTGTGTGCTGTGATAGAAACAATTTTACGGTTATTTGTTTCAGAAATGACACTACCATAACAAAGAAGCTGAGAATCAGAAGTCTCGTATCCAAACAAATGTCCGCAACCATTACTTCACATAACTATACGTTTCACAAGAAGCTACATATACATAGCCTAAGTATTCCATGGCAGCCCAAACGTGACAAGTGAAGCTGCTCAAGACAAGACTCGATGGTTTGCAGCCTGTGAAAGTGAAGCCAGTCAGAACCTCAGATATTAAACCTCAGAATAGGCCCATCTGATACCAAATTTGTTTGTTCCAGAAATCGATATCAAAGTCATTTCTGTGCACAAAATCACTGATTTTAAAACTCTCTTCAAACGGGTCAATGGGATTTCGTGCACTGGTGAACGATGGTTTTCGGGCTCTGTAAAATGAAGCATATTAGCTGTATTATACAATATAAAATTGTTCGTCAGTCGGGATTTTCTTAGAATGTTTTTCTTTTCCATTGCGTAGGATAAACTCGTTCCACTTCTCGGACCAGAATAATGCTGTCTCAACTTTTTTTTCCTCTGACGAAAGTAGTCATATTAAGCTTTCAAATCATGCCAAAACTTGATTTCGCATAAAAAGCGATTGGCTGCAAGACATATTCATATAACATATTAATCTTTGATTGATAGCAGAAGGAATACCTACAGAAAAAAAAAATCCCCTAGCTAACACTGAGAATGAACTAAATATGTTAGAAATATCACAATTTTTATCAGTTCCTCTCTTCAAAGAAAACGAGGTGATCAGTTTTGCACTGAACGAGGTGGCGCTGAATTTCAAATCGATTTAGCTGTATTTTTAACTTGAGCTAAATTGATTTTTTTTTCAAAGAAATCGCAAATTCTAAAAAAAGCTGCGAAAATATCGACCTACATTGTGTCACTCAAAATAATTTAAGAATGGACTCTGACATTTTCAAAACAATTATAATGTGGAATACTGTACATACACATGCGGCCCCGATAATTCAAAAGCTTATGCTACCGACAGAACTTCTCCTTCTTTTATACCCAGTAAACTGAGGATGAAGAAATAGCGTACAGGCTGCTATTTATCAATAATAAAAATAGCGACCTTGAAAGTTTATATTTATATAATGTAGTTTTAATATAATTATGGAATGTCTTACTCTGGGGGCAATATTATAACCTTTGCAGGATGTTAAATTCAGTTTACTGTCATCCTGCTTTATTGTCATAACTCTCGTAACTTGCATGAAATGCACGATTATTAAATTAAATTTATTTGTAATAAATATACCATGTTCATTGCCTGTGGCATAAGTAAAATTTAATATTTTTAAACCTTTCATAGATAAAAAGCAAGGCGACACAACTCTAATCAGACCTCGTAAGTGGCTCCCAGGTCGAAAATGTGTTTTGAGCCTAAATATAATCTCCAGCAACAGACACACATACCAATGGAAATGATAAGACTGAAAAATTATTAGAAAGTGTTTAAAATATGCATTAAACAAAACGCGCAAGTATAACCACGCCCATTGTCTGTCTAATCAAGTTTAACAAGTTTATTGGGAATAAGCCCAGACCACAGCCGTGACACACGGGCAAAATACAGTATGCAACGGGACAGCACATAAACATTTTGAGCACTACAGCTACTAACATCACACATGTTCAAAATGCATTGTTACAATACAATCACGTGCATTCACAACGTTCTCATACATTTCACATTTAATAATAATAATTATGTAACACCCACTTTTACTAATAATCATTCAGTCCTTGCACTTATTCTTTTCTCTTCTAAATACTTAATAGTTATAAATATATACATGTTATTGGAATGTTTGTTACGCAACTTCAATGAATTTAGCGAATTTAAAGGAAGACTGCACCGTCCTAAGGGCCATATTAAATCATACGGTACCCTGTTATTCCAATAAAACAGTCTTTCAAGTGTCTGTCATAATGATATGACGCCTCTGCTGGCCCCAGACAACCCATAGGATTACATTATCCAAAGTCCGAATCGTTACAACCACTGCGCGCGTGGCGGCCATAAGCTCACGTCAAATACGTTCTTGCCACATGGCCCAGCTGTCTAGCCAGTGCTGTGCGGACGGGTTGGCATGTTGGTATGAATGTTTTAATTCCTCTGTGAACAGTAGATATGCCAAACAAAATCATGCTGAGGCAATAAAAATGCAGAATACTTTTTCTGGCTTACTCTATCAAACTTTAAATTTGAATTTGGAATACCAGAACCTTAATTAAAAGCTGAATAATACAATGTCAGGTAGAGGTGTCTGCAGATGCTGGAACGTAAGTGACGTCAGCGTTTTTGCAGCGGGCTTCTGCTGATCGGGGAAGGGGGATAATTCTGGACTTAAGGACCAAACCCGGTAACTCTAGCTCTAACACTAATGGGGGATTTATTTTCGTTTGGGATATAGGTGACCCCCCACTTGTGTAGGNAAATTGACTCGGTGGGCACCATAGATAATTTTTAGAGAGAAAAGGTATTGAAAAGTGGAAAATTATTTTTGATGTGCGTGTCCTACTTTAAGGAACAAAAACGAGATTTTGAGGGCACAAAAGGATCGAGAAGTGAGAAAGTGTTACTGTTTTGTGTGTGTTTGGGGAAAGATTTATAAAATGATATTTAAGCTCNTCTTCGCAAAATTGACTCGGTGGGCACCATAGATAATTTTTAGAGAGAAAAAGTATTGAAAAGTGCCTTTCAGTCATTAACTGTTCACATTCAAATAAAATATGGAATTCATCTCCTAGACTACTGCAAAAATAACATTTTCTATTTTCTGGCTCTTTTCCCTCCCATCTCCCCGTTTCTATAGGTAGCTTATGATTGCATGTCCTAAATCGTGTAATTATTCTTCTGACACGAAATGACAATAAGTCCAGATAATCTTCACATTTCAGTTCCTGTTTCAGACATCTATGAAACGTTCCTTTACTTCAATTCTCTATTTCTACCATCCATCTCTGAATGAACTTAACCCTCAATCGTCTAATCAACTTCAGCTAACGCTCTTATACTACAGAGTGCCTGCCCTTGACTAATCCAGATTTCGTGAAGGCCCATGTGCTTAAGAATTTCCTCCATTTTTGATAACCATAAAGACTTTGTATAATTATTGTGATGATAATGGTAAAGCACGTCATACATAACTTTAGACAACTTGGTAATTTTTCCAGTCACGGAAGGATTTCCATATGTAGTAACTCCTACAACTACGGTCAGTACCTTAATTCCGAATAACATACTAATACAACCCTAACCCTACCCCCTCCTAACCCTACCCCCTAACGCTAACCCAACCCCTAACCCTAACACTAATGCCCATCGAGACAGGAGCATCAGTCGAAGCAAGCCTAACTCCTTATCGCCAGTTACCACATATGGAAATCCTCCCCCAGTCACTAATAATTTTAACCAGAATGCGATCATTTTTCTTTCAATCACACCACGCAAGTGCTTACTGGTCACCGCTCAATGGTTACGAGATCTGATTAGACAGCAACACCCCGTGTCACCTGTCCGGCTTGACCTTTCAAGCTCATTGGCTGTCGCTTGCGAGATCTAATCAGAACGAATCTCAATCAGCCATGAGGCAAGGTGGGCGGTTAGGAGTGAATTCAATAGGCTCATGGTGATGCGGTCAGCTCGTCTTATCTGTTCAATGCGGTGTGCCCTTTGATATGAACTTTGATATCATGCGAATAATCCCACACTAAATAAAAAGATGTCAAATCTTCTGTTTTTGTGAAAATTAATCTTACTATCGCCATTAGGGAGGTTACAGTAAAAAATGTAAAATGTTTGAAGATTAAAAGAGCGGTGCTTGGTGAACTGTAGACAGTCCAGAGAGACTAGACATATCAATGATTTTGGCTTTTTTGGCGTCGCTCTTAGTAAATGTGCATGTTTTGTAGTACTTGTCGAATGACTGATGTTTGACCGACAAACGACAATACTTCCACCCCTGTCATAAGTCAAAAACTCTTAGGTCCAGCAACAACGTATGTACAAATAAACAATCCCAGCTGGAACCAATGATGTTCCTCCTTACTGTCCATTGTAATTATGCATGTTGTAAGTATATTAACAGTAGTACCACCTCGAAGAAATCACTGGCAACTTAGTTATCAGTGGAACATTTTTCCATACATTCGTGGAAAGCAGATGCTTCAGCTTGCTCTCAATAAGGTATCCTCTATACAAGCATGGCTGCCAGAACAGCAGGATTTTGCTGCTGTGCGTCTCAAGGATAGAGAGGAGATTTAATATACACTGTACTATCAGAAAAAGTGGAGAGCCTACGGGAACAGGAGAAAGAAGTGATCAATGAGAAAATTGTTCATGAATGTAAGGAGAATGTGGCAAATAAAATTTGAAATGAATGCGGATGTAGGGGCTGGTTCCGTGTTGTGTGTGATGGGGATGACAGATTTTAACAATGAGTAACAGGGATTAGAAGGGCAATGTTTGTTTGCCAATTTCTATTTTCTGTTAATTGTTGTCAAGTAACAATAATACTAGTTTCTTGATTTCATGTAGTAGTAGTAGTAGTTGTTGTAGTAGTAGTAGTAGAAGTAGTAGTAGCAGCAGTAGCAGCAGCAGCAGTAGTAGTAAACTGAGTGATGGCTTAACGCGTGAGCAGTGGCAGCAACGCTTGTGCAGTAGGCTGGCTAGAGAATAATCGGTTGTGGACCACTGCATTTTTCGACCATCCAAATCTGCATCTAGCTTTATGAGACACTTTGCTACCTCTCCTAATCAGGAATGTTGGAATGTTTTTCACACTCTCGCATCTGTGCTAAGTGGATGCAAAAAATGACACTTTAGTATTTGTTGTTGTTGTTAAATACTGCTACTGAATTTAAAACATTTAACTGCATAAGTAACTGTGTTTTGATCCCATTCTTTGTTTTATTGCCATGTGCAGTGAAACAAGCAGAAATTGGCAATGAAAAGAACCACATTCGGGACGGAAGGGATGTCAAGGTAATGCGTCACTTCTCAATTCTTCGTCCCGTCATTTTGAGGTAAAAGAACTTTCTAGGTCAATCTTCTGCATTATGGGTTTCACTTGAGAGAAANCCAGTCACTAATAATTTTAACCAGAATGCGATCATTTTTCTTTCAATCACACCACGCAAGTGCTTACTGGTCACCGCTCAATGGTTACGAGATCTGATTAGACAGCAACACCCCGTGTCACCTGTCCGGCTTGACCTTTCAAGCTCATTGGCTGTCGCTTGCGAGATCTAATCAGAACGAATCTCAATCAGCCATGAGGCAAGGTGGGCGGTTAGGAGTGAATTCAATAGGCTCATGGTGATGCGGTCAGCTCGTCTTATCTGTTCAATGCGGTGTGCCCTTTGATATGAACTTTGATATCATGCGAATAATCCCACACTAATTAAAAAGATGTCCAATCTTCTGTTTTTGTGAAATTTAATCTTACTATCGCCATTAGGGAGGTTACAGTAAAAAAATATAAAATGTTTGAAGATTAAAAGAGCGGTGCTTGGTGAACTATAGACAGTCCAGAGAGACTAGACATATCAATGATTTTGGCTTTTTTGCCGTCGCTCTTAGTAAATGTGCATGTTTTGTAGTACTTGTTTTCGAATGACTGATGTTTGACCGACAAACGACAATACTTCCACTCCTGTCATAAGTCAAAAAATCTTAGGTCCAGCAACAACATATGTACAAATAAACAATCCCAGCTGGAACCAATGATGTTCCTCCTTACTGTCCATTCTAATTATGCATGTTCTAAGTATATTAACAGTAGTACCACCTCGAAGAAATCACTGGCAACTTAGTTATCAATGGAAAATGTTTCCATACATTCGTGGAAAGCAGATGCTTCAGCTTGCTCTCAATAAGGTATCCTCTGTACAAGCATGGCTGCCAAAACAGCAGGATTTTGCTGCTGTGCGTCTCAAGGATAGACAAGAAGCTGCTGAATTGGAACTGTTGGGTGTGAGCGGTTCAAGTATACGTGAAAAGATGCATAATGGTGATATTGCTTCACTAGATGATCTGTCACTCACCAACCTCGACTTAAGTATAACCAACCCAAGCTGTAGGACAGACAACTCTTGTCCATATCATCTACATAAAAGTGCGTTAGCATCGCAAAATGAACGTGCTGACAGTTATCATGAAACGCAGGTTCTGTTTCCAGTTCAACAACAGCAGTAATACAAGCCTTCCCTTCCAGCCATCCTGCAACGGAGACTCTGCTTCCATCCAAAGAATGTGTTGCTGCTGCAGAGCAATTAGTGCTGCCATACCAGCCTTTCAGCTACCATGCAACGGGGGTTTTGCTTTCACCCTAAGGAGAGTGCAGACTGATAACAATAAACAGCATTTATGTTTGATAGCCATGAACGGTCTTTGTGATACCTTTCAGAGGGGCTTTCCTTTACAGAATCCAATCACACTAGCACGGGAGTAAGGGCTTCTATGCCTGATCCAGATGCTTGGTTCCAGAAACTGCGAAAACACCTACTGAATGGAAATAGAATAAATGATGCCAGCTTCGTGAGTGCCCTGTTCGAAGAACAGTCCTGATGGCAATATCCAATACAAACTGGACTTTGGAAGTGATCTTTCTAAACCCAGGACATTTGAAACCACCACCAGTCCTGCACCATTGGGATTCTACAATGATCGTTTGAAAACTCCAGAAACAAACTACAGACATTTGCAAGAACTCAAAAGTGTTATTTTAAAAGACTATTGGTACTTTTTATGACAATCTCATTAGCGACGAATTTAATTTCAGAATAGGTAAATGCCCCAAGTGATGCTTGTAGGTTTTTGCTGATTACTATGTGTCTTTTACAGAAAGTTTTGTGTTTAAAAACTTTGTATGACAGAAAAAGTTTATGCAGACATCACATTCTGTTCGCGTTCATGATAAGAAAATTTACTTTGCATCAATTTCTTCTAAAACTAATTATCATCTTATTTTCTTTTTATTATCTGCATCAGTGCCATTACTACTGCTAGTCTGTTGAAAACTCTTTAATTATCAATATTATATTTTATCAATTATATGGACTGCACTCACAAAAAACGTCTTAATATTGCAGGTCACTGCAACTATAAAGCATAGTCAGTTGAAGTGTTTATATGTAAAATGATGTGAATGATTATTTGGCCTCTAATACTGATATATATGATACGTGCTCTTAGCTCTTTAATTATTTAATTTATTATTTTATCAATGCCCTTCATACTGTTGAATATTTGACAGTTCAGAAATAGTAATGCACATTTTTTTTTTAAAGATCAAAGCAATCATTCCTCAATGTAAATTGACCTGTGTTGCATGTCTTTTGCTTAGTTTCTTCTTTTATATGAAACATGTCAATATTTTATTGAACTTTATCATTAAGAGTAAATTATCATTTGTACTTATCATGCTGTTTAACAGTTCAAGTAATTATCAATCAAGAACATGGCCGTGGAGCCGTATTTGCGTTATTTAACATAACTTGGCACTTATTCACTTCAAACTTGTGTCATCAGTACGGTCTTTTTCTTTACATCATCGACAAAGAGATGTGTACACATAATCAGTGTAATGAAACAGATTTGTTAAGTCAATTATTATTGAGACATGTAAGTTGTTGTTTGTATACATTTATTATTTATGATATTTGTTGATTTTTCTGTCAGTGTAATTTTTTTGGAAATAAACTTACTGACAACAAGTAGCCGTCCTGTTTGTTATTATGAAATACAAATCGTGAGTTTTTTTTAAATCTTGGTCAAAACAACATATTGTTACTTCATCTGATAATGCTTCCATTTTAATCCTGTGTTGTTTTTTTCGGTTTTTTTTTCACCTTATAAGCTGATTTCTTGTTAATTGCCAAAGCTGGCAAATATAGGCCTACTTTGCTCAGTTATGCCTTAAAACAGCGAGAGAAGTATTAAATCTCAAATAAACATTTTCAGTCATTCAGAAAGTCCATATTAATTCTTATAAAATAGTAGAATACAAGAATTATGAAAGGAAATTGAATGTTTTACCAGAAGTAATGAAAACCTACTAATTTAAAGAGGCAAATTTATTAGACAGACCGGGATGATAACATAATCGCTATAACCAAAACTCGTAAGTGATGCATGAGACAGAAAATCCAATGACCAAATCTCGCAAGTCCAATTATGTCATAATCAAGGCTAGAGATGCATAAATTTTCAGCTAAAATTATTTCTCATGCAGCATTTACTTAACTAGTTTTAGTTTTGAAAGAATTTGTTAACCCGTTTTCAAGATAATCAGTTTTTTTTTTTTGTCTCTCCTGTAAAATGTGTCCGATTGCACTTACGAGGTCTGATTAGAATGGTGTCGAAGGGTGTTTAGGTCTCCCAATACATAACAGCTTCACGTTTTAAAAAGTCTGAATAGCTGAGTGTAACATTTGTGATGCTTGTTGTTTGTTTAGGCAAGTGCCCCCCCCCCCCTTTCCTCTGTTATACGGCCCTGGACCGCACGCGGCTCCGGTCCTTCATGATTCGAGAACGTTGCAGTTACGAGTTAGTAGCGGCCGACCTTGTTGTGATCAGTTGTTTTTTTTCCTCTCTTTTAATTACGGCGGCAGTACCGCTAGTGAGCCTGTCTAGTGTCAAGGTCAGGTCGACCGTATGGTACGTTGAGTAAACACAGTATTAGCCGTCCCGAAGGTTCGGGTAGGATGCTTCGAGTGAACGCAGTATTAGCCTTCTCGAGGGTTCGAGTGGGGCCGCGATCGGAATGTTTTGATTCTAATTAGTCTGGAAGTTGCTGCTCGTACGTTCTAGACTTAGCATGTTTGTTTGGGCGCATCATATGATGATGACGTCATTTATTCTGGAATTTCTACTGAAATTATTATAAAAGGCACGAGAGTGAGAGAGTTGAGAGAGTTGGCTGTTATGGTCTGTGCATTGTGAATTATTTGAGAGTTGGCTGGTATGGTCTGTGCTTTGTGAATTATTTGCTGGTTACACATTGTTACCAATAAAGAAGTATTCTGTTTCCTGCACAGCGGACTTGGTTTGTGATTTAAAGTAGCAACGTCAGTGGCGTTTCTAAGGAGAAGCTATCATATTCAGTGCCTCTTCACTATACGCCAATACTGATTGACACTTGCTCGCTACATCTGGGGGCTCGTCCGGGATCGGAACTAAAGTGTTTCATCGGATCTCTTCGGATCGGATCGGATTAACTGGAGTATTTCGATCGGATCAACTGGAGTGTTTCAACGGGATTGGAACTGAAGTGTTTCAACTACAGACTGTGCAAGGACATCGGAGTACATCGTCACCTACAAGATGTCGGAATTAATCGCAAGGCTTGGACAAGAAGCGGATGCTATCGGACTTGAGGGCACTGAGAGGAAGGAATACATTAAGGAACGGATGAGGGAAGAGAGAGAGAGAGAAGCGGAACTAGAAAAGGAAAGGCTCCGGATGGAAGCGGAGGAGAAAAAGCTCCGGATGGAAGCGGAGGAGAGGAAGCTCCGGATGGAAGCGGAAGAGAGGAAGCTCCGGATAGAAGCAGAAGAGAGAGATAAAGCGGCCCAACGTCAGCATGAACTGGAAAAACTTCGGATTGAGAAAGAAGCGGCGAATGGGACCTCACAGGAGCCTATGGTAACTAGCCAGGCGGCCTCCAAACGGCCGAAGTTACCTGCCTTCCAGGATCGTAAGGATGATTTGGACAGCTGGCTCCTGCGCTTCGAACGGTTTGCGGAGACGGCCAAATGGCCTAAGGACACATGGACGACCTCTCTCTCTGCCTTGCTGACCGGAAGAGCTTTGGACTGCTTTTGTCGTCTCTCCATGGATGACGCCAAGGATTACGATAAAGTCAAGGAAGCCCTTCAAAAGAGGTACAACTTAACAGAAGACGGCTACCGGCTCATGTTCCGACAGTCCAGGCCCGAAGACGGAGAGAATGTTGGCATGTTCATCACGAGAATTCAAACGTACCTAAACCGGTGGGTGAAGTTATCGAAGACAGAAGAAACCTTCGACGGCTTAAGGGATCTTTTCGTCAAGGAGCAGTTCATGGATGCATGTCCCTCCGATTTGGCTACCCACGTCAGAGAGAAGAAGTTGAAGACCCTAGACGATGTAACCAACACAGCTGAGGCATTCCTGGTGGCGAGGAACAGGCAACTGAAGGACAGTACCAAGCAACAGAGCCAACCAGCAAGGGCGAGGCCTAATGGCAACACAGGGAATACTCCACAGGTGAGCCAATTTTGCCAGAAGCCGGGGGATAAGGCAGCGGATTGCTACAAGAAGGCAAGTGACAAGGGCAAGGGCGAGATGAAGTGCTACGCCTGCGGGAAGCTAGGCCATACAGCAAAAAGGTGCCCATCCCAGACGGACTTGGGACGGGGCAAGCCCAGCAGGGCTGGGGCGGCCGTAGTGATGGCGCCGGAGAACCTCTCGTCAGTGAAGGACCTGGCGACGGCTGACACCAACATCAACGTGCAAGCGGTGCTGAGGGACGGGAAACTTCAGTTTGAGGTGCCTGTTACGTGCGGAGGATGCAGTGACAGAAGATCCGTGGACGAACTGAAGCTACCCATGATGAAGGTCTTGATCGGGGATCAAGAAGTGGACGTGTTGCGAGACACCGGTTGCGAAGGCGTTGTGGTGCAGCGAAGGTTGGTGAGCGACGGACAGCTCACTGGACAGAAGAGGTTGATCGCAAGGATCGACAATAGTATCTTGGTGGCAGAAGAGGCCATCATCGATGTGAGGACACCTTTCTTCACGGGCAAAGTGACAGCGCTGTGTATCCCAGAGGCCATCTGTGATCTGGTTATTGGGAACGTCGATGGAGCGAGGGACCCTAACGACCCAGACACAACGGTGATGGTGGGAGCAGTGACCACGAGGACCCAAGAGAAGAAAAGAGGTAAGCCCACATTGCTGAAGGTGCCGAAGGTAGAGCGGCACGCGGGAGTCGACAGGAAGGAATTAGTGCGACTCCAGGAGCAAGACGAGGTCTTGCAGAGGTTGGAGCAGAACACTACTCCAAAGACAAGAGGCAAGAAGTCTGTGCACTTCAAGAGGCGGCATGGAATCAACGACTACAGAGTCAAGATGGGTGCGAGAGAGAAGACCCTGCACGCTGACTTACTCAAGAGATACGCCCCGAGAGTAAGAGATGAATCTGAGCCAACGACAGACCAAGTAGCCGCTGCGATAACAGCCACGAAATCGACGGCGGAAGTTGGATCTCAGACGGAAGAAGGATGTGACGTGACTCCCAGTGGTGCGGAGCCAGTCCATATCGACACCAGTCCGCAGGACAATGATGGCAGCGCTGCGGAAGATGTCAGTCTTTTCACCAACGGAGAGTCAAGGACTGAAGACGTCATGGTCAACGGAAATCTTGTGACACGGTCTGCTGGTGTGACTGTGGTCGAGGATGGCGCGTCAGAGGGCATCAGTGCTGGAGATACTGAAGATCTCGCTGACCTAGGAAGCTGGGGTCAGAAGGAGAGCTACGAGGACCTACAGTACGGCACGCAGCTGACCCCGGAGCAACGCAAACAACTGGAAGAAGTTGACGGATGTGCCGGTTCGTCAACGCTCGTATCCGGTGCCATATGCTATGCGTGAGTCGCTGAGAGAAGAACTGCGCACCATGGAGAAACTGGGCATCATTCGGAGGGGTTCGTCGGATTATGCTTCGCCAGTCGTCATTGTCAAGAAGAAAGACGGCACTAACCGTATCTGCATTGACTACAGGAAATTAAACAAGATCACGGTCTTTGACCCTCATCCGACAGCCACCCCATCGGATGTGTTCCAGAACCTGGCCGAGGGAAAAGTGTTTTCCCGGATAGACCTCAGCAAGGGATACTGGCAGGTTCGAGTTAGAGAAGAGGACGTCGGAAAGACAGCGTTCGTGACCATGGGTGAACATTACGAGTTCGTCCGGATGCCATTCGGGATGATGAACTCAGGAGCCACCTTGAACAGAGTTGTGAAGCCTCTGATTCAGGGCATGGACAGGGTGACAGCATACGTGGACGATCTACTAGTATTCACGGAGACATTTGACGAACATGTGGAAGTCCTGAAGGAACTGCTCCGACGAATGGACCAGGCTGGACTCACTGCAAGACCATCCAAGTGCCTCCTTGGGACATTCGAGGTAGATTTCATAGGACATTCCATTAGTAAGGGAACAGTTGGTCTTTTGGATGACAATATTTGCAAGATAAGAGATGCTCCCAGACCCAACACTAAGAAAGATGTAAAATCATTCTTGAAGCTAGTTGGATATTATCAGGAGTTTGTACCCAATTTTGCGGCCATCGCAGCGCCATTGTCGGACCTGCTCAGAAAAGGTCAACCTAATGTTGTTCAGTGGGGTGAAGCTCAAGAAAAGGCATACACAACTTTGAAAAATAGCCTTGTGTCTAGGCCTGTTTTACGCTTACCCGATTTCTCTAAAGATTTTATATTGTCAACTGATGCTTCAGATCGAGGTCTGGGTGCTGCTCTTATGCAGGAAAATGGTGAGAAATTGTATCCCATAGCCTATGCTAGTCGCAAACTCTCGCCTTGTGAGATGAAATACTCAGTCTCCGAACGTGAATGTTTAGCTATTGTTTGGGCTGTGAAGAAGTTTGCATTGTACCTGTATGGAAAGGAGTTCGTGCTACAAACTGACCACCACTCATTAGAGTACTTGAACACAGCCAAGTTTGACAGTCCAAAACTGTTAAGATGGAGTTTATTCCTCAAGTCTTACCGATTCAGAATCCAGCACGTGAAAGGTAAAGATAATGTCGGTGCTGACTTTCTGAGTCGTGTGGGTGACTAATTTGTTACATGAGAGACAGTCAGGTTTTAATGACCATACGCCGTTGTAGTTGTCATGGAACCATGTTGTATCACTGCAGTTTATTTTTTAGACTCCTGTAACAACAATTGTCCATGGCACATGTTTGGATCTTAGGATCTAGGAGTTCTCAAATTGTTTGATAATAATGTGAAATGTATTATGGTAATGTATTTTAACCTTTTGATCATATGTGCGGTATGTGGAAGTGACCGTGGGCAGTGGTCTATTGGTTATGCTCTCACTGTATGGGATTGTATGTCCCAGAAACTTTTAGCAGTGTATTTGTATTTTCATGGTTGTACAATCTACATTTACATGATGAATATACTTCATTTGAACATTTTGCTGTTAGTTAATGTATTGGTTTTGATATGGAAACTATTAGTTTAATAGTCATTTAGAACGGGCGAATGTCTTGTCGGATATCTGGCCCACAAATGTTCCTTATTATTCTTAGTTGATCCTAGATATGCTCAACTTAAAAGGGGGGTTGTGTAACATTTGTGATGCTTGTTGTTTGTTTAGGCTAGTGCCCCCCCCCCTTCCTTTGTTATACGGCCCTGGACCGCACGCGGCTCCGGTCCTTCATGATTCGAGAATGTTGCAGTTACGAGTTAGTAGCGGCCGACCTTGTTGTGATCAGTTGTTTTTTTTCCTCTCTT
Organism: Ellobium chinense; assembly: GCA_033807755.1. Taxonomy (NCBI): domain Eukaryota; kingdom Metazoa; phylum Mollusca; class Gastropoda; order Ellobiida; family Ellobiidae; genus Ellobium; species Ellobium chinense. The sequence continues at coordinate 754,933 of JAWQUT010000116.1, read as the reverse complement.
TTAATTACGGCGGCAGTACCGCTAGTGAGACTGTCTAGTGTCAAGGTCAGGTCGACCGTATGGTACGTTGAGTAAACACAGTATTAGCCGTCCCGAAGGTTCGGGTAGGATGCTTCGAGTGAACGCAGTATTAGCCTTCTCGAGGGTTCGAGTGGGGCCGCGATCGGAATGTTTTGATTCTAATTAGTCTGGAAGTTGCTGCTCGTACGTTCTAGACTAAGCATGTTTGTTTGGGCGCATCATATGATGATGACGTCATTTATTCTAGAATTTCTACTGAAATTATTATAAAAGGCACGAGAGTGAGAGAGTTGAGAGAGTTGGCTGTTATGGTCTGTGCATTGTGAATTATTTGAGAGTTGGCTGGTATGGTCTGTGCTTTGTGAATTATTTGCTGGTTACACCTTGTTACCAATAAAGAAGTATTCTGTTTCCTGCACAGCGTCTTGGTTTGTGAATTAAAGTAGCAACGTCAGTGGCGTTTCTAAGGAGAAGCTATCATATTCAGTGCCTCTTCACTATACGCCAATACTGATTGACACTTGCTCGCTACACTGAGCAATTCGGAGTTGATTAAATATTCAAAGTTAGTTCTTAATTAAAGAAAACCCAGTGGCATATTGTAGTTAAGAAAAATAAATTAATTTCTACTTTTCATTTTTTTACATTCATTTCCCCAGTAACGTTGCCATTTCATTTCCCAAAAGATAAACATTAAATGAATGCCTCACGTTATGTTCACCACCCATTTGCGTTCACAATCTCCGAAACGAAATCTCCAAATATCGCCGCCAATCGGCTCGAGCATATCGAGTGCACGGTCAATTTGCGTGTATTTACCTATTTTTGCTAGCAATCATAAATCATTTACATTCCTTTCCTCTTGACGACGCAGATGTTGTTATGTCGTAACTCGACAGTCAGGCACAATCAAAACATCCTACAATGACAATGACAAAAAGATTTGACTACGAAACACAACAAAAAGTGGTAATCTTGATAACGTAGGCAGAGTTAGGCGGATGTATTTTAATATTTCCTTTCCAAGCACAGCCTACTGCACAGCCTTCTCAGTTCCACTTAATGGTAGACAAATCCACAAAACTCACAGCAATATTCTGCCATAAGTCATTATCAGTTTTAGTTTTTGTATTGCATATGGAAACAGATCTAGAGAAACATTAATTAATTGTAGCTGTTCTGGACGAAACACCAAAGGAAACAAAACAAATATAAAAGAATCCTTCAAAATCGAGTGTTTCCAGGTGCATCGATAAGGGAGCAGTGCAAGTCTCATTCGGGTTCAGTAGCAAAGAATGAATTAAAACGTAAAATAGCTTTCAGGTGATGAGAAACAGTGCTCCTGCTTACATAAATGAGCCAAGAAGCTACTGTAGAGCTGTTATGCCATTATTCAAGGTCACCGCATATCATATGCAAAAATCTGCATCCAACCGTTTCTAAATGTCTGAACAGATCCATAAAAGCATCAGCTGCGGGAGTCAAAATTAAAAAAAACAACAACAAAAACAAAGGACTGTCGTTCTTATGAGTACCTGAGTCAGTTCTGTCCTCTATCAACACTCATTCAATCCTAAGTGACTTGCACTGCTTTGAATGAGGAAATGGATATGTTGCCGAGGAGGGAGGATGTACATGGCAAGGATGAGATAGATAGGAGATTTAGTATAATATCAGAAAAAGTGGAGAGCCTACGGGAAAAGGAGAAAGAAGTGATCAATGAGAAAATTGTTCATGAATGTAAGGAGAATGTGGCAAATAAAATTTAAAATGAATGCGGATGTAGGGGCTGGTTCCGTGTTGTGTGTGATGGGGATGACAGATTTTAACAATGAGTAACAGGGATTAGAAGGGCAATGTTTGTTTGCCAATTTCTATTTTCTGTTAATTGTTGTCAAGTAACAATAATACTAGTTTCTTGATTTCATGTAGTAGTAGTAGTAGTTGTTGTAGTAGTAGTAGTAGAAGTAGTAGTAGCAGCAGCAGCAGTAGTAGTAAACTGAGTGATGGCTTAACGCGTGAGCAGTGGCAGCAACGCTTGTGCAGTAGGCTGGCTAGAGAATAATCGGTTGTGGACCACTGCATTTTTCGACCATCCAAATCTGCATCTAGCTTTATGAGACACTTTGCTACCTCTCCTAATCAGGAATGTTGGAATGTTTTTCACACTCTCGCATCTGTGCTAAGTGGATGCAAAAAATGACACTTTAGTATTTGTTGTTGTTGTTAAATACTGCTACTGAATTTAAAACATTTAACTGCATAAGTAACTGTGCTTCGATCCCATTCTTTGTTTTATTGCCATGTGCAGTGAAACAAACAGAAATTGGCAATGAAAAGAACCACATTCGGGACGGGAGGGATGTCAAGGTAATGCGTCACTTCTCAATTCTTCGTCCCGTCATTTTGAGGTAAAAGAACTTTCTAGGTCAATCTTCTGCATTATGGGTTTCACTTGAGAGAAAGAAATGTATGTTCAGAGATGACGAACTATAAACTGGTCGTAGTTCTCCCTTTCGGCTTTACAGCTTTAGACGATCCTGATTTTATGTGGGCTGCTAGATGAGCTTAAGTTGCTCCCAGTATGATTTTTGTCTGTAAAATTGAAATTTAACGAGCTATGGGATGGAAGTATACTGCATCTATTTTGGAAACATCGATACTATTTTGTAAACTACACATTATGTTCCATTTAGCCACCGCTTTAAGCATAGTTTTTCACAAATTATTCTTTCTGGCAACCATAGCTGGGCTGATCGATTACATTCAAAAGTATGTCTGTTATTTGATCACTACATGGCTATCAATCTCACACGCCAGCTCATCTGTTTTTGGCGTTGATGATGTGTCCTCGCCTTGTCTCAAGTCTCTTCCACAACTTATTATTTTTTATGAACAGCATTATATTAAGAAGATTTAACACTTTGATGAGTGTGTATGGCTGACAAATAACAAAACAAAGCAAAACCAAACACATGAGTGTGAAATAAAAGCAACATGACGAGTGAATTAATTTATTAGACGAGATCAGCACATAGAGAGATCAACTTGTTTGATGTATAGTGAAATTGGATGTTACCCTTCAGACAGCCAATGTATTTCCAGACAAAAAAAATACAATAACAACAAGAACATGAATCTCCAAACGTGATCAATAACGCAAATAATGCAGTTCATCTCTTATAAAAGCTCATTTTCTTGCTTTGAACAAATGTAGTTCATATGTTTGTGTATTATAGTATATGTGTGACACTACAGTTTTGCATACTGTTAATATTATAGCCATGAACAGATAAACGAGAGTTGTTTTTGTAGACAAGCCATATCAAAGTCACACTATTTTAGAGAGAAAGTGAGCCATTTCTGTAGCAGTGTCCATCATAGCTGGAATTCCCTTGTGTCTCTGCCGGACGATTGACACACATGTCTTCATCATCACAGCTGACTTCAGACACTTACAATACACAGCTGAGAATGGCCTGGGTGATGCAGAAGAGTATGTGTTTTTTAAGTAACGACGGCACAAGGAAATTAAGAGTCACTGACCTATCACCATAATGGATTTTCCATTCTGTTTTAGAGGTTTCCTAGAGGTAGACTATATCATTTAGCTGAGTTCACTGCTAATAAAGTGAAAATGAGTGTATAGCTAACAAGTAAAACAAAACCTTTAAAAAGTGAGTCTGTTACGGGTACCATTTAAACCATCAATGATCCTGGAGATTAGTAACTTTATTTGAAGAATTTGGTCGACTATGCTTACAACACCAGATGGCAATCATTTAACGGCAGTGCATTAGATAGCCACACTTGCCATTGTGAAGTAAGATTTCTTCTCTGATAATTGTATATAGAACTCAGAGTTAAATTTCATTCTAAATTTAAAAAAAAAACAAAACCACAAAAACGTAGGCTTTGTTCCACATAACTATTAAAGAAACAAAGTTTCAATAATATTTTCAATATTCTTATAGGTCCCGAGCTTCTACAGTTGATTGCAAAATCATCGTATCCTTAATATTATGCTTGTGCCGTCTCAATTCCGTTCTTTTTTGGCATGGTCACTTGGACCTGTCCAGTGTTCAGGGTTTACTCTGGAAAACATCTCGTGCCAGTAAGGGGCAGGAAGGCTGGAATACAGATGTGATTGGGACAACATAGTTCTACTGAGCACTCCTGGAACAAGCACTGGGGAGGAGAAGCATTTCAAAAGATGATTAGACAGGATGTTAACATTATTCTCGCTGCCTTCACCTCATCCCTCCCATTGTCCAAATGCACCTTTCTTTTAGATATTATTATCTTGCAAAAGACAGTTGAATACGCCTTAAACCCAAGCAGGAAGACTGCATTCAGGTAGAGCTTTTAATAGACACTCAGCATCTTTCATAGTACTTTAGTAAATATGCTTAATTCCCCTGTCAAAATTATTTCCAACAATAAGATAACCGTTATAGTTTTGTGCTCTGTGATATTTTTTATTATATATATTATCTCCAATAAACAGCCTATTGCCGATGTAAACACAATCACAGGCAAGAACTGTTGTAACTGCGTTTCTCAACGTGATAAGAAGCATTGAAATCCAACCCTTTTCGCTCATTCCATTACCATCAGACAAGTTGGCTGACTTTAGCAGTCTGCTTTGTTTCATGCCTTCTGCATTGCTGCTTACTGTTTTATTTTTCCATGAAATTTACTTGAATTTTGATAAGCATATTGTAGGTACAGAGTGTCTCACAGTCGACGATAAGAATCTTCTTCACATTTCATACTCTTACAACCAAATATTTTGTACCGGTACCTTTTTCTGTTTTCTAGGTAATACAGAATTTTCAGTTTTGATATTTAGAGTTAGTCCAAATGTCTTTGTTTCAGCGGAACACCGAGAAAAGCAGCTTTCTCACTTTGCCTTACAAAGTCGTCCCTGACATATAAACAACTATGGGCATGACCGCAACTGAGACATACAGAATAACTGCTAGATTTTTGGGCTCCACTAATCTTATTATCTGTGTTTGGAATGGCGTGAAATTTAGTCACTTGTTTTTCTTTAATTGGGGAGAGGGGAATGGGGAGGGATGCGCATAAGGTGATATTTGTGTTATGGGAGCCAGAATGACCTCATGAGGTTTTGAGAATTGGTTTGTATCGATATTTGTGTCTCAGTATTTGAATGCATATATAATCCCGGTCAGAAACCTCATAGCGTGTCCATAAAGGCTAATTTTCTGTTATTATCTTTTTACGTTCCTCACTGGGAATTATGGGGGCGCATCACGACCTATCTCATTCTCAGCAAACGAAATTTCCAAATGTAAATGATCAGCTCTGCCGACAAATGGTAAAATTCTAAAAAACCTGATCCTACCGATCAGCTGATAATATGTGTTTGTGAATACGTTGACTAATCCAGAACTCGCAAGGGCGACTTGTATCTGCCTTACCGTTGTTACCCAGACTGTTTACATCTATATGAGCAGTCGGGAAGTGTGATTGGTTCACGGGTGAATACTAGGTTCGCACGTGGAAGTTTGGGACCGATTCAGGCAGTAGGTATTTAAGAATTAAATTGCTGTGAAGTTAGCGTCCCTGTAGTTTAGTGTTAACACGTTCAAACTTGCAAACTGAGAGACCATGGTTCGATCCCCGGCAGGGACAGAAATTTTCTACCATAGGTTTTTTTCGGCCTTTCTTCTGAAAATTGATCATTCACAGTACTTTCGTAAAAATCCCTGGTGACACACTTCCTTAAAATAATATGTAACATCTGAAAAATTATCAGTCTAAGCTCACCTTCCTTCCCCTTACTAATACTGAGTAAAGAATGCTATATACCTTGCCACCCGGTTACATCTAACTTATTTTGGGCGGATGATACGTTAAATTTTCTATCATCTTGTTTTGGACTATTGCATGTCACATAGATTAGCTTTGTTATTATTAACAACAACAACAACAACAACAACAACAACAACAACAACAACAACAACAACAACAACTAACTTACGTCTTCAGGAGTGGTTGGTCCTGGTTCTGTGGTGCCTGGAGGTGTTACTGGAGCAGCAGTAGTTGTTGGAGCAGGCTCTGGTAGACAATTCCTGCCCAGCAGAGGCAAAAATGCTGGAACACACACGTGGCCAGGGCAGCACGGCTCTGTTGTGCAGTCATCGAATAAGCACTAAGAGCAAAGACAAGCAAAAAAAAAAAAGTTAAGAGACAGATATCAAATATATCGTCAAGAATGTTATAGATACACGACAACGCATTCCAGTGACGTCATTCGTACAAAACTGAGTGAATGCCCGCGGCGCGTGACCAGCCTGACTTGTAAATATATCACCAGTATGATATAAAGACATGATCCCATGTTTCAACCCGTTCAATTCTGCAGGCCTCCCTGCCCACACCCTACACAGACCCGTAGCACATGAGATATGTGTAGGTACAGGCCTGTCACATGATACCTCAATCCTTTCCTATCTGCAGGCCTCCCGCGGACGTCAAAAGAGTTTTCGGTCGATTTTGTTAGGATTAAAACAAGGCAGTGAAAACATACTTTGTATGGACGCGCCTGATAGAGGGGCAGGGCATGGGTCAATGCTCCACCCCTGGGACCTATTCGGGCCAGGGCATTAGATGATAGGGACATACTAAAACTAATGAGGGACTATATTTTCATTTGGAACACCAGGATATTCCCCTCAATATGTTATATCGGCGGGTGGGATGTAACACAAATAAAAATAACATCGTAAAGGAAAGTAAAAAAGTAACTCCCCTGAATGAAAGCTTAACACATTTAACCAACATCGGCGCCATTCAAAAGGGAG
>JAWQUT010000116.1:729844-747913 GCA_033807755.1 Ellobium chinense | reverse complement strand
ACTTGCGTCTGCAGACAGAAGGTCAGCCGGCCTATTGCGCATGTGCGGAAAAAGCAATCAGCTGTGTTTACATGATCTCGAGCGAGGCCGTGTGAGTGTAGGTTACCGGTAGCCTAGACTATCTAGTCTGCATCTCTAAATTATCAAAAAATTCGATTTCTAAGTGTGCAGTCTTGTTGCACAGTCACTGTGTTAATCAAACTGATCCACAATCCCACATCTGTCGGTAATTGCTGAGATTTAGACTATATTCACAGCTGACCCAACATTTATTACGCGGTGTCTATCTTGTTCTTTCGATATTTTATGTCTGACCCGTTTTCCAATGTAAACACGGCCGATTGCTGTTTCCGCACATGCGCATTAGGCCGGCTGACCTCCTGTCTACAGACGCAAGTGGGAGATCCCATCATTTAGGCTTTGTCGCCGAACTCGATGTTAACTGATATAGCTATATTTTTACGTTCCATCTCTTATACTACGGAAATGCCCGTCATAGTAAAGTTTTCAGTAGATTGATTTTTTTCAGAATAAAGTGCCATATGGTGTGGGCTCACATTGTACGTGGTTTTACTGCTTTCTTTTCATCATTACTTCTGTCCATATAAGTTACAATTATAGACGAGCAATGCATGCAATGTCAGAGTGAGAGGGCACCACTGTTTCCTTTGTGCGAAATGGTAAGGTTATGAATTCAATTTGGCGGGCATGTAGGCTTAAGCACATTGTCGAGTCTAGTAATCAACTCTGTGGAAGTACCCTGGAACACAGTCATGAATGTTTTATATTATCTTTAAAGCACCTTCATGCGAACACAACATTTAGTCCACCAGAATCTGACTTTGTCGTTGCAGCCTAAGGTGGAAGCCGTTTATGAATCAATGCGTCGTGCGCCAAATGCAAAATGTAAAATTTTACACACCTCGCTGATTTCCTAGACGATCAGTAGAAACAGAGGGATCACGACACAATGGTTTCAGTTTAATACATCTCTTGTGTCCTCCCCCCCTCCCCTCCTCCATCCTTTCTCGAAGAGAAGGTTACTTGATTTCATAGTTTAATAAACTTGAATAATTTCAAAGTTCATGGTGTCAAACTTTGGTACACGTTAGCTAATGGATTCTGTCTAATTATTCTGCAATTTTCAAATTTTTAGTTGGTATAGTATGTCAAATCTCTGGAAATTAATAACCTATGCCTAGCAATAACAATAACAGGCCGGGTGAATAACACTGGCCTCGACAAGTCATTTGGAGATTCGTGCGTATGAGTGTAACAAAGATACGTGAACTTGCAACGATTGTATATTAATGTAAGAACAATTTTTATCTCACTTTCTTATCAACTCTTGAAAGAGAGAGAGAGTGAGAGTGAGTTTGTGTTTTACGGCGTGTCAGCATGTTTACGGCTATATTACGCCCTCATGGTTACTGTTAACTTTTTTTAGTAGAATTTTCCTATCAACTCTTGAAATTAATGGATCTGAAATAAGGAAACTTTTCTTTGGGCCACCAGCATATCAGAGGTAACAGACTCTTATTGGTTCATTTCAGATTTCATCCTGACATCTAGAGGGTTCTTTGCGCGCTAATACTTTTTTTTCTGTTTATCGCTACCTGGGTATATGTATATCTATTCTGAAATGAACACTGCAGAAAACTGAATTGTATTACCGCTCAGATAAAAATACGGCATTGGTTAATTTCATCATAAATTATTCTGCATCAACGCAACATCGAAACAAAGGTAAAGACTCGATCAGAATGAAAACAACAACAACAACGACGACAACAACAACAACAACAACAACAACAACAACAACAACAACAGCAGCAACAACAACAACAACTGAAAAACAGCAGGAGAGCCAAAAGCAAAATAATATCAAATTTCCCATTATATTATCCAAAAGGGAACAGTTAATAAAACTTACATCTTGTGGGATAGGTGTTGACACTGTAAGACTGGTAACAGCCGCAGACGTTACCAGATCTGTTGAAATGTCATTGGTTAATGTCATTTCTGGAGTGGTGTAAGTCGTGGTTGTTGTTACTTCTGGAGAAGAATTAGTGGTGGCTGATGAAATGTCTGAAGCGGTGTCAGTGAACACTGTTGTCATTTCTGGAGTGATGTCAGTAGGGGTTATTGTCATTTTTGGAGTGAAATCGGTAGTGATTGATGTCATTTCTGGAAAAGTGTCAGTGGTGGCTGTTGTCATTTCTGAAGTGGTGTCAATGATGGTTGACGTCATTTCTGGAGTGGTGTCAGCGGCCACTGTTGTCATTTCTGGAGTGGTGTCAGTTGCCATTTCTGGCGTGGAGTCAGAGGTGGCTGTTGTCATTTCTGAAGTGGTGTCAATGATGGATGTTGTCATTTCTAGAGTCGTGTCAGTTGTCATTTCTGGCGTGGAGTCTGTGGTCGCTGTAATAAGTTCTGGAGCAATGGCAGCGGCCACCGTTTTCATTTCTGGAGTAGTGTCAGTCATGTCAGATGTCAGTTCTGGAGTAGCGTCAGTCATGTCAGATGTCAATTCTGGAGTGGTGTCAGTGGCCGCTGTTGTCATTTCTGAAGTGAAATCGGTAGTGGCTGATGTCATTTCTGAAGTGAAATCCGCAGTGGCTGATGTCATTTCTGAAGTGGTGACAGTGTTGACAGTTGTCATTTCAGAAGAGAAATCGGTGGTGATTGATGTAATTTCTGGTGTAGTGTCAGTGATGGCAGTTGTCATTTCTAGAGTGGTGTAAGTGGTGTCTGATGTTATCTGTAGAGTGGTATCTGTTGTCATATCCGGAGTGGTGTCAGTGGCAGATGTTGTTATTCCTGGAGTGGTGTCAGTGGCAGATGTTGTTTTTCCTGGAGTGGTGTCAGTGGCAGATGCTGTTATTCCTGGAGTGGTGTCAGTGACAGATGTTGTTATTCCTGGAGTGGTGCCAGAGAAGAATATTGTCATTCTTGACGTGATGCCAGTGGCAGATGTTGTCATTCTTGACGTGGTGCCAGTGGCATATGTTATCTTTCCTGGAGTGGTGCCAGTGGCAAATGTTGTCTTTCCTGGAGTGCTACCTTTGGAAGATGTTGTCTGTCCTGGAGTGCTACCGTTTGCAAATGTTGTCGTTTCTGGAGTGGTGCCAATGCCAGTAGTTGTCATGTCTGGTGTGGTGCCAGAGGCAGATGTTGTCATTCTTGACGTCGTGCCAGTTGCAAATGTTGTCTTTCCTGGAGTGGTGCCAGTGGCAGATGTTGTCTTTCCTGGAGTGGTGCCAATGGCAGATGTTGTCTTTCCTGGAATGGTGCCCGTGGCAGATGTTGTCTTTCCTGGAGTGGTGCCAGTTGCAAATGTTGTCTTTCTCGGAGTGGTGCCAGCGGCAGATGTTGTATTTCCTGGAGTGGTGACACTGGCAGATGTTGACTTTCCTGGAGTGGTGCCAGTGGCAGATGTTGTCATTCTTGACGTCGTGCCAGTTGCAGATGTTGTCATTTCTGGAGTGGTGCCACTGCCAGTAGTTGTCATGTCTGGTGTGGTGCCAGAGGCAGATGTTGTCATTCTTGACGTCGTGCCAGTTGCAGATGTTGTCTTTCCTGGAGTGGTGCCAGCGGCAGATGTTGTCTTTCCTGGAGTGGTGTCACTGGCAGATGTTGACATTCCTGGAGTGGTGCCAGTGGCAGCAGTTGTCATGTCTGGTGAGGTGCCAGAGGCAGATGTTGTCATTCTTGACGTCGTGCCAGTTGCAGATGTTGTCTTTCCTAGAGTGGTGCCAATTGCAGATGTTGTCATTCCTGGAGTGGTGCCAGCGGCAGATGTTGTCTTTCCTGGAGTGGTGCCACTGGCAGATGTTGACTTTCCTGGAGTGGTGCCAGTGACAGCAGTTGTCATGTCTGGTGTGGTGCCAGAGGCAGATGTTGTCATTCCTGGCGTGGTGTCAGTGGCAGATGTTGTCATGTCTGGAATGGTGCCAGAGACAGATGTTGTCTCTCCTGGAGTGGTGCCAATGGCAGTAGTTGTTATTGTTGACGAGGTGACAGTTGCAGATGTTGTCTTTCCTGGAGTGGTGCCAGGGGCAGTAGTTGTCATGTCTGGTGGGGTGCCAGAGGCAGATATTGTCAATCTTGACGTCGTGCCAGTTGCAGATATTGTCTTTCCTGCAGTGGTGTCAGTGGCAGATGTTGTCTTTCCTGGAGTGGTGCCAGCGGCAGATGTTGTCTTTCCTGGAGTGGTGCCAGTGGCAGCATTTTTCATGTCTGGTGTGGTGCCAGAGGCAGATGTTGTCATTCTTGACATCGTGCCAGTTTCAGATGTTGTCTTTCCTGGAGTGGTGCCAGCGGCAGATGTTGTCTTTCCTGGAGTGGTGAGTGGTGCCAGCGGCAGATGTTGTCTTTCCTGGAGTGGTGCCACTGGCAGATGTTGATATTAATAGAGTGGTGCCAGTGGCAGCAGTTGTCATGTCTGGTGTGGTGCCAGAGGCAGATGTTGTCATTCCTGGCGTGGTGTCAGTGGCAGATGTTGTCATGTCTGGAACGGTGCCAGAGACAGATGTTGTCTTTCCTGGAGTGGTGCCAGTAGCAGTAGTTGTTATTCTTGACGAGGTGACAGTTGCAGATGTTGTCTTTCCTGGAGTGGTGCCAGGGGCAGTAATTGTCATGTCTGGTGTGGTGCCAGAGGCAGATGTTGTCAATCTTGACGTTGTGCCAGTTGCAGATGTTGTCTTTCCTGAAGTGGTGCCAGTTGCAGATATTGTCTTTTCTGGAGTGGTGCCAGTTGCAAATATTGTCTTTCCTGGAGTGGTGCCTGTGGCAGATGTAGACTTTCCTGGAGTGGTGCCAGTGGCAGTAATTGTCATGTCTGGTGTTGTGCCAGAGGCAGATGTTGTCAATCTTGACGTCGTGAAAGTTGCAGATATTGTCTTTCCTGGAGTGGTGTCAGTGGCAGATGTATTTCCTGGAGTGGTGCCAGCGGCAGATGTTGTCTTTCCTGGAGTGGTGCCACTGGCAGATGTTGACTTTCCTGGAGTGGTGCCAGTGGCAGCAGTTGTCATGTCTAGTGTGGTGCCGAAGGCAGATGTTGTCATTCTTGACGTCGTGCCAGTTGCAGATGTTGTCTTTCCTGGAGTGGTGCCACTGGCAGATGTTGACTTTCCTGGAGTGGTGCCAGTGGCAGCAGTTGTCATGTCTGGTGTGGTGCCAGAGGCAGATGTTGTCATTCCTGGCGTGGTGTCAGTGGCAGATGTTGTCAATATTGACGTCGTGCCAGTTGCAGATATTGTCATTCCTGGAGTTGCGTCAGTGGCAGATATTGTATTTCCTGGAGTGGTGCCAGTGGCAGATGTCGTCTTTCCTGGAGTAGTGTCAGCGGCAGATGTTGTCTTTCCTGGAGTGGTGCCACTGGCAGATGTTGACTTTCCTGGAGTGGTGCCAGTGGCAGTAGTTGTCATGTCTGGTGTGGTGCCAGAGCCAGATGTTGCCATTCTTGACGTTGTGCCAGTTGCAGATATTGTCTTTCCTGGAATGGTGCCAGAGGCAGTAGTTGTCATGTCTGGTGTGGTGCCAGTGGCAATAGTTGTCATGTCTGGTCTGGTGCCAGAGGCAGATGTTGTCATTCTTGACATGGTGTCAGTTGCAGATGTTGTCATTTTTGACGTGGTGTCAGTTGCAGATGTTGTCTTTCCTAGAGTGGTGCCAGTGGCAGATGTCATCATTTTTGACGTCGTGCCAGTTGCAGATGTTGTCGTTCCTGGAGTGGTGCCAGTAGCAGTAGTTGTTATTCTTGACGAGGTGACAGTTGCAGATGTTGTCTTTCCTGGAGTGGTGCCAGGGGCAGTAGTTGTCATGTCTGGTGTGGTGCCAGAGGCAGATGTTGTCAATCTTGACGTTGTGCCAGTTGCAGATGTTGTCTTTCCTGAAGTGGTGCCAGTTGCAGATGTAGTCTTTCCTGGAGTGGTGCCTGTGGCAGATGTTATCTTTCCTGGAGTGGTGCCAGTGGCAGATGTTGTCATGTTTGGTGTGGTGCCAGAGGCAGATGTTGTCATTCCTGGTGTGGTGTCAGTGGCAGATGTTGTCATGTCTGGTGTGGTGCCAGAGGCAGATGTTGTCTTTCCTGGAGTGGTGCCAGTGGCAGTAGTTGTCATGTCTGGTGTGGTGCCAGAGGCAGATGTTGTCAATCTTGACGTTGTGCCAGTTGCAGATGTTGTCTTTCCTGAAGTGGTGCCAGTTGCAGATGTTCTCTTTCCTGTAGTGGTGCCTGTGGCAGATGTTGTCTTTCCTGGAGTGGTGCCAGTTGCATATATTGTCTTTCCTGGAGTGGTGCCAGTTGCAGATGTTGTCATTCCTGGAGTGGTGCCTGTGGCAGATGTTGTCTTACCTGGAGTGGTGCCAGTGGCAGTAGCTGTCATGTCTGGTGTGGTGCCAGAGGCAGATGTTGTCATTCTTGACATGGTGTCAGTGGCATATGTTATCTTTCCTGGAGTGGTGCCAGTGGCAAATGTTGTCTTTCCTGGAGTGCTACCTTTGGAAGATGTTGTCTGTCCTGGAGTGCTACCATTTGCAGATGTTGTCTTTCCTGGAGTGGTGCCAGTGCCAGCAGTTGTCATGTCTGGAGTGGTGCCAGAGACAGATGTTGTCTTTCCTGGAGTGGTGCCAGTGGCAGTAGTTGTCATGTCTGGTGTGGTACCAGTTGCAGTTGTTGTCTTTCCTGGAGTGGTGCCAGTTGCAGATGTTGTCGTTCCTGGAGTGGTGACACTGGCAGATGTTGTTATTCTTGACGTGGTGTCAGTGGCATATGTTATCTTTCCTGGAGTGGTGCCAGTGGGAAATGTTGTCTTTCCTGGAGTGCTACCTTTTGCAGACGTTGTCATTTCTGGAGTGGTGCCAGTGATAGTTGTTATCTTTCCTGGAGTGGTAATAGTGGCAGCAGTTGCCACAGGTGAAGTGAAGGCAGTGGCAGGAGCTGTGGTTGATGAAGCGATGGCACTGGAACCAGTTGTGGCAGGTGACGTGCTAGTAGTAGCATCAGTTGTTCCAGATGAAGTAATAGTATTGGAACCAGTTATTGCAGATGAAGTTATGGCAGTAGTAGCAGTTGTTGCAGATGAAGTGGTAGCACTGGCAGTAGTTACTGCTGGAGTGGTAATATCAGTGGACCTAGTTGTGGAAGATGAAGTGGTAGCAGAGACAGTAGTTGTTGCAGGCGAGGTAATAGCAGTGGCACCACTTGTGGTAGCTGAAGTGATGGCGGTGGTAGGTGAAGTGATAGTAGCGGCACCAGTTGTTGCAGACGAAGCTTTAGCACTGGAACCAGTTGTGGCAGATGAAGTTATGACAGTGGCAGCAGTTGTTGCAGGTGAAGTGATAAGACTGATACCAGTTGTGGCAGGTGAAGTGATAGTAGTAGCACCAGTTGCCACAGACGATGTGATGGCAGTAGCTCCAGTTGTGGCAGGAGAAGTAATAGCAGTAGCAGCAGTGGCTGCTGGTGACGTGATAGCACTGGTTTCAGTAGTTACAGAAGAAATGATGGCAGTGGCCGCTGTTACAGGTGAGGTGATGATAGTGGCTGCTGTTGTTGCAAGCGGAGTGATGGCAGTGGCCGCTGTTGTTTCAGCTGGGGTGATGGCAGTGGCCGTCATTGTTTCAGCTGAGGTGATGGTAGTGGCCGCTGTTGTTTCAGCTGAGGTGATGGCAGTGGCCGCTGTTGTTACAGGTGAAGTGATGGCAGTGGCCGCTGTTGTTACAGGTGAGGTGATGGCAGTGGCCGCTGTTGCTACAGGTGAGGTGATGGCAGTGGCCGCTGTTGTTTCAGCTGGGGTGATGGCAGTGGCCACTGTTGTTACAGGTGAGCTGATGATAGTGGCTGCTGTTGTTGTAAGTGGAGTGACGGCAGTGGCTGCTGTCGTTGCAAGTGGAGTGATGGCAGTGGCAACTGTTGTCACAGGTGAGCTGATGGCAGTTGCAGCTGTTGTTACAGGTGAGGTGATGGCAGTCGCCGCTGTAGTCACAGGTGGAGTGATGGCAGTGACCGCTGTTGTCACAGTTGGGATGAAAGCAATAGTGCAAGATCCCACAAGGTCTGTAGACTGAGGAAAAAAATGGAGATGGTGTCATCCGTTACAAAGCTTTTAAAAGCGAGGAAACAATAATTAAGACAGTGCATTGTATTACACAGAAACAGATGCACACATACACAAATATATTTACATACACACACATACACACAAAAAAAAATATACACACGGGCACATATAGTGGAGAGAGTGAAAGAGACAAGATTTATGTGTTTTTAGAATTTAAGCGAATTCATCGTTAGAGATTTTTCCCTCCTATTTGACACTGAAGAGCACATATTATTCCAGTCTTGATGGTTAGGACCTTGAGCTCTCGACGTGATATCTACGAGGCATAATAATATTTGTTAATTTCCACATCAAGGCTCTTGAGTGAGGAGACGTTAGTGCACTTCATAACTAGAATTCTACTAGTAAAGAACCATCGTTAATTTCAGCCCCAATCAAAGCTCCTCTCAGTGCACAAATTTTTTGAGCTTATGCTCTTAACCTTCACCAGACCCCATTTTCTTACTGGATTGAATATCCTACATCTTCATTGTTTCTAAACCTAGCGACTTGCCTGTACATGTATCTCAAAGGTCAACAATCTGAGTGAGTTGGCAATACCTAGTAATCTGACACAGAGAGGAGCACTTAACTCCTTTACCCCGATTGTTGATATGGCATTGACAGTGGTGTTAGTACTATTTGTTATGGCAATGATGATTTTGGTCATCTTACATAACAGTAACTGTTTCCATCTGTTGCAGCAGCGCAACATGTTGGATTGGCTGGGTTCGAACAACAAGGGATGGTATTGCACTTCTCATATATGTCAGCACATGTCTGTAAAGGAGGAAAAAAAGATTATCATTGCCAATATTCTGTATAATCATGATTGCTATCATTATTATAAAAAATCACCGTCTGCATCTTAATCATCACAAATTTCACAGACATCATGAAGCTGCTCATAGCGACTCGGAAGAAATTAAGTTCATGTGACCATGGGAAAGATGCGCCATAGGAATGTTTTATGAAAATGAAAGAATCAAAACATGACCTTTTTTTTACCATTTAGGGAAATTAATTTACAATGTTATACAGTGTCATACATCCCATTCATAATACAAACACATAAATACAACACACATCATACATGTCAGTGCATACTATTACAGTTGAAATACATAGAAAAGTTGGCGGCACATAGTAATGAGTGTTTTGGTCTAAATATCAGCTGGGATCAATCCATCAAGTAATAACACTGATGAGAATTCCCTCACATTAAGACCACAAACACGCTGACAAACCGAGCATAAAATACTTACTGGAGGTGTCGTAGTCACAGAGGTACAAGAACCTACCAGGGTTTCGGGCTAGAGAGAGGAATTATATTTGCGATTATTTGATGACTTATCGACAAAAGAAAGAAAGAAAGAAAGAAAGAAAGAAAGATGTGTGTATGGTTAATGTGTGTGTGTGTGTGTGTGTGTGTGTGTGTGTGTGTGTGTGTGTGTGGTTTGTATGTGTATGTGTGTGTGTACGGATGTGTGTGTGCGTGAGTATGTGTGCAGTGTGTATGTGTGTGTGTTATGTTTGCGTATTATGAGTCAGTATGACATTGTATGTTAGTTTTATAGACTACCAGAGTTCACTATTGATGTATTGTTTGTTAATATAATAGTATTATCTTTGTGCACTTGTTCAAGACAAATTTCCGGAAGGATTGATATAGTTTATCTTATCTTATCTTATCTTATCTTATCTTATCTTATCTTATCTTATCTTATCTTAACTTAAGCAATATGATAATGTTCAATGGACGGAGTGTGGAGATTGCAGGAGAGGGGACTAGGAGATAGAAAGAAAGAGAAAGAAAGAGAAAGAAAAAGAAAAAGAGAGAGAGAGAGAGAGAGAGAGAGAGAGAGAGAGAGAGAGAGAGTAAGAGACATAGAGTTTGTGTGTGAAAAAAAAAGGAGACCTTTTGAGTCCTTCTGTGCAGTCTAACCTATCCCTAAATGCCCACATGATAGGCAAATAAGGAAGAAAAATATGTCAGCTGTGTCGTGAAATTGTATAGCCATCTCGTCTTCTTCTCCCTATGTCTTGCAAAAGAATTTTATGAAACATTTAATGCCCTGTATATCTATTAAGTGTTGCTGTCTAGGTGCTGGTGGTGATATAGTGATATTAAAGAGCTCTGAGTCTAATAGTAAATGTAAAACTGGACAACTGTAAAAATTCGATAAATACACTCTCACATTCATTTAATAAGCATAAAATTTGTAGTTCTTGATAGAAATTTCTTCTTATGTCCTCATACTTCTTACATTAAAAAAGCGTATGTATCATCTTTCATACCCCAATCACAACTCTGGCATTCATCGTTTTCTCTTATATTCAGACTTTTAAGATCAGCATTCAGACCTACAATCCCTGTGCGTGCACTAAATTTAATTTGACATAAAACAAAGCCATGTGGGTCTAGTTTTAAAATTCTTGCATTTAGTACAATAGTCATAGATATTACAGCTGTCCCTCATAAAGTCTCTCTTCCTGTCCTTAATCATATTAAAAAAAGGTTTATAAACATCTTTCCCTCCTTCCGCAGCATATAACCAATCTAGTCCCGCCTCATACAATGTATTTTTGACATTATTACATTAATTTCCAACAACAGACGTGGGTGGGGATGCTGTAAAGTTTATTTAGCAATATCTTCGGCAGTCTGAAATTACTCATATTGAGTACTCTGTCAAAGTACTTGATTCTAACTTTAGATAATGTTTCCGTGATATCCCCCCACTCAAGTTCTTCAAGAATAGCTTTTCTAGAAACATTCAGTTTACATCTTAGGATACTTTTTGCGCACTGATATTGGATGGACTGTAGGGTTTTGAGTCCGCGCTCGCTAATGTTTCCCCAGACAGGTGAAGCATGGAGGATTGTAGGGCGAATAACTTGATACAAGACTGCGTTTCCGAAATCGATTCTATTAACATTTTCATTTCTTGATAAAATACATTTCATAGTTGCTATTTTTCTCTTACAGGTCGGTTTCAAATACTTTTCAATGTGGTAGTTGAATCTCAAATTCCTTTGGATATATATACTCCCAAATACTTGTATTCTTCACATTGTTTAATCGATAAATCACCAAGTGACCAAAGTTGTGAAGAAGTACATTATTGTCCTACTATCAATACATTTGACTTACATAACAATAGTTATTTCCGTCTGTTGCTGTAAGACAACATGTGGAGTTCAAACAACAGGGCATGGTGTTGCAGTTCATGTAAGTATCGGCACAGACCTGAAAACAAGAGGTGACAGTCATTTTCATCGTCATAACCATGTTCTTGCTGATACTCCTCACAATCATCGTAACAATTATTACCATCGTCTTTATCATTATTTTTGTTCATTATCATCAACTTCCTTGTTGTTGTACTTTATTACTTTAATAAAATAATTATGCCATCAATGTATATTTAAATTAAATTTCACAAGGAAAATCCAAACTACAGATCCAAGACCCTCACCACCATGCATAGAAATAGACGATTCTTTCGCAACACACAGACAATGGCTTACTGGAGACATGGTACTTGGCGGGTTGGTTGTGGTTGTCATGTTGCAGGAACTGACAAAGTTCTCGGGCTGGTAATAGTGTGAAAAAAATAGAGCAAAAGTTGTGTTGAAGGCAAAATAGTGGGCTGTCATGGTTTACAGTCATTATCCTGTAGTACTGAGTTTGCTCTGAACCGTATGAGACAACAATATGTTGGAATTGTCTTGATTAATGTCTGAGTCTAAATCGAGTTACCACTTTTCGGCGAGTAATCAGGCAATAGGTTTTCAGATTCTTTGATAATTAGTAAATCTACATAGACCACAAGTGCTTCTTGCGACTGGACAATCCCGAATGTACGGAAACACGAAAATAATCCAAAGTTTATGACGTGAAAGGCTAAGATAACTGTTCACGCGATCCACTCTAAAATACTGAATTATCAGACTCCCTACAGATACCCGGGGCTTCAAGGCATTTACCATTAAAATTACAAGCGTTTTTGAGCCCTTTTTCCATAGTATCTAAACGTGTTACATGCGGCCCAAATAGCTTACTCTCAATCGCATCACTTAAAACTCGGACACGAATAAGTTTCGGTCTACTCTCAGACACGCCTGTAAACTTTGACAGGACCGGTCTGTCAACCAGCTGATGGGTAAAACGTTTTATGACATTTTTCGTGGCATGTTATAATAACCTGACAGTGAACTACCACTTACAGATAGAGCAGTGCGTTTGGCGCATTTAGGAATGAGAGAGAAGATTACAATTAAGACAAGAAATCATCAGAAATACATTTTGTGCAGCTGAAGTATAGAAATGTGAATGGCTGGTTTGTATTGTTTGAGTTTCGATTTATTGTCCCTATACAGCACAATGTCTAGATCAGAGTCGACAAAATTATGGGCGCCTTTGAAACATCACCGAAATTCTGAAGAGTAATCCGCCGCTAGCGGGATTCGAACCCCTTACCTTTTACATCAAGAGGCAAGCGCTTCACTTCTGGGCTGAATGGCAGGAGGAGAATATAAGATTAAGAAATGACAAAGAGAAAGTTCCTCATTGTGACATCTTTGGTGGTGATTAATAGTGTCAATGGACAAAGGATACCAGTTACAGAAATGCTGATAATGTTGGTGGTTGTGGTAGCAATGATCTTACATAGCAATAATTGTTTCCATCTATTCCAGGAGCACAACAGGTTGGATTGCCTGCGTTGAAGCAACATGGTATGGTGTTACAGTTCGCATAAGTGCCGACACACAGCTGGAATAAAAAACAAAAACATCTTTGCAGCCATTATGAACATTATAATCATATTTACCAGCATCACTGTAGTAAAAAATGCTCACTCATCATCCTAGTCTTCACTAGCATTCAAACTCCTTAAAACTCTCTGTGATATAAAACAGCAGAGGTAAAACTTTCATCCTTTCAAGTTAACTATGAAATTACTTTAGATAGATTTAAAATGTATCATCATTATCAACAGGTTTAACATGCTGAACATGTTTAAGAAGTTAATTTAACATAAACCAGACACAAGAGTGTTTAATAGGCGAATGATACAATATTCGACAGAACAAAAGAAAATTATAAACTATTACATGTTACATTTTACGCAATGCAGTCTAAACACGGCATTCGCTTACACAAGTCACCATCCATTTCTAGCAGTTCACTTTTGTCATAGCTATAATTATAATCACCATCGGCATTCTTCATTTAAAATCACAATAGCGGCAGTCACTAGAGAGAGTCAATGAAAGTGTACAGTGACTTGCTTGGTGTATCACATATAATAAGCACCCAAGTACTCGTACTGTACTTACTGGAGAAATCGTAGGTGTTGTTGTGGTGGTCATGGCTGTACAGGAACCCACTATGGACTCAGGCTGATAATAAAGATGGTTATATTTTATTTAGATGATGAGAAAGAGAGAGAGAGAGTGAGAGAGAAAGAGAGAGAGAGAAAGAAAGAAAGGGAGAGAGAGAAGGAGAGAGAAAGAAAGAGAGAGAGAGAGAGAGAGAGAGAGAGAGAGAGAGAGANAGAGAGAGAGAGAGAGAGAGAGAGAGAGAGCAAGGAATGGTAGCGAGCGGAATCATGGAGTTTTGGGTGACGTAGGGGGGAATGGAGTGATGTAACTGAGTGAGAAAGAGATCCGGTAAGAAAGTGAGTGTTCAAGAAACTCTCATGTACAACTGAATTTAAAATATGAATAAAATGAATCAGATGTTTGTGAAAATTTCATAAGAGGCAATTTGGCTGTTTGCAGATCGTGCCTTAATGGCTGAATGCAGAATAAACTCACAAATTTTAATGTAAAGACATTTCGCTGATGTGTCATGCTTTTGGCTTTATAGAGGTGATGGGCTTGGTGGCTGAGTGACAGTGATTATGGTAGAACTTATCATATAGTGTCTTACTTACATAACAATAACTGTTTCCATCTACTGAAGCAAGACAGCATGTTGGATTACTGGGGTTCGAGCAACAAGGCCTGGTGTTACACTTGGCATACGTGTCGGCACATGGCTGGAACAAAATGTTATCGTGTGTTATAGAAGAATACCTTGTTATTTCCAATCAAATCTGAAAGAGAGGGTGGCATTTATACACTACACACTATCCCCTCTGTCAATCAGAATGCGTAAATTCAGGAGTGTTTCAGCTTCTCGGTTTTGTTTACGAAATTTGCCGGACTTTCGGAGCTCGACTCCTGAACCTTATCGTCAGAATTCCATGATGTTGTCCCTAAACCATGCCCTAACTTGAAGCATAGTTAAGATACCCGGCACTGGCACCACGTACTAGACTATTTGCTTTTCTCCATGAGCTGTATTCAGGACACTCCTGCCTAGAGCTTGAGAGAGGTCCTAGACAAAGATAATGTCTCGGTACCACCACACAAAGGTGACAACAATAACGACAACAACATGTCCTTTATTCAACAAGAAGAACCATTTTTAATGTGTGGTCCAAAGAAAGGTCCAGGGAAATTTGGCGCGAATCCAGACGGCATGTCACTATGTCACTTAGTCACTTAGCTGGACATTCTTAGGTCCTGTCTTTTTCTTTGGCAGTCCGACGAATCCGGTTCAGTCGGCCCCGACACGCCACGGAGTGAGTCTGACTTCATCTACAAGGGAACAGAGATTTACCTACCTGTGTCCTGCCGTTTCCAACTTCACACCCTAAATCAGTGTAACACAGACAAGTACACCACAATGTACTTACCAGAGGTGCAGTAGTGGTTGTTATGGAATTGCATGACGGCACCAGATACTCAGGCTGATGACAAAGACAAATAGAATTGCATATTTTTATATTGGTGTTTAAAGACACGAAAGAATTAAGGAAAGAATGATAATGGGAGGTTAAATATTAATAAAGCATAAATAAAACGGAGACTGGGAAGACTGAATCAGAAAGAGTGGACATTCAAAGAATGCGTCCTTATTCGGAGATTGCCAAGAAGATCATACGAACATAAGAAATCACTCTAAAGACTGTGCAAACATTACCCCTGATCATTAGCTTTGTGCTCCAAGCAAGTCCGCGGTGCTTGATAATAATGTCCAATTTGCTGTACCTCTCATACACTAAAATGTAAACTAGAATTGATATTTCCTAAAATCTGCATTTCCCCTTGTCCTATTTAGGTAAATAGTTGGAGTCTATTTTATTCATAACATGAATTCATCCGCGCACAATTGATAGATTCTGACTACATTCATGACATCGAAAGTGTCAGGCAAATAGCAGGCTCAATGTTCATTGCCGTGTGTTAATGTTGTTTAAAAATGGAATTGGTTTCTTCCTCACGGCGTTTTCAGTGAGTATTAATGGTAAAACAAATGTGTCTGGCAGGTATCAGCAGGTATAAGTGACCTTTCTAATGAAGAGGTAGTAACAGAGAAATAGAAATGTGAAGAAATCTAAAGTACGAGGTTTGGTTTAGTTATACTCTTTTTCTCGATTTGACGGAGCGGTTCCTGATAGTGGTGGTGGTGATAGAGTTTGTGGTGGTGTCTTACTTACATAACAATAACTGTTTCCATCCACTGCAGCAACACAACATGTTGGATTGGCTGGATTCGAACAACAGGACCTGGCGTTACAATTCTCGTAAGTGTCAGCACAGACCTGAAAAGGAATTTATGATACAGATCACTCTACTTACTCGCAGTCCGTTTATTCCACAGCATAAAAGGATACAGTCTTTTTGATATGTAGATTTCACTGGATACTCTCCTCTCCTTTCCATCGCTCTCCTTTCCCGTGCTCTCAAGATGTTGCAGTTAAGCTTAGTCTAGTGTGACAAGATCGTTGTCAAAAGTATCCTTCACAATGGTTCTTTCTGTAGTCTTCATTATGATCATTGCCGTCGTCACCATCATCAGTGCATTCCTGAGTTTTCCTATCTTGCATACACCGATAGTTTTGGAGCCTTTGTCAACTCCAGTTCATCTTAAAAGAATACCAGCCGCAGCTGTGGGCCTTCAGCCTACCATTATTACTATTCGTATAACAAATGTTTTACTCCACGGATAAAATCAGTGAAATTATATAGACTGTTGGCATCAACCCACCGGATCCGTACTTAGCACGACACGCTGCCGAACAGGTTTTCTTGGTCTCATTGTTAATCTGGCAAAACCGATTCCACCGGCTCCGGCTCGCCACGACATGACTTTGACATTACTGTACAAAGGAATAGAGATAATGATACCTACGTCACGATTGACCGGATCCGGTGAGTTGACGATCTTTGCCTGTGTGGCATAGACATGTTTGACACAAAGAACTTACCGAGGGTGCTGTAGTTGTTGTTAGGGAATTGCATGAAGGCACCAGATATTCAGGCTGATGATAAAGTCAGACAGATTAATTTCAGACGGAGGAAGGAAGAAAACGAGAGGTTATATGAAAAAATAAAATGGAAAGAAAGTAGGATGGAGAAAAATGAGGGGACACTTAAAGAGTCCGTCCTTATGCGGAGATACTATGACATGAGATATCAATCATTTTTCTTTTCAGAACAGTGTGTCGTAAACTGAGTTTGTAGATGTCACACCTAATCATTAATTTTATGCTGAAACAAGTTTTAGGTGCTAGCTAATGGTTTTCTGAGTTGCACTGTCGTTTTTATAATAAAACGTAAAATAGAAATAATGCCTCCAAATTTCAACACCTCTCTGGAAATCCTGATTTCCCTTTGTCTCTCTTTAAATCCATTTGTTCGTGCGTACCATCTATCTCAACAATACTAGCATCACTAGTCCACAATGCATAAATTCTGTCGTCGAGAGAGTCAGTTAAATGCAGACCAAACCTCCGTATCCATGTATTGTTAAGGAAAGGAACCGTTTTCTTCCACATGGCATATGGCATGAGTATTTAAGTGATAATGAAGTCAGTGTCTGGCATGTGCCAGTACCACTTGGGTATAACTGACCTATCCTATAAAGAATCGGCAAAGACGGGAACAAAAATGTGAAACAGTCTGAGGAATGAGGCTTGGTTTTCTTGTTTTAGATGTTCCTTCTCGATCAGGCAATAGGGTTCCTTGTGATGGTGGTGATGATGTGGATTTTGATGGGGTTTGTGGTGGTATCTTACTTACATAACAGTAACTGTTTCCATCTGATGCAGCAGCACAACATATTGGCTCGGTTGGATTTGAACAACAGGGCCTAGAGTTACAGTTTCCGTAAGTCTTAGCACAGATCTGAAAACGAAGACTTGATAATAAAGATCACTCCACGTGCCCAAATTCATTTAATTGCAAAATTTCTTTCATAAAACAAGATTACTGTATTCTTGATAACATGTAGATTTCACAGGATAATCGCAACTTCTGTTAATAGTAATTTCTCAGTTTAACTGTGCTCTGCGGCCCCTACTGGTGGTGGTGATGATGGTGATGGTGATGATGTAGATGTTGATGGAGTTTGTGGCAGTGTCTTACTTACATAACAGAAACTGTTTCCATCTGCTGCAGCAACACAACATGTTGGGTTGGCTGGATTCGAACAACAGGGACTAGTGTTATATAAACTGTTGGCATCAACCCACCGGATCCGTACTTAGCACGACACGCTGCCGAACACGTGTCGTTTACGGCTTCTTGGTCTCATTGTTAATCTGACAAAACCGATTCCACCATCTCCGGCTCGCCACGACATGACTTTGACATTACTGTACAAGGGAATAGAGATAATTATACCCACGTCACGATTGACCGGATCCGGTGAGTTGACGCTCTTTACCTGTGTGGCATAGACAGGTTTGACACAAAAAACTTACCGAAGGTGCTGTAGTTGTTGTTAGGGAATTGCATGAAGGCACCAGATATTCAGGCTGATGATAAAGTCAGACAGATTAATTTCAGACGGAGGAAGGAAGAAAACGAAAAGTTAGATTGTAACATTTGTGATGCTTGTTGTTTGTTT
>JAWQUT010000116.1:714203-729387 GCA_033807755.1 Ellobium chinense | reverse complement strand
GGAACAAAAATGTGAAACAATCTGAGGAATGAGGCTTGGTTTTCTTGTTTTAGATGTTCCTTCTCGATCAGGCAATAGGGTTCCTTGTGATGGTGGTGATGATATGGATTTTGATGGGGTTTGTGGTGGTATCTTACTTACATAACAGTAACTGTTTCCATCTGATGCAGCAGCACAACATATTGGCTCGGTTGGATTTGAACAACAGGGCCTAGAGTTACAGTTTCCGTAAGTCTTAGCACAGATCTGAAAACAAAGACTTGATAATAAAGATCACTCCACTTGCCCAAATTCATTTAATTGCAAAGTTTCGTTCATAAAACAAAATTACTGTATTCTTGATAACATGTAGATTTCACAGGATAATCGCAACTTCTGTTAATAGTAATTTCTCTCTCCTTTCAAAAGTTGCAGTTAAAAGTAATGTAGTAATATTCGTCACAATGATCTTCACCACTGTCGTCATTAAGATTACTGTTATCTTCATCGTCATCGATACTTTCTAGAACTTTCCTGTCCTCTGTATTAGCAACAGTTGCGGTACCTCTATTATTTCCAGTGTATTCTGAAATAATTCTCCCTGCGACTATGAATGCTCAGCCTAGTCCTGATGTTGGCAGGGTTCCCGTGTCTATCCGAGGTTAAGAAAGACACTCGACATTTTATGATTCTACACCAAAAACGCTTCAAAAAGCCAGGGTATCAAGCTGAAATCAATTACGTTTTCTTTTTATTGCCATTTAAGAGAAAAAGACCAAAAACAAAAATACAACAAAAAAACAAACACTATGTTAATCCATGGAGAAGATCAAGGAAATTATAAACTATGGTCACAATCCTACTGGACATGTGCATGGCATGTCAGGCCCTCAGACTATGTTATAATCTCCACTTTTCATTGTTAACTAAGCGAAAATGATTCTATCGGATCCTGTCGCCAGGACATGACCTTGATGTCACCTGACGTCATAATTTGGAATCTAAAGCCTTTTCCGGATCCGGTTTCGTGAAATATACAGATTCAGCACAAAGAACTTACCAGAGGTGCTGCAGTTGTTGTAACTGTTAAGGAATTGCATGAAGGCACCAGAAACTCAGGCTGATGACAAAGTATGAAAATTTACATGTAGGCTATTTTGATGTTACAAGAAAATAAAGAAAGAAAGAAAATAAGCATCTAGAAGGAGCGGAAGAAAATGAAAAACAAGACGAAAGGGTGCACTTAGTAAAAAAATTGGTCCTTAATTGAAAACAGCGAAGGAGGTAATAACAGCAGAATCTTACCCCCTCCCCTCCTCCACAATCTTTTCCTGTCTTCTCTTCTCCTTCCTCAAATTTCCTTCCAACCCTTTCGTTCACAACAGCACGAAATTCGCTTTCAATCCTTTCTCTCTCTTCGTTCTTATCCAACCCTCTGGCTCTACGCTCTCTCTTCCTCTTCCTTTCTCTCTCTCTCTCTCTATGTCCGTACTCTCACCCTCTCTTTGTCCTATGATGCTTTTAAAATACAGAGTGCCGTAACTCGGATATGAAAGATATCATAATGCCGTTGTCATGCACTTTCACAGCGCAAGGTTTTTTTCTTTATCACTGCATGCACTCTTCTTATTTCATTTACATATTCTAATCAAGGAAATCGTCATGTGCAAACGAGTGTGACTGACCTTCAATGAAAACAACAGGAAGACAAAGAAGCAACAATGTTAAGGTTGTAACTGGGTTCTCAGTTTAACTGTGCTCTGCGGCTCCTACTGGTGGTGGTGATGATGGTGATGTCACCATCGATACACCATCGATGTAGATGTTGATGGAGTTTGTAGCAGTGTCTTACTTACATAACAGTAACTGTTTCCATCTGCTGCAGCAACACAGCATGTTGGGTCGGCTGGATTCGAACAACAGGGACTAGTGTTACAGTTGTCGTAGGTGTCAGCACAGACCTGAAAAAAGTAATAAAAAAATATATACAACGGATGAAATCACTGAACATCATGCGGCAGAAAGGCCGATGGACCCTTTCCTAAAGCGGTTCTTATATTATACTCTTATGACATAATCAAACAGCTGATAAAATTTGAGTAGCTGAACTAGTCAATGAAAAAGGCAATGTTAGCTGCATTTGTCGTGAATGACGCCTGTTGATTGCCCTTTTTGTCAACTCAGCAACGTTGTTAGTGCTGATGTTGGTGATCTATGAAAATGCTGTCGGAAACACAGCTGTAGGTACCACAAACACCACCATCTACATCGACCTTGCCACAACCAGCAGTATACCCACAACAAACATCATTTCCATTTATCAATACTGTTCCCATCATTTCTAACACGTGTGGAATAAGAACATCAATACTACAACGGGAAGCAAAAAACAACACCATTATAATCAGCGACCACAACAACAACAATAAGTGTGATGAAATTCTAATTCTGTGAAGATTCTTGAATACAATAGAAGTTGGGCTTTTCCAAATATAAGTCAGTGAACTTTAAATCACGAAGCAATGTCGAGGCCTTTGTGTGTTATACCAAAGATGGAGTGTGCACCGCCGTCGAGTCGCTCTGGATCCAAACGAAAGAAATAAGAGATAGGGGCGTGATTATAACAACCGGTCTCCGTAATGAACCCCCACGCCCACCCTACCACCCATTCTTTCTAACCATTAATTATGAAGATATTTTGTCGGCTTTGGAAAGACTTCAGGAACAACAACAAATAAGGTATAGAATGCTATTTTCTGACTAAATCAAACAAAGTTACTGTTATTTTCGAGGTCATTACAACAAATCTGGGCCTCTTACTATTGTCATTGTTGTTAATGATATTGTTGTATTTATGATATACCGTTTAGCCTAGTCATGATAAGCCCTTCAGCATTATACTTGATGTTTGCAGCCCGTCCTTGTCCCAAATGTAGAAACAGCACTCTTAGCAAGAGCGGCATCAAGACACTCAAGTTTATGAGTTAAGAAAAGCTTAGGCGAGGGATGCTGGGATGAAAAGTCTGATTACCTCCAAATAGTAAGTAGAATGAGAAATCTTCATTGCACTTCCTATCAACGTTAAATAATAAAATTGAGTAAACGTGACAAGAAGTGAATTCCACAGTGGACTACGTTATAGATAGGACAAAGATTACAACAAAATAGAGTGCAACTATAATTTTATTCACTACGTTCACAACATGTTGCGAAACTATCGATACACTGTATCTTATATTAGAAAGCTGATGTACAGCTTAAACGCCAACTAGTGGTAATTTCCTTCTCTTGCAGGAACTGGTCATGAAACATCAACCAGAGCTCATCAGCGATAGATTTGTCAATGTCTTTTGATAGTTTTGGTATAAAAAAAGGTGATTTACTCCATATCAGCCTAACAGTACAATCACTTATTGAGCCCACCTTTGTATTCAAGACCTGAAGCTCATGTTGGTTCACATAACTTTGTTTTTCTTTAAAATTTCACTTTTATCACTGCTGCTTTTAGGCATACAACATCCTACTTTTTGATCAACTCTTAGTTACTGGGTTTCAGTATAAGGGCAATATAATAAGCAAGCAAACTGGGCAGAGTATATTCGTGTATTGGCATTTCAGTACAATGCTGTTCTCTGACAGAAATTTTTCACTTTTTTTTGGTGATTTTTGACATACTAGCGAAACAACTCAGTAAAATGGCTGAAATGTGGCGGCAGTTAGTATCCATATTGACAGAGAAATATAGAAATAAATATTAATTTCCAAATATACATGGCCAGTGTCAATTTAATTGACTTGAGTTTGCTTGATTTTGGTGACCTTTCCAGTTTTATAGAGAATGTCATGAACGTGATGGACTATGATGTCATGGCAGTTTTAATTTGCTGGCAATCACAGTCCTGTAGCAGCTCATTATATTGCACCAGATGCTGCTAATAAATGTGCTTGGTAGGCAAGTGATTCACACGGCGTTTGTTACCGTAGAGAACTTCCCTGAAAAGTAGAGTAGAACGTGTGAATGATTCCTTGCCAAACACCATCGATGTTAAGAGGCATGTTCGGCTCTTTTTACTGAACGAATTCCATTTCAGCTCGGTAGAAGGTTTTCTATATATATAAATTTTTATGTCATTGCTTTGGCACAGCTGGCAGTTCGGCTTGGCTTCTAAGATTTGTTCACAGGATGGAATGACTAGGAAGGAGGACTGGCTTTCTGAGACGAGATAGGGTTCATAAGCTCATATGCGTAGTCCATTTGGGTCTGTCAAGTCCGTATAACTGGTCCATAAATATCGTTTATGTCGTATACAAAGAAGTTTGTCGTCGTCGCCGAAGTTAAGGTAAGGCTTCGGTGTTTCCATTGGAGTGGTTCTAACATGCATGTTACACGTCAGTCCTGTTCAGGACAAACAGAGGGAATGTCAGGAAGTTGATGTGACGTGCCGTGGACGGACCAGTCAGACTCATAAAATATATGTTGATACATGTCTCTGTTGTGACCATCACCTCTCTCCTCCATACCATCAACAACTTATCATCAGTTTTATGATAGTCAATGTCATTGGTGTTATCGTCACTCCCTCTCATCTTTTTAATATCACTTGGAAAGTTAATAAGAAAAACCATCTATCTACACACCTTCGCAACACTCATCTATATTAGAGGTCAGATTGTGCCGACACAGAGCTACGTCACGGTCTCTTATACAACCATACTACTGATTGAAAACGTTATGTCAAATTCTTCCTCACATATCCCGATGAAATTTTTGAAGTAGAAGGATACTATTTTACTTACGGTTCGCACAGTTTTCCAATTTTTTAACAAAAATCTTTACTTTAAGAGTATTTCCTTGATTTGTCATGTGTTCTTTAGTCGGAAATTTACTTGCCAGTGTTGGCAGACCGGGTGCGCACGTAATCATGGAAAAGAAGCTCACATTCAGTAAACCGGTGCTTTTTCCGGAATAAGCTAACCAGGTCGTCATTTTGAAAGATATGGTTAAAGTCTGAGAGCGGCAAACCCGTGTAGCTTTACTACAAAGACTCTATTGGTTTGGTTTTGATGCACTCACTGCCTTTCAAACAAGGAAGAGTGTGGCAGTTTCCATGTGTGGGATGCTGTTTAGTGTCGGACGTCGCTTCAGTTGTTTCCTGTATCACACAGCTCTTGAGTCAATTAAAATACAGTCTGTAGTCTCCATGTTTTAAATATCTATCGTGTGTTCAAGACATCTGTCGTTGTGTCAGTCAAAGGCAACGATAATGGGGAAGTGCCAATGTTGCTTCAATTATTTTACTTCCTGCTCAATGATCTGGTGAATCAGCCCTTTTGGATTAAAAGTTCGGAAATGTTTGTAAACAGTTAAGGAAATCGCCAATAACCCCTGAAACAGAGAAAAATCAGTACTTACAACAGGCACTAATGTTGTTGTGGCTCCTGTTGCTGCTGCTGCTGCTGCTGCTGCTGTTATTGTTATTGCTGCTGTTGTTGCTGCTGTAGTGGTTGCCATAGTTGTCGAGTTGCAAACATTTCGGAGGTCATCAGGCTGAAACAGAGACGTGAAAAAACTTGACAATGGAGACAGTGACATAATTATGTTCATATGTTATGTTCATATGTTCTTGTGATGCTGATGCAGCTGATATGTCTGTCTGCTGTATGTTGTGTTAATGGATGTGGAAATATGACACTGGAAAAAATGGGACAGTACAGATAATGCAGGAAGTGTAAAGTGTTGATTTTGGCGGCGCTGGTGCTCGTTATGGAGGTAATGGCGCCCCGTTGGTGCCGCCACTGTGCCAGTCACAGTGGTGACTGTATGGAAGCAGCAGTAGAGTTCATGGTCTTGTAGCCGTTTTACATAACGAAGCTTTCCTGACACGGCGTGTGAAAGTTGTATCTGTTTGAGCTGTGGACAAAAGAAAGAAAAATGTGGGTTCGAACCCTCCAGTTCCCTTCCAAAATACCAACCAAAGAAGGACACCGAGATTACGGCCTCTGTATTGCTCACCCTCTCTCGAGATTCAGGAGCCACAATGGGTCGAAACATAGAATTTGTGCATATTTGTTTTATCTGAGGACCTTACACAATAGAGAGTTGTCATTCCATCTACATGGCAACAAATGTCGTCTTCCAAAGTTCATTTACTCTCAGGAATGTTTCACTTACATAGCAATAACTGTTTCCATCTGTTGCAGCAGCACAACATGTGGGACTGGCTGGGTATGAACAGCAAGGCATGGTGTTACAGTTCGTGTACGTGTCAGCACACGGCTGGAAAAAAAACACATAATGACTGGTGTCAACACCATTTTTTGTCAATATTATTGGCAATATCATTGTCCCAGCTTTCATCATCTTCTGTTGACGACTCTATTTTACAAAAGCTGTTGTATCACTCCTGGAAAATGTGTCCAATCGGTTCTGGCTAAGTAAGTAGTAACGACGATATAGTGATGGGCCAGTATCAAAACCAAGTACCTGATGGCGAGAAATATCAAGTTATTTGAATCTTTAAGACTGATCTCAAGAAGTTACTTTTTTTTATTTCATCCATCATACTTTAGGTGTTATTCTCACTAAGTCAGATTCACTCGATGATTTTTTTAGAGGTATTCTTGGTATTGTGTACTACTTGCGAAAATATTAGTATCAATCGGATCTTCACCTAAGGCCTTGCCCATCACTTCTACCTGCTTACAACCAGTAACGAGATTTTCTATGAAATGTTTTCCTTTCTTTATAAGATGCAATAGTCATCCATAAACAAACATATCATCCAATAGTGACAAGCTGTGGAAAGATAATAAAATCAGAACTACTTATTTTTATCATGAAACCAACCCTTTGCCATACCGATAGTGGTACCATCGAAAAATTTTGAATTTAAGAAAGTTTGACATTTTAGAATTCAATCTAAGTGTGCCAAGAAGTGCAAAGATCGTTACAGCGTTTAATAAATTTTCATAATCACAGTGCTGATGCCTTATGTGCGATGTAAACTCATTTGTTTGATCATCCTTGTTGTGTTGGTTTTGCACTGTTTGTAGCTTTGCAAGCACAGCTGTGTTTGGAGTTTCTCTAAACTTGTTTTGAATTGTTTAAAGATATGCATCTTTGATACAACTTTCAAGTATGTTGTGCTTATTTCATTACCAGGTTAAAAAAAAAGTAGACATGCCCACATATCATACCTGTTATCATCAATTTTTCCGCGTATTTTAATGGTCATCAACTATTATGGACTTAATCATCACTTTTTTTTTTTTTGGTCATCGAACTTATTATTTCCGAAATCCATGCGGAAATCACACTCGGAGACATGACAAACGAAATTATTGTTGTGCACCATGACATGGGCAGCATCTGATAATAATATCGTTTTTGTCACCATCATTGTGATTATTACTTTTTTTTCCGCCATCATAGTTGTGTTAATCAGAAGGACCTAAAATACACCATTCATATCGGAGTAACACAAGCATACACTGCGGCGGTATGGTCAGACCGGGGGCAGTGGACACGTCTTAAACTGCAATTAACATTGGGGGAGAAAAAGGCGCGAAATAATCTCCAAAGAAGAGTAGAGAAAAGAGGAGAGATTGAGAGAAGTGAGGAACAGAGAGAGAGAGAGAAACAGAGAGAGGGAGAGAGAGAGAGAGAGAGAGAGAGAGAGAGAGAGAGAGGGAGAGAGAGTAAGGGGGCAGATACGGAGATAGCAAATATAGCTACTTACAAGAGGTGTGGCAGTTGGTGAAGTAGTTACAGAACTGCAGGAATTCACCAGTCCTTCCGGCTGAAAACGAGTTCCATTAGAAATTAGAGAATGTGACAGACAGACAGACAGACAGACAGACAGACAAACAGACAGGCAGACAGGCAGGCAGGCAGGTAGGCAGGCAGGCAGGCTGCTAATGGTTTTATGATGGTTATGAATGCAGCTATGATGATATAGGTGATAATGACCTTGGCATATGCGAAAGCGGCTGTGGTTTCGTTTTGATAATGATTGTTAACGTACTGGTGTTCATGTCAAGTGTGGTGGTGGAAATAGTGCAGCTGAAGCTGAAGATGGAGAAGTGTGGTGACAGTGGTGCTGTTGTGTCTGACTGTGAAAGTGTTGCTGGCCTTACATAGCAATAACTGTTTCCATCTTTTGCAACAGCACAACATGTTGGATTGGTTGAGTTTACACAACAGGGGCTGGTGTTACAGTTCATGTAAATGTCAACGCAGGGCTGAGAGTAAAAAAAGAAAAAAATAATAATCGGCAGTGTTAACATCATCTTTTGTAATAAATAATGATTCCTGCACCTTCACGTCTTGAAATAAATTATCTTACATAAACTGCAAGATGTAAGAAACTGCTACGTAAAAAGATAAGCTTCTTATCCACGCACTGTCCGCCTACACAACTCCTTACCGTTATTAACTTTTTCAGCTCCCTATGAAGTATAAGCTGTCATTTTACAGATGTTGGACATTATAGAGCGTGCGTTCATTAGTTTTCACTGCCACTACTACGATACCGATATTTCTGCAGATGGACTAAATATGAATGAAATGTATTCCATAGGCAGTGACTGTATGGCTGTTGCAGTAATTGAATCAAAGAACCATTGATTGTGAATCCAAAGTCGTAATCATTTGGCCACACGCCTCACAGATTGTAACATAAGAAATATGAATACATTATCCTAACATCTCTTATTAACGCATCAGCATACTCGTCAACATTCAAATTAATATTATCACCGGCAGTGTCATTTTGGTTGACACATTTGTGCTGATCATACCACTCATCTTACTGCCATCAACAGAAAAGATCTTCAAGAAACACAACTCTGATAAAATACAGATGGATTATCTAGCAGGACATTACAACAACAACAACAACAACAAAAACAACAACAACAACTGCAACAACAACAATAATAATAATAATAATAATAATAATAGTAATAATTATAATGTCCTATGCCAGCTCAGGCGACTTGACACTTTTATTAGCCAACAGGTCTGATGATCCTAAGACCTTCTCCTCTCCTTGAGAAGCATACCGTGCCTCTAACAGTTACAGGCGCTGATCACTAGTATTTATACATGTCGAAGATCGTACTCCACAAAAATGATGCTGTTCTGGATAGAATTTCAAGTATGAGCTGAAACCTTGAACTTCTAGACATTTCGTTAAATTTTAGACATTAAGAAACTGATCTCGTTATGCTAACAAACGGTACTGTTTTGGTACAAATATCTGGGATACGGCGTAATACATAGATGGGCGCTGATAGTGTTAATGTGTACTTACAGGCGGCACGGTGACCATTGTGGTAGCTGGTTTGGTAGCTGCTGTGGTAATAGGAGGTGGGGGCGCAGTCGTGATAACTGGAGTTTGGGGCGTGGCTGTAGTAACAGGAGGTGGGGGCGCAGTCGTGTCAACTGGTGGTAGGGACGTAGCTGTGGTAATAGGAGGTGGGGGCGTGGCTGTGGTAATAGGAGGTGGGGGCATGACTGTGGTAATAGGAGGTGGAGGCGCAGTTGTGATAACTGGAGTTTGGGGCGTGGCTGTAGTAACAGGAGGTGGGGGCGCAGTCGTGTCAACTGGTGGTGGGGACGTAGCTGTGGTAATAGGAGGTGGGGGCGTGGCTGTGGTAATAGGAGGTGGGGGCGCAGTCGTGATAACTGGAGGTGGGGGCGCGGCTGTAGTAACAGGAGGTGGGGGCGCAGTCGTGTCAACTGGAGGTGGGAGCGTGGCTGTGGTAATAGGAGGTGGGGGCGCAGTCGTGTCAACTGCAGGTTGGGGCGTGGCTGTAGTAACAGGAAATGGGGGCGCAGTCGTGTCAACTGGAGGTGGGGGCGTGGCTGTGGTAATAGGAGGTGGGGCCGCAGTCGTGTCAACTTGAGGTTGGGGCGTGGCTGTGGTAATAGGAGGTGGGGGCGCAGTCGTGATAACTGGAGATTGGGGCGTGGCTGTAGTAATAGGAGGTGGGGGCGCAGTCGTGTCAGTTGGAGGTGGGGGCGTGGCTGTGGTAATAAGAGGTGTGGGCGGTGCAGCAGTAACAGGTGGCGAGGGCATTGCTGTGACTGGCGATGTGGCAGCCGGTGTGGTAAATGTTGAGGCAGCTGGTGTCGTGGCTTGTGGAGTAGTTCCAGAGACACAGGTGCTCACGAAGTCAGCGGGCTGATGACAGTAATAAAGAGAGCTATAGAGAGTTTCATGATGAGATCTACCACAGGCAGATCAGTCTTCAGACGGTCAGACGCGCTACAGACCAATTAGTGGGCGGACAACTGTAGAGTAAGCAGGTAATTTAACGCTTATCGGATACGTGGGTGTGCAAAACTTCGGACATCTTGCGGGAGGTTATGATTACTTGACAGATGACAGAATGAGATAGAAAAGAGTGATATTACGGACTGCGCACACGATGATGGTGGTGGTGATGGTGATGATGATGGTGGTATTGGTCGAATGGTTGCTGACGCTCATTATTTTTCTGTTCTCTGAGAAGGACAAAAGTCCAAACATTTAGAACCTGTATTAAAGTTTTCATGCCACAGTTTTGAATGTTTCTATATTTTTGAAAATGATAGTGATAGAAATGGTGAATGAAGTGGTGATGAAAGTAGCAGCGAGGTGACACCGAATTACGTTTTAGATCTTTAACAATATGACCATCCTACCAAACGTCTTTATGCGTGATGAAGAATAACATATATTTTTTAAAAAAGGATAAAAGATAAAACACACTTTAATGACCTTTCACAGGAAATTTAGGTCAGACAGGTGACATTCCCATATATAAAAAGGTAGGAGCATTAATCTATATTCCCACAAAATGGGCCCATCTTACCGAACAAAATCAGAGGTAATTTATAGAATCATTTGGAGAATTAACAGCCAGAGGACTGCTGTCTTTGTACCATCAGCAGTCTGGCACTTTATGGCTAATACAGTTATGGTAGACACTCGGGTTGATTCTGCTCTTTTCCGTACAGTGCGCAGTGCTATTCGACCCCAGTTTACTCCTCTTGT
Organism: Ellobium chinense; assembly: GCA_033807755.1. NCBI lineage: Eukaryota > Metazoa > Mollusca > Gastropoda > Ellobiida > Ellobiidae > Ellobium > Ellobium chinense. Next base: position 718,366 of record JAWQUT010000116.1, on the reverse strand, counting down.
GTTCATAGGCCCACTATTTACAACTTGGGTGACCGCTGCTACTGTCAGCCCGTTCACAACCAGCAAGCTGGTTGTCTTGGATTGTCCGGCACACAATGCCTTGGAAACGCCACTCTACTATCTCAGGATACTGTCACATGGTAAAACTCGACCGGGAAAAGGTCACCATTTGTAAGACATGCTAAGGTTAGGGTGAGAATTTAGTTTTAAACTAGATATTTTCTTAGAAACAAAGCTGGCTGTTCATTTTTTTTCCCCTCGGTTGAAACATTTATTCTTCCTGATCATCTTTCTGGTTACTTTTTCAGACTGATAGTTAGTTTTAGGCAAGAGAGAAGCCCAATGATTTCTCTCCTCCCTTTGACAGACAGACAGACAGACAGACAGACAGACAGACAGACTACAAGTGCCAACATTAGAAATATAAGTTTGGGGGTCGGGGTGCAGCGGGCAAGGCTAAATCTACGGGCTTATTGGACTGCATCTGAGATCATGTAAACAAATTAACTTACATAACAATAACTGTTTCCATCTCTGGCAGCAGCACAACACAGTGGATTGTCTGGGGTCGAACAGCAAGATACAGTGTTGCACATCTCGTAAGTGTCGGCACAAACCTTGAAAGTTATTGACATCGTCATTAGTACCATTTTCTTGAACAACATTTACAACAACAACATTGAAAATGATGTAAAGAATAGTCCCGCACCGGTCAATTGCCCACTGATCCTTTCATGCTGAATAGGAACTCAGCCGAGAAGCAACACAGTGGTGTTTGTCCAAAGGCTATCCAAATTATAATTATACATAGACTTATTTCCGAAGGCAATATCTCTAGAGTCTGAGCAACAGATGTAACTATTTATCACAAACAAATTTTTGACAATTGAAATAGCAATGATCTGTAGTAGGATGTCTGAAAAAGGAACAAAGCAACATAAGAGAAACAACAAACAAAAAAAAAAAGTTAGCAAAACTGAGACCTGAAAACAAAGATGCGGGCAGGAGAAATGCAAATTTAAAAAAATGGGAAGACTTGAGTGAGGGACAAATAGATGGATAACTAATGAGCTGAGAGATCTAATAATCTATACAGGAAACTACTATGAACTGATAAAAGGATGTTAACAATGTTGAAATTTTACTCACATATGTCGGCGTTTCCGTTGTGGGTGGATCGATGGTTGTTGTATTTACGGAGTTCACGATAGATTGGGGCTGAAATAGTTGGTAAATAGCTTTTACAAGGTTTGACAAGAAATCAATATGTACAAATTATGGTGTTGCATAATGCTGAATTCGCTTTCGCTATCTGCATTCTTTATTTCGTTGGTTTTTATTTTTCAGAGGCTTTTCTGGATAAGAGATCAAACGGTTATTGTGAACAGAAGCTTTTCGCGATCACAGGACCAGTCACATATCGCATTTATCTGAAAAGTCCATGTCGATTACAATAAATCACCACTCAAACAAATGGTGAAAACGGTGTATGAGTTGAGTCTAAGTCAGAACCTGTCTATATCATAGTTTATATTCGCGCCACTTAGAATATGCAATAATATTATGGGGAAGGCATATCGACGCTGGACTTCGACTGCCAATGAAATCTCTTTTGCGAGAAGAAGAGATATATAGGCCAATGTATAAAAAAATACAAGTGTGCAATAGGCCTATTGATCTTTATAAAACATTTTATGACGACACTCCTGCTGGCAGTATGAAGAGCTTTGGTTGTTAAAGTCTGTGCAGTTCCTGGCCAAACCCTAATAAGTTAAACGTCCTCAAATCAGTGTAGGTTAGCTGGCTTAAATTAACTGTCTAGAGGGACATGGTTTTTTTTTTAAAATTCTTCCTCCCTGTCAGGAGTCATGTGAACACAGCTGTTGCCTGTCCTAGTGCATTTTGTTCTTTCCATGACCTTGGTATTGAATAGATTACGGCAGCACTAATTGGGGTCAGGGCTTTCAGAAAGATAGTGCATGCAAATGAACTAACCCTCCTTCTGTTCACATAGCCAGACGTCCCTACTGGGTTTTCGTGAGGGTAGGTTCAAACTATGGCACACAGACTAGCACAAAATTTTATTTGTTGCAACATTTTTGTAGTACTTAGATGCTCCTATGGATCATTTTGACTGTTGGAATGGGCAGCTAAAATAAGGACTAAGCTGAAAGCCTCAGACTCTGCCCAGCCCCAGCCCCAGCCCCAGCCCCAGCCCCAGCCACTGCCCCAGTCCCGCTTAAAGTGATGTCCCTTTTGTGATATGGGTTGAAATATTATGAAACTAAAAGAGAGCCAACTCCTTTCTCTGCCTCTCCAAGATCTGCTCCTTGTTCGGCCAGCGAGGGATCGCCGATCGTAGTTGTCCGACTCGTGGAGAAGTCAGCCCGCCATGTCTGCACTACCTGCCTTTCTCCATCTGACTACACTTGTACAGGGGAAGAGAAGGACGATGAGTTGAAAGCATGGAGGAGGAGGGAGCTGAAAGGATGCCACACTCCTGAACACATGGTTGCAAGTACTCACGAAACAGTAATCCTCTTGCTGTGTAGGTGCACATACTAGAGGGTCTGAACCCCCAGGACAGCAAGGCTTGCTTGAATTGCATGATTGGTATACGTCAGCACAGGCCTGGAATGACATCGTTGTCACTATCATTATTAGCCGTGTTGTCATTAACGTTATTTATCATCATCATTACTGCCATAGTTATCGTTCGCAATACAGAAGATTCTCTCTTAACCAGATATTACATAATAACATATATAATATAAATCACTTAATTTGGATCACATGATGTATCAATCATTAATATATATTTTCAGTAAGAAAGACAAGTCGATGAAGAGTGAATAGAATCAGTTAATCCATGAACAGTCAACAAATAAAAGAAAGAACGTGATAGTAAATAACTTACACTTGATGGTGCAGTCATTGTGTATAAAGACAATGATAAGAATTTAATATACTTTAATACATTTTCGGACTTACGTCCTTCATCGAGAAAGTGACAAAAGTTATGAGATTTTTAAAAAATGAACCAAAATCATGAAAAAAAAAAAGTTCTACCAAAACCAAACATCCAACTGGGAATATGATCACCATATTCAAAAAGCATAAGAATCGTGTATGTAGGTTTGAATAGTTGCAACTATTTTACAAAACATTACACACATTCTAGATATTTCATCTATTGTATAGTGAAACTTAAATTTCAGATGTCCTACTCGTATACTTCACAAATGAGTTATTTGGAAGAATTTTGTATATATTGGTCCTCTTCAAGTAGTACTATCATATACTGTAACAGCAAAATCACCATAGCTATCAAAGTCCATTATATCGTTCTTTGAGATGATAGTGACCCAGCCAAAAAAAAAAAAAAAACATCATCAGGGGGATAAAGAGAAGAAACCAACACCTTCTTAAATCACTTTAGAAATGGGTTTTTGTGGGTTTTTTTAGCGAAGATTTAATTTTCGAGAATAGTCGGAAATGGCTTTTCACGAAAAGTTATTTTTTTTGCGATTATAGCATGATGGTGTTCTCATAATATTATGTGTATTAGATCAGAAGTTTTTGAGTGATCCTGATTGAGATTACGGGATCGTCAAACTGACAACCTGGCTTCGCATTGATATAAAAACATAATGTCCAAATAATGAGGGGTAGTAATCACCAAAGATAGCAGCATTTGCTTTTTCCCTTGCGAGTTACCGCACCTTTATAAATTATTTACTAGTAATGTGCATTCTAAAAATTTCGAAGAGAATAGTATTCGCGGGAAGTAATTTTCACGTCAAGCCCAGCTGATTAAATTCGCGCAAATTAAGAAAAACAAAACCACTTTCACAGTAACATATAATGAATGTTAACTCTCTAACTTATCTACTCACTTGTTGTCTTATTTTACTATACACTCATCGTACTTACAAGTACTTACCTGTGCTGCTGCGAATCTTATGGTGATAGCGGAAACAATGACGATGAAAATGAAGGTGACAGATCTACATGTATGCATGCTGTCCTGCTGCTTTCAATTTGATCTGAAATTCAGTAAAGCCTAATCCTGAGAGCGTTGGAAAGGACGAGAGAGGATATGAAAGAGACGGAGACGATAACAGAAGGAGAAAAGAGAACGGACTCCTCACCCTCCTCACCCT
>JAWQUT010000116.1:673397-708168 GCA_033807755.1 Ellobium chinense | reverse complement strand
TTCCCCCCCCCCCCCGGGGGGTAACTTCATACCGGGGGTAATTCTAATCCTTTACACCGGTAGTCGATCTAATAGAGATCTAATAGAACATTACTTCCCGAAATTAATACCGTTTTAATCTGCTGAGGCAAGAAGTTCAATGGAGAATTTTATTTTTTTTTGGTATATAAAATGTGATACGAACATTGGGTTTATCTTTATGCTTTGTTTGCAACAAATGATTCCATCCACATGTGAAGTTTTTGAAGTTACCGAATCAGTACCCGATTACTGTGAAAGACATCGGTTAGTAGTACGGTATTTTGTTTGGCAATATTCAGCTAGTTGCACGCGATTACGCTCAGCACCAAGGTTGCCAGACTTGGCGTTTTCGAAGTGAAATACCAGTTATCTGGCTGTTTTCCAAAAGCGCTTGGCTCTCAAGTAACTCTTTGGCTCCAACGGACAGCCAATTCGTTGTTAATTCGCTCAAAGTGTATGGTATTCCAATTGATCAGGCTTCTGTCATAACTTTCTGATAAACAGGAATCAAAGAGCGATCTCTGTTCCCAACCAACAGTCATTATTATGTTGCTTGAATACATGTAGGGAGATTTATAATAATCATTTTATCCACTTAGAACCATTTTCACATTTCGTAATAATTTTTTGTTTTATTTCAAATATTGACCCCACCGGGTAGGTCCTTTGCAGACATGGTTTGGCCCCTCCTTTTTCTAAGTGGTTAGACTCTTGCTCGAAAAAAAGTCTGGCAAGGCACTCGAAAACGAAACTAGTAACACACAACACTTCGTAGCACGTGCTGTGTTGAAGTTAGCAGCATGCCCTTATTCGAAGTAAATGCAGAAGAGAGAACCGGTAAGACTGATGGTGCCAAAAGCCAAAAGTCTAGCAAGACTCTAGCTAGGCCTACTCAGCTGTCTTGATTTAGTCTAGTCTAGTCTATCCTCTATCCAGTCTATTTTCTAAAGATCATTAGATAGTCTAGTCTAGATCTCAAAATCAGATAATCAAGTTCAAGAACATTTTTTAGACTGCAACTGATATGACTGATAATGCAAAGGGGACTTTCTCTAACAACAGCACCGATTTACTATATTTAGTCGAAATATCGATCTAGTCCATGACCTGTCTATGACTAAATGAACTGTATCATTATCATTGCGGTGCTGTCCTTCGAGATAGCCACAAAGGGATGTCGTCAATCTTAGATTGTGACAAGTGAGTAAGCTCTTGCCACATGAAAACAGGTCCATGCGTGAACCTTTCGGCTTTCTCTAACAACAGCACCGATTTAGTTGAAATATCGATCTAGTTCATGACCTGTCTGTGACTAAATGAACTGTATCATTATTGTTGCGGTGCTGTCCTTCAACATAGCCAGCCTTTCCTGTTAAGTTCTTGGGATGCATGAACAGAAAGAATACAAAATATGTATGTAAAATTTCTGTCTACAAAGTGTCTATAGATAGAGAGTCAGAGTTTCAATTAAGTCAGACATTATAGAGATTTTGAATCACAATAAACAGATAAAGTCAGACTTTATGGAGAGCCGCGCACAAGGTAACTCATTTAGGTGGAGAGATAGGCCTAGCTCTGGCTGACCAATCAAAGAGCTTAGTTGTACATGGGGCCTGGAGTGGAGGTGATAAAAAGGCACACATTCCCTTCCCATGCCTCATTTGATTGCTGTGCTTACTACCGCACATACCTAGAAATGAAAAAAGAAAACACATGCTGCATCCGATCGTGGCTTTTCATTATTCCACCCAGACAGTTGGTCAATAGGAGCAGCTCTCGAATTCGTCTAATTTGCTCTTTGTAGTTTGATGTTATCCTCTAGACTAGATCTATTTGGATCCAGCAAAATGTACTGTAAAGTCAGTCCTGTCCTTTTCCTCTTTTTGCCAAAACCTCTCTGAGTGTCTCTCTCGGTCTCTCGCTTTCCCTCTCTCTCTGTGTTTCTGTCTGTCTAATTCTAGTGGTTTCTCTCATGGCCCATGGCTTAGTCATGACGAAGAGTATTTTGGGTTTGATCAGAAGAAATATCAAGATGATAAAAGGGGAAATCACAAAAGGCTGTAACAAAAAATTGAAACAAATGTTGGTCCTTTTTCTATTACTTATTGGGAGGTGGATGATGTAGGCCTGAGTGTCCGAGGTCCAACAGTGATTATTTCTCACTGATTTGGACAACTTTGCGCACAATGGCCTGCATTCATAGCTGTGTGACTCAAAAACAACACCACAAGAAAAGTGATAAGCTACACACATGTGTGCCCTTAGCTCTGAAAACATTGGGTCATGCGTAGTCACCAGACTTTGAACTGTACACATATCAACATGCTTCCCCATGTAGGATATTTATAAACCCCATCAAATTCAAATGGACATAGACTTAAAGGAGGACACGCACATCAATTTTAAGTAATTTTCCGTTTTCCAATACTTTTCTGTTTGAATATTAATTATCTGTGGTACCCACTGAGTCAAGTTTATGAAGAAAAAGCATCAATCTGTTACCATGCGCATATGTAATATGACGCAATTAGGAGAGCTAGAGTTGCCGGGTTTGGCCCTTGCATCCAGAATTATTCCCCTTCCCCGTTCAGCAGCTTGTGGCAAAAACAATGATGTCTCTTAAAGTTCCAGCAGCTACAGACACCTCTATCCGACAATGTATTATTTAACTTTTACTTAAGATTCTAGTCATCCAAATTCAAACATAAAGTTTGATAGTGTAAGCCAGATAAAGTATTCTGCATTTTTATTGCCTCAGCATGATTTTGTGTGACATATATATCTACTCTTCACAGAGGAATTAAAACATTCATACCAACATGCTACCACATGTCCACTGAGCATCGGCTAGACAGCTTGGCCATGCGGCTAGAAATATGACATAAACTACAATGGCTGACATGTGCGCAGTGGGTGTAACTTTTAGGACTTTGGATAATGTAACCCTGTAGGTTATCTGGGGCCAGCGGAGGCATTATATCATTATGACAAACGTTTGGGCAACTGTTTCATTGGAATAATGGGGTATTGTATGATTTAATATGGTCTGTAGGACGATGCAACTTTCCTTTAATAAAGTGAGGGTATTAGACTGCTCATGTGTTGTAATATCAAACAGAGAGCTGTCACTGATTATTAATTATACAGTCTGGACCAAGTTTACAACTATGACTTTCCATAAAGCCCAACTTCATAGTGAGTGTGACTCTCTATGGGCTAGCCTTTCTGCCTAATCTAGGGAGAAAGCCCAGATGCAGATGGATGGGTAATAACCACAATCTAGATCAGATTTAAGAGGATTTGTAGCGCTCTGCTAGCAGTATTTTCTTCAGGTCATAGAAGTTGGGGGAGACATTTCCCCCTTGTCATATATTTGAGGGGGATTTGTAAATTTTTAAAGGGACTTTAGCTTTGTCTTAGGTGATGCAAACTTTGAAATAAAAAAGGGAGATCAGGATGTGTTCAGTGTATTTTTCAGGGGGAGAAATGCTGAGAAAAGGATTGACCTTGACCCTTGCCTTAAAGTTGTTGATGAGACAGCATCTTCCTTTGTGTCTGGCGGATATATATATTATAGGTTATAAACAGAATCATGTTACAATTGGCTTGGTGTTTTCTCCAGATTTCATGATCGCTTGATTTACTTCTTAGATTTCAAAATCCCCTGCAAAACTTCATTGAAAGTATGCTGATCATCCCATAGTTTCTGTGCAGAAACTGAAAAAATTTTGAGAAAACTTTAAAATCTTCCTCAAGTTTTACAATTCCTTGCCCAAATTTATGATGAGGGTGGAGTGTTGCCTGTATCTCATATGACCTGGAGAAAACACTGCTGGCTAAGAGTAAGAAATGTGGCCCAACGGATTTTTTGATATTTCCATGTGGTCACTACTGATGACTCCAGTATCTGCCAAGTCTGGAAAGGCAAAAACAGGAATGGCAGAATGCTACCAAAATTTAAATCCAAGAAAATGGCATATTTTAAAGAAGGAGTAAACAGAAAGAAAAATGAAGCAACTTCAGTCATGAGCAGAGACCCACAAGTTAATCATGGTCTCTCAAAATTTTGCTTTTGCCTGCTGATATCCATGTGAAGTGAACACAGGGTAAACTTTGCCTTCAGTAGCAGTATTGTAGGCAGAAGTTCCTAACCCTATCCCTCAGCCTAATCCTAATGCTCATTGAGAAGTGCCACTATTGTCCATAAAAGCAATCATCGCTTTTAAAAAAGTGCGCTGAACACAATATAAAACTAATAATAGTGAATGAATCGGCTAAATTACTTTACATTTTCGATTTTATCTTATATTCAGGCAGAAATGCTGTACTTACTAACTCAGCTTGGCTCATTTTATTGAAATTTTCACAAAAAATCTCTTCAGTTTGCAGATTTGGCAAATATAGAATAGTCAGTATTGATACTGCAAACTTAGGTGGTACTCTACTCTTAAGGAATTCCTCTGCGTTAGTTATATTTAGATATCTAACATTCATGCAGTCTGAAATATCATGACATTGTCAATATCATATTAATATTTTATATTTATTTCAGTTGCTGTTCGCTTTTCAAATGGCACACTGAAGACAAAAGATTTTGAGAGAGTAAAACTAAATCATTACACACAGAAAGCAAGTTCTGGCAATGGTGCATCCAAATCAAGGAATATTGTAGTAAGTCAGTTTTTTTCTTTGTTCCTTTTCTGTTCCACACACCCACATCCTCTCTCTATTTTGTCTCTTTTTCTGTGCCTGTCACGACTTCTTTGTGTGGGCAGGCCAGGCTACTTAGTCTGGAAAAATTCTAAAGCGGTGTTCCTTGCTGTACTGAACAAGAGGCGAAAGAAGTATAAATATATTATACTTCAAACCTGATTTATGGCAGCACTGGGTGAAATACATATTAGAACAAAGGCACTTGAAAATAGCCTGCTCCTTTCTTTACCTCAACAAGAACAACTCCTTGTTTGGCCTGCATGGGACTGCTGCCCAGTGTCCAGAGGCATGTGCACCTTATCCTACCTGCACACCCTATCTGTATACCCTCCCTTGCCACTAACCTACATTTGACACATATTAGCAAAGTGTCTCCAGAGTGCCTTGAGGAAAGATGGGGAATTCTTTCCATGGCTGGATACCCTGAGGATAGGGCAAGAGAAATGCAAGGGAGAAAGTACAGGCTAGTTAGTGTACTCAACCAACCATTGCCAAGGAATTTCTGGAGTAGTGTCCCTTACCGTGCGAAACGAGAGACGAAAAAAGGAGCTAGTATGCATATAACTTCAAAATGAACTGAAGAGAATCAGTTCCTGTTTTGCCTCGGTAACACTGCGCGTGATTTAGCTTGCATGGGATTGCTGTCTCAAAATTCTCAGGCATGTGGAGCAGTCACCCTGCTCTGTTAGCACTCCCTTTCTCATCAGCCGTCTACATCTATCTTAATTTCATCTTCATATTTTGCCTTTACTGTTGCTATTTCTATTTCCTGAAACTCAGCTTTCTTTGCACCTTGGTTTGTAGTGCTAAGACCATCTCATTCCTGTTTATAATGATTTCCACTGCATTAATCATGGGAAATCAGCCTTTGGTTGATTTAATGTTCCTGGTTTTCATTTTCTCTTTCTTTTTGAATATCCTTATGTTTTTACTGTGTTAGTTCTGTCTCTTAATATTAATAACTTTCATTATTCTGCCTTCAGTAACAGTTCAGCATTCAAGTAATCTACATAGACACATAAATTTGTCTTTGTAGTGTTCTTATTATTATAGTGTTATTATTATAATGTTATTATTATAATGTACACCAAAACACACTGTAGTGAAACATGCAAACTCATAAGTTCAATTCGGAACTGCTAGATCAGTAGAGAGCATCAGCAAGACTGAACACTACCTAAACTGGCTCTTTTGTCTGATCATTTATTTGAACTATGATCTTCTAAATTTCAGACAGCAGAAATCGATGGCATAACATATGTAGGCAAGAACTATGGAACAGCAAACAGACTTCCAACAGATACTTGCGAGTAAGTGTTTCAGCGGTGCATTGATGATTGCTCTCACAATATGTCATGCACGCCAACTGTCAGGTTGGAAACCTTGTTACAAAGTGAGGTATATCGCAAAATATTCAACTAATGAAATCTGTCATCTAATATTTCCACTTTTAAGCAGTTTCATGGAATTTTACCATTTTGAAATTTCTGAATTTTACGTATACATGTAAATATACAAAAGGTTTACAGTCCTGCTGTACTCTGTTTTAAGCACAGAATTTGAGGACCAAAGAGTGAAAATCTATAGAAATGTTCATGGGTTAGACACTGAACACTTTCCTTGTGCTAAAAATAATATGTTTATCTATAAGGCAGCAGTATTAACTAATACTAGTAACACTGGTGTGCTATCTCTTGCCTTGCAGTTACTACCTTGGCATCCATAACAAGAAAACTGGTAAAATGAAAGTGATATCAGCCGACCTTTTTCAGCTTGAGCCATGGGTCCAAGGTAAGTGTGGAGGAACACGTAGAAATGTTTCCAATATCCTCATAGAAATATTACATATATATGCAATATTGTTTATGTCTGTATTCTTGTGAAGTAAACACTCTGTGGCATTGTAAAACATATTCCCCTGAGGCTAAACAGAGGTTGATTTTATCATTTTTTCTTTGTTTTTTTTATATTTTTCTTTTTTAACATTTTAGCTTCTCTACCAATTTATTGTGACTTTTGCAACCATTCCAGAGGTAGCAAAAGACATGATAGTGAAAAATTAGTTGGGAGACACACTTAATTAATATGATTAATATTAAGAAATAGGTAAAGATTTTGCAGCATTGTTTCCTATTGTCTTGATAAATTTCTGTCAGAGAGTTCTATGAAACATCAAGTTACAGAACTTCAATCTTTATAAGCATGCTTTTGGAACTGGATGATTCAGTGCTGTGAATATTATTAAATCATTTGGCATTTTGGAACTGGATGATTCAGTGCTGTTAATATTATTAAATCATTTGGCATTTTGGAACTGGATGATTCAGTGCTGTGAATATTATTAAATCATTTGGCATCATAAAAAGCTGAGAATGTGACTGTGCAACTCCGATGGCAGATGATGTCACTTGCCAGGAGCATAAAGAGTCAGAATGATAAAATTAGATAAGTTTTTGCTAAGCTGGGAATGTTTATCCAGAGTGTGTTTACTCAAAGAATTGATTCCTTTTTTTCATACAAAATGGGGAAGGATGAGTAAACATGTTTGCTCAACAAAGAGTTGTGCTTTCAATTATGAAAAAAAAAATTCTGAAATCAGGGAGTGGGTGGGGAAAGCCAGGATGGGTGGGCAGAGATTCATTTTTCTTTTTCTTTTTAATTTTGCACTTCCTTATTTTCTCTAACATTTGTTGGAGTTCCCTCAGAACTGACCCTGGTATCAGTTTGATTAATATTTGCAAGAGACAGGCCAGGTATTCCCGTTCACGGAGATGAAATAAGAATGAATCCATTTCCTGAGACCTCAGTCTAGACTTCAAGAAATGCAAATTACACAAAGGAAAAAAAAATAATAACAAATCAAGTGCTAAATTTAGATGAGCTCAGACATCAGTGTGCAGCAGCAAGTAGCAGATAGTCTGACAAATGAGCCAGCTGTTATGATAACTCACGGTCCTGCACGTCTGATTGCCAGGAACTGGTAGACAACAGCTACCAAATGGGATGGTAACACTAGTAGACAACAGCAACCAAACGGGATGGCAGCCAATGTGGATACATTAGGCAAGGATGAGTTACGTCACATTGAGTCACAGGATGGAATGCTTTAAATGAAATCTGGCCACTTAAAAGATGGTTTGGAAAGACAGGCTCCATGAAGAATTTGTATCCATATCAAACTGACTGTGTACTGTCTATTTATTCAGATAAACCAGGAGTTGATGAGGTGGACCTAGGTACCAGCACCTTTAGAGATAAGGTAGGAGATTGTGCCTTCTTAAGTGAAAATGCAATAATGCATCCACTTTTCTGACCTAGTATACTAGACAGCAGACTGCATTAACCATAAAGAAGACAAGGCCAGTGATGGGACTGGACCAATCAGTTGTGCCTATCCAGGTTATCACTTTTCAGGGTTTTTATTGTAATTGTTATCATATCAAACCCTTATGTGTTGGGACAGCAGAAGGAATTTGATAACAAATTCAGTTAATTTCAGTTTATGGAATGACAATTATCAAAGCCTCTCAAAACTGCCTGTCAGCCAAATCAGCTATCCTTTTGCAATGGGGATTATTAGTGGCAAGTATAAGGTGATAAATTGGCTTCACTTGCTAACATGCAAGGAGAGATGGAGGTTTATTTCATTTTCATATTTTACACGTCATCATCAGCTGTGGTCTCTTCTTCCATATTTCTGTTCATAAAAATAATGATTTTGCGGATGAATGATAAGTGATTATGGATACGTTTGATTACTTTGTTGTGAGGCAGAGTTGGTGACTTGAATTGTACAAAAAATTTGTCCTTCAATCAAGATGTTTTCCAGAATTTATTTCCATTGCATATGGGTGATCCCTGCCACTTCAAATGTTTGTATTTCTAGTGAGAATAATGCTTGATCAAGACTTTATTTTAACCTTATGATGGTGCTTAAAATTGAACCTTCATATCATATCGATGACCCACTATTACCTCTGACTGAGAATCTGTATTCATGTAAATGGCACATGTTCTTCTTTCATAATGAACAGAAAGATGTCCTGACAAAAGAATTTGGGTCAGGGCGCAGTCAAAGAGCTGTCAGTAAGAGAGACAAAAACAAACTGGATGACGAAATGGTGTCCTTGACAACGAAAGCTGTGGTTGAAAGCTCTCACACCCAACAGCAGGCAGCGGTATCAAGTGGTTAGTGGTTATTTATTGCTTATATCTCTTAAGATCAAAGTGCCAGTACCTTCAGACAGCATTATTATGCATTGCTGGCTCATAATTTGGTGAATGAGACATTACAGTATAACCTTTTTTTGATAAAATCAACTACACTCATCCAGTTTTACTTGAGCGTTTTTTCCCATGACTGATAATTGTTGGTAGATGAAAAGCAATTGTTATATGATATATAGAAAGCACTCTGCATACAAAATATTTGCAGAATAGCATTTGTAATTGTATTATGTGATTTGCAGGAATGTTATGTAGTGAACTGCAATCATGGTGTATAGTATTTGTTACTTTTCCATGTGCTCTAATCTACAGAACCACTGACAACTGAAATGTCTTCTATACCTCCATACAATAAAGATGCCACAACACCGGATGAAGTTTACAGATTAAAAGACAGTAAGTGCCACATATTATTGGGTTAGTGGAAAGTACATTTGCAAATCAAGCATTTGGGAGCACTACTTAATGTTATTAAACTTTTATGATGTAAAGGCTTCAATTGGTGGTTGAAGAGCTTCTTTGCATGTGAACATATTATTATTAAATAGAAATGTAGCATTCCTACTCAGCATTATATACTTTTTTGTTCAGGTGCAGCATCTTATGTACATGATTGTTGAAACAAATCTTCTTTCAGAAATTGTTTTGGTTCATTCCTAGTTTATAAACAGAATCAGATACAAAATTATCTATTGCTCCCAGTCACAGGATAAACTAAGACCTGGTTTTCTGACAGTGTCAGTAGCAGTTCAGATCATTTTCCACAATTTTTTTTTTCTTTCATTGCCTACCCCTCCACCTGTCCATCTCCCACAAGACCTTACTTGTGACTTCAGTTCATCACTGTGACTTTCTTAGATTAGAAATGCAATGTTTCCTGTGGGATTGAGTCCCTGACATGTCCCTTACAACAACTTCCAATCATACTCTCTATCATTGTAGTTCTGACCTTTACTGGTAGCAGTATTTGCCTGAAATGACTACAGGATGGAGTTTTTTTATATTAACATTTTATGAAAAGACACCAGGATAGAGATTGGCAAAAGTGTTTTTTGGCAGTTCAGGGTAGAGCCATGAATGTGGGTGTGAATCTGGGATAACTAGTTTAGGTCATGTATTTGAATGAACAAGAAACTCTCTGGTTATACCCATATCCTAGATGCAGATCTGTCCATCATATTATGACCGTACCATTTTTGCAGCCTCTGGCTAAATCTAGAATGCTGCCAGATAATACTGCTGTCTTTAATCTATAACTGAATAAACCATTTGTATATTAAAAGTATCCATTGGTCATGAATCAGTCCTTTGCCTGGTCATTCTCTTCTCAGTTTATGATTATTTGTTTAGATATCAGGCATGAAAGAATGAACAAATGCAATTTTGACTAGTTTCCTTAAGTTTAAATAAGTGTTTGTGAATGATACATAGGGTGGGGCATACTGAAGGGCAGTTGTGAATAAAAAATGGTCCCCTGTCAACCAGAATTTGGAATGCTTTGCTTTGTAGTGTATCAAGTCAGATTGCAATCTTGTTTTCCTTTGTATTTCTGCAGTCATCAACCCTGATCTCCTAGGTGCCCTAGCTCAACAATGTCAGGGGTTTTATAACAACACGGCAGAGGATATCACAAAATGGCGGGAGGAGAAAAAGTGAGAGCTTGTTCTGCCTTACATTTGCTTCAGTTGTAATGCTGTTAATGGTTGACTTGCTGCTGGTCAGTTATGAGGGTCTGTCCATATACATATCTTTAATTGGTGATGAAAGAAACATGGCAATAGCCTTGTAAGTATCACAAGGGCTGATCATCAAAAGACACATCTTGCACAAGATATTCACAGGCTAGACTTGGTTAAGAAACATCAACTAGAAAATATGTAATTGATATGATGATTTCACACAGCACACAGGCATGAAATGGAGATTTAATGAAATCATACTAAGCCTGTTTTTTCCTGCTGCATTTGGCATTTATAGATTCCTTATGTTTCCATATCTGAAGGAATATCTTGCAACACCTGTATTTTGAGTGCAATGGTGCCATTGTAATTATACTGTATTTAAGAATTGGTTTCATGACAAAACTAAGCTGTTCAATACTCATGGACTTTTCAAGATAATTTATCGCCGGGAGAGAAATGTAAAGGGGACTTATTATTGAATGAAGTCCTTGCAATATTTCATAGTGATGGGTGGAAGAATTCCTTCACAGATAGGTCTAAATGAAAAAAAAAGGATTGTGCTCTAATTTCCTTCTATAGGTCATTTATTTACCTAGCTGTTCTCTCAGTGCTCTGTGAGCTGTACGTACATACAACATTCGGGATAAAACTATTCCTTTCTGTAACAGACTTGCCAACCTTTGCGCATTTTGTGGGAGACTCCTGAATTAGTTAGCATGTCCCATTCTGTCACAAAACATGAAAAGTTCCTCATATTTTAATTTTAGAGGAAATGCTGTTGTCCAGATTCACTTGGGAGGCACTTGTTCCAGCCAAATATGCATAGTGTGTTTCTCTAATTCTGTGACCAAAATTTGTTAAATACACATACAATTTTACCAAAATGGGCCAGTTGCCAGTTTCAGTGATGGTAAAATCTGTTTAGGCCTTTGTCATGATGGAAAAACACATCATTTGTTCGTTATAGTGAGAGTTAAGGGCAAGTGCGGCAGAACTAGGTCATTTTCATTAAGAAAGGGAAATTTGTCATTTTGGGGTGAAAAATGGGTCAGATAGGGCCAGGAAGAAAGATAAACGGGTATGTTTTGCAATCTCCTTTCTCTGTTGCTATGGAAACGCCAATGGTTTGACCGCCATATTAGAAAATATGCATAACTTTGAACCCTTCGATCTGGAGAACAACAGATGGTAGGATGCCATTTTTTGGTTTTTTTTTCATTTGAAAGATCGCTTTATTTGAAAGAGAATGTCATGGGCTTTTTTTTTTTATTTCTTGGATAGATTTTATTTTTAAATTTTTGACAAAAATGTCTTGAAAAACAATGAAAATTTTGAGAATTTACAACTTTAAAAATTCATAAAAGATGAAAAAAAAACAACAAGATATCGAAAAATCCCTGTGATATTCTGAAAACAGAAGCATGGAGAGTTGTTATGCAAACTTATATGTAAATTGGACCAGTAAAAAGTCAGATTGAAGGGATAGAGTGATGAAAACTGTGATTTTGAGATAATTGACGATAAAGATCACCGATAGAAATTCCCATACTTTTACGTACTTAGGCAATCCCAGTGCCATATGATTGACCTCCCTCTGACTCCTCAAGCTCTTCCAAAGCCAAATTTTCCACTGGTATGGGTCATGTCTATTATCTAGAGGGGTGGCAGGTTAGACAAGCCTTTCAAGAGTTCGTTTTTTCATGGAATTTGGGCATTTTTTCGATGCATTTGAGACAGGGTGACCATTTCCTTTTGCATCAAAATAACCTTTTTGAGATATGAAAATAACTTCAGGAATCGAAAAAGGACAAGTCCCTGTTCAAGAAACTGCCTGTAACTCATTTTACAGAATTTGACCCAAGTTTACCCCTACAAGGTGCCGTACTTGCCCTTAAGAGACTAGATTTTGATTGTTTACCTGTTTGTGGTTGCAAACATCTGCATAGCAATGAGTTTGCATCTGAAAACATTTCCTTTCTATGACTTCTGATTTTAAAATGGCCTTAGCCAGCTTTATTAGTTGGCTCTCCTCCTTATTCTTCACCCCTGCATGTATTCTTTTTTCATGACTTTGAAGATTGTCATCTGTTTTATATACATTCTTAAAAGATATCAATATTCAGGATTTTATGACATTTTAAGGGAGATTAAGGAAGTTGACCATTCAGATTAAAATTTCTGATTTTCTGTAAGTTTCAGAATCAGATGCCAAGAAATATTCTGTGCTCTCGACTTAGATCCACTTTAGCTGGAATGTTGATTGTAAAATGGGTACTTTTAATGGTTGACATATGAAATTTCTTCTCTTGCAGATATTTTACATTTGTCTTGGATAAACTTGAAACCATTTCAATCCGAGAAGATGCCAGAATGTTACAGTGTCAGTGTCTCATGTATCTTCAGTGTCTTATGCAAGTATTTCTCATGAAAGCTCATGACCTGAGGGCCAAATGTAAGTAGTGGCAGTGTTTTCTTTTTTTTTTTTTTAAAAAGACTCTCAGACAGTCATAAAAATATATTTCCACACATGAGAAACATCAGAGAAGTTAAGGAAATTTCCTCCTTGCGTGTTAATCTTTGTAACATTTAGAACTTGATAGCATTTGCTCATCTTGCATCACATGGCAGTTAAGGCATTCATGTAAAATAGTATTATCATTTCTCAACTCAGTTAAGAACGTTAAATGATTTATGCTGAAAACAGTTTTGTGCTTTCTCTACTGACAGTGTTTAATTAAAACTACTTGATTAAATATTTATAGACATGTTATGTTTGAAGTTATATCTTTTGATTTGTAAAACATTCATGGGTGCCTCCCATAATTAAGGAATAAAAAGCAAAGAGATTTCATTTAACAGAATTTTTCCCACTGAGCTAGAGACTTGAAATCTTGCTCTGTGTTTATTGAGACCTGATTGCATCAGGTCAACGGGGGCAAAAACACAGCCAATTTCTTTCTGATGTACTTCAGTGTTTTTAAATTATTATACATGGTTGCCATATGCTGTGATAATATTCTGGTAACATTCACATATGAATCACTGTGGCTGCTGATTTCTTCATTTTGTGTGTAATCTTCTCCACTGCAGTAATAGGGACTATTTTCGCTAGGCTGTGCTAGGTTGTTGAACATATTGCTGAAGTGCAGCTTGTCTAATTGTTCAGCTCATCTGTGACAGTTAGATCTACACATAGAAGACCATGTGATGGAAGGAGCCCTTCCATGATTATTTCCTGAAACTATTGATTTATAATTATTTTGCAGATCCCCTTCCCAAAGAATGGCCTATACCTGTGAAAGATCACATTCTTAAAACATTTACCTTGGAAATCAAGGAGGCTGGAAGAAAATATTCAAGGTATTTATAGAGTAAATGTTTTGTCATAAATTTGAGGCAGGCTTTGTAACTTTTTAAGAGGGATTTTAGCTTTTTCTCAAGTAATGGAAACTTTGGAATGCAGGAAAGAAGGAGAGAATGGCACGTATTTTCGGGGGGGGGAACTTTCAAAATTTAGGGGCAAATCATGGGAGGATGTAGTCTGTGGAAAAACACTGGACTAGATTTTTGTTATCACTGGGCTTGAATGCTCAAGAAAAAAAAAAGATTTTTCTTATTTATCAGAGTGAAGATGACTTGTTTGCTTCCTAGAGTGACCTATTGTCTCCCACTCCTGTAAGTTTTTTGTTCATAATTTTTCCATAAGTAAGCTGCTCTCTCACTCAAAGCTCATAAATTTCTTTTCCTCCTCTGCTTGCACAGATGTGTCCCAGCTAGAATGAAGGACCTTCTTCTGTCACATATCTTGGTGTTGTGTTTGAAGTTGAGTCAATTTGAGCTGAACCTAGGCCCACTCTTTCAGGATCTCCCATCTGTACCACAGAAGAGGTAATATCTGTTCAGATCATTTATATAGTACTAACAATTCCCCAGTTGCACAGATTGGGCAAACCTTGCTGTGTCTCTCATTTGTTTTTCCTTTTTTTTTTTACCTTCAATTATTTTTCTTTCCTGTTTTTCTCTCTTGTTTAGACTTTTATATGTTTACTTTTATAATGTCACATTGACTGAATATACAGTGGAACCCGCTTAAGCGGGACGGCTCCGTTCCCGACAAATCGTCCCTCTTAAGCGGGCGTCCCGCTTAGGCGGACTACCCATTATAAGGTGATTTCTTAGCTAGTTTGTGCGTTTCATTCAAGTTAAGGGATATCATTACTTGTTGCTAGTGAGGTGTGACAACGGAGTCAGATTTAAATTGTATCAGTACAGTTTAAAATATACTTATTGCAGCCTAACTGCATTTTCAGTAGATTTGCAGAGCATATTATTAGTCATTCTTTGCGGGGAACGGAATTTTTGGTTAGTTTCAAAGAAGCACCTAAGCCTTCTCACCACTCTTCTTTGAAAATTAAAAAACAATTTATTTTAAAGACCGAGACATGTCTACATCAGAAGGAGAGAAATAATAAATTAAAATAACACTGGAGAGAATATGAAAGGTCTAACATCTCTGAAGTCGAGATGTTCGCCGGCCCCCATTCAAGTGATCAAAAATAATTTGGAATCAAATTTACATGATCGGAAACACCGGCAAAGATAAGCGTCACACTTCTCACTCCACATCTGGCCAGAGCGCGACGCGAGCGGCGTGTGTCATAAAGCATTTACGCAACACGAATGATGGTCATGCCTATGTGAACGACACCCTGGCTGGGTGTTGTGCAATAGCGCAGGTGAGGCTCTTAAGTGTCAATCACTGCCTAAGCTGAAGAAAGGATAAAGTGTGGCTGACAGGGGGCGGGGCTTACTTAATCTTGATCCGTTGGTGCTTGCGCAGATTAAATGACCAGCGGCTAGGATGTCCGTTCTGATTCGTCCATGCGTGCGCCGAAGGGTCAACTGCCTGACAGAAGGCTATGGGGAGGTAGTGTCAATCACTTCTCACGTAACGTAAGGGGGCAATCAGGGCCGTCGGTACAAGCTTCTATGTAGCTCTCAGGTTTTCAGCTGATCGGCACAGGTAAACAAGCACCACGATAGTAACAATTTGCAGCATTCCTGTCAAAAACAGCGTGTATATTACGGAGATCTGGCTCCAAGTCGTCTCGCTTAAGCGGGTTGCCGTCCCGCTCACATGTATAGATTTAAATAGCAAAAATTCCGTTCCCCAGGCATTCGTCTCACTTAAGCGGGCGTCCCGCTCTCGCATGTCTCGCTTAAGCGGGTTCCACTGTACTAGAAAACTGCATGGTGATGTTGGGACTTTCAAGGGAATTTGGAAATATAGGTCTATGTGACAAGTATTCCTTTGTAACAATGAAGGTTCCCCTTTTAATAAGCAGATGTAATTTCATGGTAATATTTCATAAAACATACATAATATTCATTTGGGAGTTTTAGCTCACTGGCATTTTTTGAATCGTTCACAACACTGATATAGCTTTTTGTTGGATGTCTGCTGTTTGTCTTGATAACTGGGACCTGCTGCCTGCAGAAAATGACTGGTTCTTTCTTTCAGTGAAATTTTTAAACTCGGCTCTGTGAGATTTTTTCAATATGTATGATAACATTTTTGTTGAGGACTTATAAACCATACATGTGATGGTCTGCATTACCAACATATTGCGATGGAAAGTCTGTACATTCTGTTAAGAGCACTTATGGATCTGCCATACAAGCATTGTGTGACTGGTAGTGAAGTATGCTTGATCTTGTATACCATTTATATGAACCCTCTTGGTCGCATATTAAAGGATTATTGCACTGGTTACCATATGTATGCAGACGATACTCAGATCTATATGTCATCACAGCTACAGGATGTGAGGGACTTTATTACAAACACAGAACTATGAATAGAAGCAATCAAAAAGTGGTTGACAGTAACAAACTTAAGGGAAGGCACTACCCTTATCCAGAGACTGTAATGCACATGACTTGATGTGCAACTTATCCCCATAAGTGCACTGGATTTCTATACAAAATTGCACACCAAAGTGCTGAATGATGCATTCTTCTCCCTCAGGGGAGAATTGTTACAATCCCTGCACACGTGGCGGCCATAAGCTTACGTCAAATACGTTCTTGCCACATGGCCAAGTTGTCTAGCCAGTGCTCTGCAGACGGGTGGTAGCATGTTGGTATGAATGTTTTAATTCCTCTGTGAACAGTAGATATGCCAAACAAACTCATGCTGAGGCAATAAAAATGCAGAATACTTTTTCTGGCTTACACTTTCAAAGTTTACATTTGAATTTGGAATACCAGAACCTTAATTAAAAGCTGAATAATACATTGTCAAGTAAAGGTGTGTGTAGCTGCTGGAACGTAAGTGACGTCAGCGTTTTTGCCACAAACTTCTGCTGATCGGGAAAAGGGAATAATTCTGGACGCAAGGGCCAAACACCGTAACTCTAGCTCTCCTCGTTGCGTCATGTTAAATACATGCATGGTTACAGAATGATGCTCTTTCTTCGCAGAATTGACTCGGTTTTATAGAGATGAAGTACTGAAAAACAGAAAATTATTTTTGATGTGTGTGTCCTACTTTAAGATGAATGACAACAAAACAGAAGTTCTGCTTATTTCAACGGATTCCAAATTGAAAAATGTAAATGTACCATCAATTTCTATAGGTAATTTAATCATCAGGTAATACTGAACGAAAAAGCAAGGAATCTCGGAGTAATTTTTGACAACACACTATCTATGTCTCATCATATTAACAATCTGATTTAGAATGCATACTTTGAACAGAATAAGTGGAATTAGACAACATCTTACTGTAAATGCCACAACAAGATTAGTAATATCATTGTCTCATATGGATTATTGCAACTCTCTCCTGGCTGGTGTCACAAAGGATAGACTAAATAGATTACAGAGAGTCAAAAATAATGCAGCTCATTTGATCTTTAAGAAACCTAAGTGAGGGCCCAGTGAGCCTCTCTTAAAATTACTCTCACTGATTACCAGTCAGAGCCAGAATCGAGTATAAGACCATAAATGGTAGTTCGCCTGCATACATATCAGTCCTGGTAGCTGAGCACAAGCCCACTAGATCATTACGATCTGAAAATGCGTGTTGTTTCCATGTACCAAAAGCAAACATAAAAAAATTTGGAGAAAGACATTTTATGTCCTCAGGACCATTTGTTTGGAATAAACTGCCTACAAATATTCGTAAAGAAAATAATCTAAGTACTTTTAAGAAACTTCTCAAAACATATTTGTTCAAACAGTATTTTGATTGACCGTAACAGTCTATGAAACCAAATCTTTTTTTTATTTTTTTGTAACATCTGTATTGCAGTATATGTGTACAGAGTGTAGTATGCTTGGGTGTGTGGGCTGAATTTTATATAATCTTATATACTTTTCTTTGTAAAGCGCTCAGACATGGAAAAAGAACGTGTAAGCGTTCATTTAGTTATGAGCACTAAATAAATGCTATGTATTATTATTATTATTTAAATTATCACTTTGAAGGCCTCTCGCATAACTATATCAGCAAGCCCAGTATGCAGCTACTTTCTTAACCCCTTACAGAATGTTAATTGCAGCCGTCATATTATAGAATTTGTTCTCTATACTGCAGGTAGTAACTTTTACTTGTTATCAGTATCCACTTTGTAGATGAGGAAAATAACACACATATCTTACATTTATAGGGTAACTGCCAATTCGTTTTGTGATTCGTTTGAATGTAACTGAATTATTTTACTATTCTCTCAGGTTGCTTACTCATGTTACAACTCTGGGCTGCTCAGTCAAGAAGGCTAAAGGTTCAGGAGACCGAGATACATACACTGCTGTGCTGACTTTACCTCTCAAATTTCCAAAAGTCACGCCAAAAAGGGCCAAGAAAAGAATATTTTGAGAGTTTGGGAAAGAGAGAAATGACAAAGAGTGTCTGCACTGTACAGAGAAAGACAGAGAGTGTGTGTTGAAGGAAAATTGTTTTGGAATGCATTCGAAAAACTGTAGGTGAAAAACTCTGGCTGCATGTACTTGCGATAGGAGTATGTAGGGGAGGGTGGGGCATGTTGGTACATGGGGCAAGTTGGTGCTGTCAAATTATCTCACACACTAATATCTTCAGGAACTTAATATTTTACAGGATCACTGTTGATACTGACCTCTTCTACTTGTGTACAAAATATTCATAGTGATGCATAATGTGACGGCTGAGAGCCAAAGTAATGGATTTTGGAGGTTAAAAGTAATTTTTTGCAAACTGCATTATCAGGTTAAAATTTTGAAGAGAGGAAAAATCGGTGCTAAAGCGCTCATTTGCAGTGAAAAGTGTACCAGTGTCTTAGTTTCACTTTCGCTGGCACCGTTTGGCATATATGCTAGGCCTATTTCCCAGCCGCATACCAGAATTGCTAGATCCAGTAGAAGTTTAGTTGAAACTAGCAATCTCTTACAATGATACCAGTCATGGTAACCAGCCACAGGAGGCTTTATGCTATTGTCCGACATGTAGGGCTTTACTTTGATGCCTGACGAATCCTATCAAGGGTATGCATTGTGCCATATCCAGAGTGCCTGCACATTACCTCTGTAGGCTATATTTCATTTGGTCTATCGGTGTATACTCAGGAATGAGCATTCTGCCTGATGACTTAGAGGTCAGCAGTTTTTTGGGCTCATTGAGCATGGCCACTGTTTTTCATCTTTCATGTTTGTAGGACTATGCTTCTAGTGACTTTTTGCACTTCCCAAAGATGACAATTCATAAATTCAGCATAAGGGAATGAGGTTGAAGATAACAGAAATGATATAGGCTGAATCACAGATGGTGCTTGACATGCTAAATCTCAGCTGGTCTGCTTTGAAGTTGATCGAAGAATATAATGTCTACACAAGTTAATGAGCTGTTGGAGGCAGAGTCCGGGACTTTCGCTTCACATCTTGTATATTAACATGTTACATGAGAAACTTTGGTGGATGAGCATTCCTTTATGCTAATGAACTGGAAGATACCTGCTTGTGGGACCTAAGAGTAAATTGTGGATAAATTGGTAAACAGTATGTGAATACCTGTTCTGAATGGTTACAGGACTGAACATATCTCATGGCCATGTATATTTTGTACAAGTGTAGTCAAGTAGAATAGTAATAAAGAGGGGCGGTGGGAGATAGTGGGATATTTACTCATATATGTTTATTCATGTTTGTTTCCATTAAAATACAGTTTTTAAAAAGAAATCTACCTGCTCAAATTATTCTGTTAGTTTGTAGTAGGCTGAGAGCTGCATTTTGTGTTTATGAAAATATAGTTGAATCTGTTAAGACAACCATTGCCTAACACAAATCCCCACCACACTCCCATTGAACAATCCAAGCTGCTTTGGTCCTTATAAAAAGCACTCTGGATAACACAAAATTTTGACAATACACCCTCAAGAGCTTGGTCCAAAGGGTAGTTGGGTTTTAAGAGTTCTTCTTTAGTGTGCACCATTTTTCATGTAGTTTTTCCATTTTGTTCTATGCTTGATGCTGTGTGCTCATTGACAGCAACTGTAAGAGCCTGTAGCATATTCAAGAGTAGACACATAGAATTAAAATGTTCATTAACAAAAAGAGAGCCAAGAGGTGAGATTCCTAATGATGAAAGGAGAAATGCCAAAAATCTTAAGGGTTAAGCTGTAGTGCTATTTGCTGTGGTAATTTTATCATTGATTGAGGGCTGAAATATATATCCTGTAAAGCTAGCAGTAGCAGAGCTGGGATGCTAAATCAGTAAATGAACATTTATGAATGAAAGAGTGGGTTGGACTTACAATGAAAACTCATAGTGCAAACAGTGTTGATCCCTGGTTGAGAAGTGATAATAGGTGACAAATTTCATCTGACAACAAACTCGCATTAGATCTACCGACACTTCTCCTTTTACACTTTGCATGTGAATTCACTTTCAACTAACATGCGAAGAAATTTCAGACATTTTGACTTAGTATAACAAATATTTTTTACTAAGTGCAGAGCCAGTTTTTGATCAGATTATCTTGATTAATTAAAATTTTATTCTGAAGCAATGAATACATTTTAAGATTCACAATTTTGTTTTCTGAAAATCATTTCAAGCATCCTGATTGCTTGGGTTGTCCTGTGTAATGCCTAGTGAATGGTTCAGAAATTAAATCTGCTATAAGTTTGGTTAAGATTGGACAGCAACTTTTTTTTGCTTTTGAAATGCATTTAGATACAGTGCCATACCAAGTACTACTGCCCACTGTTATTAATATATAGAATAATGATCTGAGGTGATAAAGAATCTTTGTCTAAAGTGTTACTGGTTCCATTGCAGTATTCCCAAAAAGTATCCAACCAACCTCCCTTGAACTTTCAGACAAAATTTAATCAAAATCATTATGTGGTGTCTGAAACAATTTGGCTCCCAAACATTGCCAGTAGACATTTCATTTCTAAGCAGTTTGTCAGAAGAATGTTTCACCTATGGGCAGTTGTCATAATGGAAGAATGGAATTTTTGGTGACAGATATTTGGCCAACTGATACTATTGTTTGCAGAACATTTGTTCTTTTTCCATGTCACATCCTTCCATTTATAACAACTGAATTAATTTATGCCCCTCCCCAGGACTGGTTTCCATCTGCAGCAGTCAGGAGAGTGAATGAGTAACAGACAGTGGTGTTAGTTACATATTGTTAAGAGACACCAATACATATTAATAGACATGTATGTTGTTGGTCAATAAATCATGTCCTTTTTTGTGAATTGGAGACAAAGTTAGGTAATTTGCCTCTATAAGTAAGCATTGATATTTTATGAAGCATACAGTTCATGCATTTCGCCACACAAATACAAGCGCAGTTATATATTTGACTAATTAAGGCACTTATGAGATACGATATTCTCTGTGTCCTTCTGTAAAGTCTTATAATTAAAGTTCACTAAGTAATGTTAATGTTGTATTACTAATAGCTTCTCTTTAGGGACTCCTTTTAATGAACAGTGAAGCATCTGACAATGGAAACATCTGTTCAGTGAACTTTCCTGTAAGGACTGTCTATCAAGGAAAAGTCCAGGCATAAACAATTGTATCATTCACAGGAAATACACAAGAGGTTTGGATTGGTAGCACAAATATATGAGACATTTCCGGCCCAAAAGGCACTCACAAATAAAGGGAGTTTGCTTAGTAAATTAAATTACTGTATTCTCAAAGCTCAAAAATAGTGTTTGGTGTTTTGATATAGGATAGGTACGGTACTTGTCACAGTTCATTTAAATGTAATAATTTGAGAATCTTCATTCTAAAATACAGTGGAGCACAGATGATTTGTACACCTTGGGACTAACCAGAAGAGTACTTGTTAGCAGAAATATTTATTAACCCATAAAAAAGAAAATCTGGACCAAAAATACAGTACTCAGTATCTGTATTAATGCACTAAGTGTGACTTTATTAAGTGTTCTCCACTGTAGTTGTCATTATAGTTTGGTCTTGCTGTGATCAGACTAAGAATCCATGTCAAACAAACAACAAGGATGTAACTAAGTTCTGTATTTTTTATTATTTACAATAAAAACAATGGGCAAGAATGTGAAATGGCTGAAAACTTTTTAAGCATATGAAACTATGGCAATCTATGACACAACATGCATGCTTGACACAAATACTGAGGCTTGATGAAGCCATTAACTTCAGACACATTTTCATTTGCTTTACACATAAGATGGAATGTGAAATCTGATAAAATGACACTTTGTTGAATTAACAGTATTTTTACCTCCATTCTCTCACCTCTCAGTCTTTCGCTCTCTCCCTACTTCTCACTGAAGTCTGCAGCCACCCTACCCTTTTCATTTTGGTCTTTTGCATTCATACGTCAGGCATTTGGCACAAGACAAAACTGTCACCATGAAACCAGGATAAGATAAAGGGATCAGGAGAGAGAATCAAATTGAGAAATGAACTTTGACTGTGCGAATTAAACTAATAATTAATGTAAAAAGTGTACTAATTTTAGCAAATGTTGGACTGTGACAAATGAAAGTGATGAAGAAGTATATATTTGGTATGCAGTTTTGTAATCTGAGAATGATTTTGCTGTGGTAGACCTGCAGTTTTTTTTGTTTTTTTTCACCACAGTAGAATTGGACAAGATTATTTAATTGAAACCTTACACTAAAATCAAGAATGCCTCAGTACTGCATTGGGATACTGTTAGGATTTTGTAATATCAGACACAATTTCTCGATTCTGTTCACCTACTACACTTTCTTGAAATTATAGTATCATACAAATGTATTTAGGAACATTAAAAAATTGTTTGAAAAGATTTTAGTTTGAAATTCTAAAATCTCATGGTTTCTTGACTAAGAAACTAGCATTAAGATCGTTGTTAATTCTATTTTCTAGTAAGTTCTTGGGTTTTCTGATATGTCATAGAGAATGCCCCGACGAAATGCAATTCTCTCGGGGTCCTGTACCATAAATAAACTACACAGAGCATCACTGCTTGCACCAGAGACTTGTCAGTATAATACATGACCTGCGCATCATGGTTCACATTTGCCAGTATAATTAAACTGATCACTACTATAACCATCCATAGGAGCCTTCTCCTTGGTGCAGAGAGTATTTCTTACAGAATTTCAGAGACCAACTGAATTTACCCATATCTGATTGCAGGAAAACTGTTTATATTTTATACTAAAATATTTATTTTCAACCACATAAGCAATGGATACATCTTATAGTCTAGCTATGAGCTAGACAAATTTATTGAATTCATATTTATTCTTTAGAAAGGATAATGAAGCTGTAAGGTTGCTCACATAATAAGTGGCTTAAACCAATGGCCAGGTGATTTCACCAAGTAATTAGTAAATTTACCAGTTCACTGATATTTGTTTTCCTTCACTGATGGAAAAATGTTAATAATAAAATAGTTTCGATTATAAACTGGGATGTAAGTTTCATTCTGTTAGATCTAATAATGTGTAGTTTAAATGGATTACAATTAATGCTTTTACTATACTAAAATATCTTGCCGTTCTTCTTTTTTCTTTGAAAATGTCATATCTCTTATGAAAAATGTCCAGCTGTAATAATTTGAATGTGATGACTATCAGCCAGGGGTTATTGTGATGATTTCCAACCAGAGAGGCCCACTATAAATAGGTTTTTATGATGACTATCATCCAGGGTGGCAAGAAGAGTTATACTATCAGTGGTAGAGAACCAATTAACAGTGAAACAGCAAAATTTATTTCTTTCATTCAAATTTTTGGGAGGTGCTGCTAAGTCAAGTCATACATTGTTTAGATGAAGGCAGAGACACTCTACATCATCAAACAGCTTCCGATGCGAGAGAGATATGAATGTGTGAGAGAAATTTGAATTGAACAGATGAAAATACATTGTTGTGTGTTGCTGCTCCACAAAATGAAGCGTTTTTCGATATAGAAATCGATAAAACCTATCAAAAGGCTGACTGGGAGATTGATCTATATGCTATTCCTATTTCAATCTAAAATATTGTACAAGATGGGAAAAGGCCTTAAAATTGACTCTGAATCGAGTCACCGTGGATAATTGTGACGAAAAGAAGCTTATTGCGGCCTAAGTCATATCACTGATTTCACAGGTGTTTTCTTAGAATTCACCGCACTCAGGTTTAATTATCTCATAATGTCATTTTCTCATGGCATTATGACCGGTCTGCTTGAAAAATGGTACACATCAATACCCTGGTTGTTAGGCAGTTTTGGTCTATATCTGAACTGAAACTTAATAATAATAAAAATAAATTGTATTTGTATAGCGCCCAATCCCCGAGGTGGGCCCTAGGCGCTTTGACATTTTAACATTCTCTCAGATATGCATGCAAGCTCACTTCAGTACAATATGTATGAGAAAACACTCGTACCTGAACACACACGCGCGCGCGCACACATACGCACACACGCGCGCGCGCACACATACGCACGCACACACGCACGCACGCACGTACCCACATATATATGCGCGCACATATGCACACACACGCACATATACACGCACGCACACATACCTACTCACACATATTCATATACAATACAATAGATCTATTCAAAATGTAGTTGTGACAGACTCAGCTATGTTTAACTAACAATCAAAATGTTACTGAATAGATGTGTTTTAAGTAACCCATTGAATGCAGCCAATGAGTTGGAATTTTTAAAAAGCATTTTTCTCAAAAGTGCTGTTGTGTCATTTCATACCTTTGAAAGACCATATCTTTTCTACTAATTAAATTAGAGCAATACCGTTTCCACCAAAAGAATGGGCTTTGGCCAAGCTTTTGGGTGATACCAATATCTCAATACATGTGCTGTCCCGTTGCATACTGTAGTTTGTCAATGTGCCACGGCTGTGGTCTGGGCTTATTCCCAATAAACTTGTTAAACTTGTTACAATCAAAATGCGACATATGCTTCATATTATGGGACAATTACACATTCCATACTATATCACATCACTTCTTTTTATGTGAGAATTGACTTCATTCCTTTTGCATTAGTTTCTTGTACATGATTTGGGAGCAGGGAAGTGGCCACAGCTTTATTTCTACAACTTTGGTAAGGACTTATAAAATGTTAAAGTAAGGCGAAGATGGCTTTGACATTAACCACAAATATACATGGATGCATGAAAAATTTTATGCTTATACAAGGAATACACAATAGTTTATTGTAACGAGGTCATTCCACATCACATTTCCCATCAGTAACTCTTCACAAGAACAGATGAAATTTTTACCCAAGTTTCTGTTACATAAGAAAAATGACAAATATTTTGTTAAAAATGGACTGAAGAAACTAGTGGAACCATTACAGTGGAACTCGGTAATAACAAGATGGTCAGGACTTTCAAAATTTTGTTATTTTTGTTCCCTGCTGTTCCTGAATTGGGGTATGGAGACTAGAGAATCTCATCTGAATTTTTTTCCTCTCATTCACGGTAAACATGCAGACTTCAAATTGGTGATGCTACAAGTAATTATTGTCAATGGCTGATGTAAGCCTGATAGCTCCGTGTGTAGTCAGTCTTTATACACTTACAGAGACAGTACCATCCATGCATCAGCTGTCAAATCATTCTGGTCATTCAAAAACTTCCATGATGATGAGGCTGTTATTTTGCAACAGCCGGATTTTCACCTTGTTAATCCCATTAGAGAAAGACTCTTTATAGAATAATAAAGAAAAGGAGGAACACAGGATTGAGACTATGCCCAATACAACTGTGATCTCGTTAGATGGATTTCACTGTATTGTAGTAACTCATGAGGCAAATGTATAATATGGATTGACCTGGTGAAATGATTTCCTGCAGAAGTTCATCAGAGGTAAAAAAGAGGAGAACAAAAGACACATTTCTCCTTCCTCTGGTACTTTAGATATTGGTATAATTTCTCGTCATAAGGGTTTTTGTTTTCTTCGTATATTACAGTACCAGTATATCGAAATGAAAAAAAAAAAGGAATATACAGTAATAAGTGATTGCACAAAAACTAAATACAAGTACATGTGTGGTATCCTTTGTGGGGAGGAGTATTTATATCTGAACTTTGAATTTGCATAAATCCCCCATGAATTGCTAAAGTGAAAACATTATTACCAAGAAAAAAACAATCTGGAAAATTTCTTAACTAAAATATTGTCACCTTGAAAAGATGTCAATTTTCAGAAAATCTGTGAGACTTCTAAGCCTAGGAAATTTCAATTGCTCAGAAATAAATATGTCATCTGCACAGTTTTCAGGATATCTTGTCTGAGGTATCATGGAGACCCCACTCAGTGAAACTCAGTTAATCCAAATAACATCTCAAATTCATGTTACATCAATTGTTGACTAATGTTACACCAACAGCTCTGACTATTGAAACTGAGGACAATGTTTTGGTAATGAGACCAGGTAAATGGCGCCACCTTTCGTGTTGAAAGGAGTCGAGAGTTATGTAAGTCCAGTATAATACATGTACAATGTTTCTTTCTTTTACAATTATTTTTGGAAACAAATATAAGTAGTAATCCCTTTCTGCTTGCATGGAATTTGCTTCCAGTTCCAGTTAAGTGGCTTGCAACAAGTAAATGATAGATAAATAATGCTCTATAATGGCCACATTTTCAGAGGTGACACTTTTCATGACATTTTTCATATTTAAATTTGCGATAATGTTTCTGGTAAATTTGCAGATTTGGAAGTTCTCCTTTAAAGAATGTTTTCAGGCCTTATGTTTAGCAATAGTCTATAGAGTATTCCTTGTTATTTCTGACATGTCTTTTAGTTTTAGAAATAGTACATTTGTTGATTTATAATGCATATTAGTAATGAGTCAGCTTTTTCACTGCCAATCATTTACATGAACTACATGTACTTCCTGTAATGCGAACAAGTATAACTGAATGCTCATCAAGTAAAATAAAGGACCACTATAAGGAAAAGGAAAGATAAAAACACTATTACATGTACTTGATTATGGAAAAAATCTTAGAGTTTTGGGGTGGTCTTTAGATATTTGTGCAATGCAATAATATTTTAACTTGATTGTCTCAGCCTCCCCAAGGTTATGGGGAAGAAAAAAAAATAATGCTTCTAGGCTTTATAACTGGTCTTGGCATTAATTCTAGCCGACTGGATCCTTTACCTTTTTGTGAGCAGCATAATGATAGAAACTATAAGACACTACCCTGTCGACCGTCTTTAATCATTTATCAAATAGACAAAACAACAATGTTTAATCATACAACATAGGACTAGTTTCGTTGAACCACCATGCAAAATAAAGTAAGCCTTTCATATTCAACTGCTGAATCCAGCATATGAAATTTGCATTACAAAATGAACTCAGCTTTGGGCAACATAATATTGTCAACGCAGTACAATGAGACATTTGTCAAAACTGGGATGGGTTACGATGCTGCAATGTTGCGTGCACTTGAAATCTGTAGAAAACATACATTTAAACTGAATATTTTAAAATCAACATTCTTGGGCATCATTCTCTTCAGCTCTCAGGCTCCACTAGTCCTGAAAAACGCTGAGGAGGACCAGGTATGATAAAAAAAAAATTGCAGGGCATCTGTTTTGGTAAGATCCTTCATCTTCTCTTAGATCGCATCCAGTATTAGCATGACCTTGGCGACGTGCAGGGTATGGCCGAAGGCGAGTAACAGGCCATGTGACTGTAACCAAAACAGTGCATGGGAAGGCTAAGGGGGGNGGGGGGGGGGGGGAAGTAGGCTAAAGCCATCGACTGAACAGCACAAGATGTTTGTACCAAAACAGCGCATAGCTATCGCGCTGCCGACCGGAAGGAAGCTACTTCCTCAGAAATTCTGAGTTACCTGTGATGAATTTAACTTATTTTATTGCTGACTGGAAATTCAACAATTTCTATAGTTGTAGTGTTTATGCTTCTTCCTATATATTTAGTGACAGCCCTGTAATCAATTTTCCCTTTGCGATCACTGCCTTTTTCTGGATTAGTAATATTAATGAATGTGACTTCACCGTATTACAGAACAGGCATCTGATATAAAAATGATGTAATATTTCCGTGCTGGTAGTTTTATGACAGCGATCCAAGTGAGATCTGGGTTCATCCTATATTTGAGCTGAATTTGTTTTCCATTTCACATGCTACTTGTAAATATTCAGGTTGACAGACTAGGTATGATTGAATGCATTTAATTTGTACAATACACTGGTTTTGGTATGCACTTTCAGGCACTATTACGATAGATCCAGCTGTTTTTGCGCTATTTCTTTATAGCTACACGCTGTTGCAACTTCCAAGTTGACGCTTAGGTACACATGAAATTTCTGTCCAATAAGGATGTGATTTGTGCACCTCATTAGGCCTACAGTGAAGCATCTTGCAACTAATCGTGAATCAAGTGCTCCTACTAAGGTATGTTGGAACAGGGCAAAACAAGCTCTGGGAATAATTAGGAAGGCGCAGACACAGGTTCACACACATATACTAAAAGCTTATAGAGTGGCAAGATACATGTACTGTCTTTGAGAGCACCGTCGCTATCCTTGGAATAATCCATCTCTCCAAAACAACCCGTCCTTCTGTCATGTCTTGCCTTTAATTGCATCACAACAACAATTGATTCTTCCTTCCTGGAAGGCTCCAGGATCACTGATAGAGGGATCAGTCTAGTGCCGTTCTTTGCAGTTTCCCTTGAGTGTAGAGAAATATGGAGTGGATCTAACAGCCACCTGCTTTTTTTTTTTCTTGTCTGGGGCTCCCACTCTCTCCCTCTCTCCGCACCTGCAACATGTGTACGCCATTACTGCTTACAAGAATGATATCAGTAGACTAAATGCTACATAAAGGCTACAATGTCAACAAATCCCAGGCAACGTCATTAAGCTTGAGGCCTCTGGTTTTCAAACAACCTTGAAACAAGAGCTCAATTGATCACACTGCCTGATAAAATCCATTGCCTAAATAAGATGTAAAAAAAAAATGTGTTTCACTGACTAGCTGCAGATTTGAGCTGAAGTATTTCACTGTTGCTGAGGGCTTGCACTGCAGCCTCGGTCTCGTTCGGCACATCTGTCGTCATCACAGGAACTGCTTTGGGTGGTGACGGTGCGTACATAGCGTCTTCCTGCTTCAGCATCATGTTCTCCAGCGAAAATGTGCGACCTATGACATTGGGCGGGGCTTCAGCCATGATGGCTGAACTGATGTGACTAAGGTGACTGGCGGAGGTACTGGCTAAGACTTGACGACCAGAGGCGGTCAGACTTGATATGGGTAAGAGTGATGGCGTATTAGAAACTGGACCTGACCCCAGTGTAGCCAGGACGGCCGAGTTGTTGTGGGCAATAGATGAAGAGTGCCCCGAGTCGACGCCGCTGCCGCCCCCGGTATTGCCGCCATGGGTATTGTGGGTGTACAGCGAGGAATAGGACGGGAGAGGTTTGAGCTCTGTGACTGCAACAGAAAAGAAAATGAACATGAAAATATGACTTTATTTACCTCGTAGGGAAATTGTTTTACAATGTCATCCAATGCCTTTGCCAAGGACACTACAACGTAAACCGCCCAGCTCGCCAGTCAAACTCACAAACATTAGACTTCATGGTCTTGAATAAGTGTGTCCAATATACACCTTGTTTGGGGGGAGTGAGAGGGAGGTAGGTTGCCTGCCTACATCCTTGTCTCCCAGATTGTCTGTCTACCTATCAGCCTGCCTGTCTGCTGTCTGCTTCTCTAACTCGCGCTATTCTTTTTCAATCTACTAAGCTCGCTAGCTAACTAGCTTTACTGAAGGTCGCACCCTACTACCGACAGAAATGTCTTGCCTAGTCCATTCTCATCTCAATACATGTATATTGTATTTCTCTCCACCATACTCCGCCTCATGCCTCACCCCCTGAATCTCTCTTTTCCCTCCTCTCCAGCTACTACCAGATCTACCACCCAATAGGCTACACTAATTCAGTAGCAATCTCAAGTGAACAAAGTGAATGGCAACTCTTCTTACCGTGTCCATTTTGTGAGCGAGACAAGGTCAAATCCAGGAGTTCTTGCGATCGAGGCTGATGAGCCGGAAGTAGGACAGTGGCATCATTAACTGCATGGTTTACCACAGGTTCGCTTGCCATCATGGTAGGAGAGGTATGCTGGTGCTGAGGTTGAAGATGAGGTGGTGGCGGTTGCTGCTGCTGTTGTTGTTGGTGAAGATGCTGAGTCTGCTGTTGTTGCATTTGCTGAACAGCTTCATAACTCATGTAATGATTGGGTTGTGCTTGTTGATGTTGTTGCTGCTGATGTTGCTGCTGCTGTCGTTGCTGCTGCTGTCGCTGTTGTTGAGCTCGCTGCTGTTGCTGGTGATTGTGCGGATCTTTAGATGACTTTGACTTTGATGAAGCTTTGGGCTTTCTCTTCCTCGTCTGAATGCCATCTTTCTTCATAGATAAAGGCCGATTGACCTAATTCAAGATCAGTAATTGAAAAGTTTAAAAGCTTCTCTCTCTTTCTCTTCCCCTTCCTTCCCTCTCCTTCCTTCTTGTCTCCCCTTTCCTGTTCCTGCCCCAGTCATCGCACTCACACAGGAAAAAAAAAAATACATTGTACCTGTTTATGCACTTTCTTTTAAAGGCATGTTTCGCTCAGTCATGTGTGGGAATGTGTAGAATGGTCGTGCCAGAAGGAAAAGATATCTCAATATACTCTGAATCTAAAAATGTTCATGGCAGTATCGAAGATTGGAGCCGCACTTTAAATGGGGTCCGACAACAAACTCCTAGAATCCGTGTATCTGTCCAGACTTTGCTTTGATCGTATTGAATTGTTTGGTATCATACTGTCCGTATTTCAAAATTCCTACATGCAAAATTAATAAGACTCATAATGCTCTACGCATCTTAAAAAGGCTCTCGCGTATGCCTATGCAGAATGAACATGCAGAGTACAAAGGCTATGTTCTCTCTCTTCCTTCCAATCACCTGTAGTGAACAGGCATTTATCACCATCACATACATCTACATCAACACTCCCACGTGATGTATGGTCATCAAGCATAACCTCACATTCACACAACACCACCATTGACTGCCATGAACTTTCTTCATTATAAGTGTCACAATCGACAGCAAATATGTACCGTTTTCATCTTTAACCCCTTCAGCACCAACAGTATCAGTAGGCCTAATTACTTCCGTTACTGTCATCATCATCGTCATTGTTGTCGTCATGACATTACTGTACAAGACATCCACATCGTCACCATTGTCCTGTGAACATCCCTTCCCGAATATCCGCTTTTCACTCCCTTCCTCAATATCATCAATTTCAAAGATTGCGAGAACACAGATGATACCAACCTGATGAAGTTTGTAATACAAGCCACAAGCATTGCACACAGGTTCTCCCTCCCCGTTCCTCCTCCACAGTGTTGTCGTGGTAGTGTTACAGTTGGCGCAGCATAGACCCATTCGACGCTGACCCGACTGTGGAGGGAAAGGTCAAGGATGAGGATAAAGGATCAAGGATAAATCAAGAATGAATAGAGTCGAATATTTTTTTTTTTGCTAATGACACCACTTAAAGATGCGCCATTCGATCGTAACCCTCAATCGTGGGTTCGCATGCGCAGACGTCGTACTACCACAAAGGAGATGTGGGCAGAATTTGTTAGGTTATTAATCTCTACATGGCCATTTGCTCTTTGGCACGAGGCACTCGCTCTTGTGCACAAGGTGAAGTAATTCAACATACCTGAGTCTACTGAAATCTTCAGTCTATGTCTAGCTTTCCTTTTGATGCTATGATTTGGTACTCAGAAAATTCAAAGATTTTCAGGAACTTAAAAAAATAAGGAGGGAGGAGGGAGGGAGAAAGAAAGGGATAGGGTGGGAGGTTACTATTTCGAGATAACGGACAGAAGTATTTTCACTCTCGATACTTGATTTGTTGTGTGATGCTTAGTAAGTGAACTAGCCGATTATTGTTTTATTTCAGCACTTTTGTTGTGACTCAAAAGTAATGCATGAACAGAGTGTGTTCTGGCTTAATGTCCTCCATTTTTTTTTTTTACGCGGTGTTTACCTCCAGCAGAGGTTTATTGGGCACTGTCTTCTTGGTGAGGGAAACATAATCTTCAAACTATTCAAAATCCCAAGCCCCAGATGGCAGGGAGAATTCAGATGGCTGTCTCGATGCGGATGGATTTTCTTTCATATTTCAAGTACTAGACGGTGACGTTTAGATATCCATTATCTCTACCATAACATTTCAGATGGACTACACTAGCGAACTGCAAAGCTTCTATGCAGTCTGAAATGTTGTACTTGTAAACTTCGGCAAAAACAAAACCGCGCCGATGTGAATCGTGCCACTGCATTCAAACTGTCTTCCCTTTTACGTTCCCTGGCGGGCCATTAGCCGATTCACCGATTGTTATTTTTGGGGACAGGGAAGGGGGAGTAATAAATGGACACGCCGTTCTGTTAATGGGAATCACAGGTCTCACTAATAATTCAGTCAAACCTGGAGGTAAGAAACCTGTATCAGCCCATGAAAGCTAATGTTTCAAATCGTACCAGTCAGTCAGATTCCTCGGTAAGTTCTGCTTTGAGTGCAATTCTTTTACTGAAGTTGCGTTCCCAATGAGTCAGAAGTAAAATAAGTAGACATCTCCATCAATAAAATGTGTCAGTTGGTCAGTATTTCTTGATCTAAAGCAGTTTGATATTTAATGACGAAAATAGTTTTCATTTAAGCGGTACAAACGGATATCATGCCAGATTTTGAGGGACTATGCATTAATCGCTGCACTGCAGGTACAGTGTAACCCATTTATCATGGGCACGGTGTAAAGAAATCCGGTTTTGTCGGGGAAATTATTAATCGCACTTTCTCCCTCTTCTTTGTTACCGTTAAATTAGCTTTTTAGTAACGGTATTGGAAGAGAGTGAAAATCCGGCTGGAGAAGCATAACTGCAGCACCTACATACCAGTGTCATGACAGCCGATGCACGAGAGAAATCGTCTCGGTCAGTGTTTACAGGTTGGCTACCTGGAGCTATCACTTGTACCATCAGCGATTACCGTTGACTGCATGTAGCAAATTCAGTGGGAAATCTGCATATTCACGCCTGAACTGTGAGAATTTTACCCAATATACTTAATGTTATTTCACTCCTCTTGTCTTTGTACCCCAATCAGAGACAACGGGGCACGGTAAAAGTTTGAAAATCCCGACTATCTTATTATTAACGAGTTCCACTTTATCATTTGCAGTTTACAGGCTTAACGATGGCTTACTAGGGTGGCCCGTTAATGACAGAACTTTAGATGAAATAAGTGATGGGTTTATTTCAAATGACTCACCATTAGCATCAGCGCCAGAGACATTACTGCCACACTGACTGCAACACGTCTTTTCAACACTCTGAAATGCTTCAGTGCACCCCTACCAAACACTTTGTAAAATGCATTTATACTAAATCAGCATGACTGATTCACTTCAGAAAGTGTGCAAAGTGCAATAAACTCTCCTCGAATTATTCTATCGAGACTCAATCTAGATTTAAAAAAAAGAACTTATAGCAATAGACTATAGAAGTTTTAAGTCTAGAAAGTGTGCAAAACACTCTTGCAATTATAGCAAGCACTTCATGAACGTTTCCATGAACTTCATGTTAACGCATACCAGACTAATTTCACTCGACAATGAAAGAAGCTGGCCTGAAAGTTATATAGCATACATTTCAAGAACATACTAAGACATTAATTAATAATGTAACAGCAGCACAGGCTGATCCAGTGGAGGAGTCTGCGAATTGTTCTCTATCTTTTACTTGTAATTAAAGAGCAACCCAACGTGACAGTCAGAAAACGCGTAGCGCTCTAGTGTCATTCAGCTAAATAATATTATTTTCACATTCAACCTGTTTGAATAAAATCAGACTCAGATTTAGTCCAAATAATGTTTTTCTTTCTTCCCTTCCTGTTTGAGTGTCCATTTACTGTCTAGTAATATTGAAGTTCGCGTTTCAATCCACAAATATACTATATAGCCAACTGGTCTTCAATCTCGTCTTTAAAATCCACACAAATTAAAATCACAGTTTGCAGTTGGCTTTGAACATAAGTTACTCGCAAATCACAGAGAGATACGGTAGCGATAAGCTTTGTCAAGTCATAGTAGATCTAGACTATTCACTTTTAACGTTACACGATGGCAGCATCTTTCCATAGCAAAGTCCGAATCAGCAGTGCTATTCCAGGCTGGCCCGCGCAGCACGTTTACAGTTCCCCAGCAATAATGTGAACTTCATACTGCAGCACACAAACATAGAAACGAAAATAAAGTCCGCCAGTCAACCTCTTTTCGTATCCGGGGTCAGAGTTTAATCAATATGTAAACGAGCGGAGTCCGTAATAATTTGCCATTAACGCGAAAGACGCACGGTTAATTAAGAGAGTGGAATTCCACATAACGTCAATTTTCCTAAACGCAAAACCTACCCTGTTCCAGATTTAATTATACTGTACGTCTTTCACTGATATATTCTTTCTCCCCACCTCATGACAGCAAGGGCACGTACGGCGCGCGCGTAACCCACACCCCCC
>JAWQUT010000116.1:637443-650302 GCA_033807755.1 Ellobium chinense | reverse complement strand
ATACTGCCATAATGAAATATGTCTGCCGATCACATCAAGTAATTTCAGCTTGTTACCAAAATTTTAGGCTTCATTGAAAGTTGTCCGAGAAAGCAGATCATACCGAGTCTATGGACGCTGCTGAGGCATCGGGCATTCACAAACGGCATTCCATGGTCATAACATCGACGTCACTATCTAGTACAAACAGAAACTTTGGGAGATGAAAGTTCCTCACTCCACATTGGACAACGGTATATCTTTCATCATATCATTAGTACTCTAGTAAAAAATCTGTCTTTGGGGAAGATTGTGTAAAATAGGCCTTATATTTAATTTGTCAAATTTACGACAGGTTATTGTGCACCCCTTCCTGGTTCTGTTTAGTGAATCTGAAGTATAAGTTATTCATTCAACGAATGTGACCCTTTACACAGAACAGGTTTCTCTCGGGAAAATAATATTTTGCCTTTACACTTTCAGTTTCTTTTAGCTCGAGCAGAAATATATGTCTCAAATATATGCCATGTTAGGATGTTGATATGTCCATCCGTCTGTCTGATGGTCTGTCCATTTTTTGAAATTGTTCATGTTGTTTTTTTATTTTAATTGTCCGTATTTGTCTGGTTGTCTGTTCATTTGTCTTCTGATGTACTATCCAATAGTAGCTATATGTCCATATTTTGACATTGTTACAAAGGAAATAATATTGTGAAATCTGAAACACTGAAAAAACCGAGTGTTGTAGATCATATTTCCCGCGAGGTCCAAAAAGTACCATAGGATTTAATGGATATTGACGGACATAAATCAAGCTCTAAACCGTCCATAAAGATACAGTATTCACAATGTGGAACAGACTGGAAAAAAATTAATACCGACTGCTCTCTTTTTAACTGAGATAGTGTATACTTATTTTGATCTCCTTCTCATCAGATACTCGTACTGAAATCCAGTTTTTCTTTGAAAATGTTGATTATAAGATGTTTTGAACTTTGGAGAGGTTGGCCATTTCTCTACATGAAAACTATACTTGAAACAAATTTGAGTTGTTTTCTCATCATCCTGATCACTTTTTTAAATGTGTATTTCGATGAAATTTTTGCCTCCGTTACACAGTCGATTATCTGCTGTGACTTGCAGTAATTGCTAAAGATACTGTTTTCTTTAGTTTCCTGGAATGGAAACATTATAGAATAACATATGAAAATTTAAGAAAAATTAGAGGTGTACTTATGCCTCAAATTGCTCAAACAATTTTACTGATAATTATACGTATCTATAGTGGTGTCGATAGCGTGGTTTTCGGGTTCTTATTACATAACACAAGTGAGTACAAACGCAAAACATAATAGTAAGAGCATTGGGAGTTAATTCGTTTACGTGTCTACGTCACATACAAACAGAATATTGGCTTGGAGTATTTGTCACATCAACAGATATTTTAGGTAATCGATAGCTTGTGTGAATATAGAGAGAGTAATCTGTAAACTAATATACGTGTAGAAGCCCAAGTTGAGACCACAACTGGCAAAGAAACTGAGGAAAGAGATCACTGCATACTATGCAGTAAAATGTATTTAGTTTTGAATTTCTTAATCAGCTGAAATGAAATTTTACATGTTACACCCTTGCTGCACTCCTGAAGACCTCACATATAGGATTTTTCATATCTTTTATAGGTTTTGAGATAAAAATGTTAGAACAAAAAATGCATGACTGCTACACATCATTTTCAAAATTGTGTTTAAAAAAATTCCGTATATTATCCAAAATCCGAGACATGAGGCTATTTGTATTGTACTGAACGGCAGTATGCATAATTTCAGAGTATTTCAGCGAAATCTGGCGGACTAGAGGTCTAGCTAGGTTGTCAAAACAGTCACTTTTTTGGTATAAATAATGAAAAATCAAGATGCGGCATTTCCATGGCAACCATAAGTAAATCATGATATTTTTCAACACTTTTCTGCTAGTTCAAGCGTGCCTAAGTAGGAAATCAAAGTTGAAAAAGGCTATCTTTAAGTGTTTAGAACATTGCTTGTAGGACACCCCCCTCCCCACTTAATGAAACAAAGGTGAATAGAAGAAAGGAAATAGCCCCACTCCTTCTCGTGAGAAAATAACAAAGTTTTCGTGAAGGGGAACAAACGTTCATTTTTTCTGCCACATGATTCATGAAATCGGGTGACGCCAGAAAGGATTATCGAATTCGATGAATTTGGCATCCACGTCGGTACAGAAACATAAGTAATGGTTACTGTTAAGTATTATAACCCTACATGAAATTACTATGTTTTGTGGCTGATATACCTTAATCACTTGTTTGGTAGAGACCCTTTTGAAATCTAGTCAAGCTGCATTTACTTGATAGAACTACAGACTTGGTTATAGTATGTTAAGATTCGGTGAATAATGAGAACTGTAATCATTCACTATCGTCAGTCGGTACCTACTGTCTATAGGTGTCAATGTTGCTGACCCAGAGGGTTACCTCAGGCTAAACGATACAACTGTATTGGGTCCATGAGCATACAAATAAGATTGATGAAAGTATACAAGTTTAAATATAAAGTTGACATTCACCATGAAGACAGTCTATCTAAGGAAAGGACAATAATATATGAGTATAGATTGGAGGAGAACGGAAAAAACTAGCGGTGAAAGAGCGCCATGTACTGGGCATTGTTATTTATTTATTATGGATTATGAATTAACCATGGGTCTGGACTCATAAACAATATCAAGATCGTATTTTGATTGACATGATTGTAGTTTCAGTATTAGACTAGCTGTTACTTGATTTTGTTTATTTTCCCCCTCCAGTTCAAAACAGATGGTCGTCGAAACCCTACTTCTAAGATTAGAGTTGGCAAAAGGTTTCAAAATAAATTACTTAAGCGATGAAAAGTTACCCAAAAGTGGAAGCAAATTTTAATAAGGGTTTGTTTTGTTCTGTAGGGCTTTAATCACTCCAAAACAAAGTACATGTAATAGTGCTAAATTAGTTGAAAGAAGAAAGGACTATACTGATTATTTCACATTAATCTCTTCATCTCTTCATCCCTCCAGTTCCTCTCTTACACATCCCTCCTCGCCAGGCTAAAAACAAACAAAGGGATCAACCTTCTTAAAAAACATCTTTCAGAGTACGTGCGGCAACCGTTTATTATTGCCTAACATATATGATTGTGATGTGTCTTTCGTGGGTCTGGCATTCCTAACAGCTTCTCGAAAAAAAACTTTCTATTTGTTGCCAGTCCTCCTGCATCCATCAAGATGTCCTTGATGTCTTTTTCTCATCAACCGTCACGGTCTTTCTATATCACGCTGCGTTTTAGGGCTGATAGTTTCAGGGCAGTATATCTTTATATAGGACGAAATAATTTTGCTGTTTTTTTTTTCCTTAAGAATTAGAACTCCAGGACCAGTTCATTAGATAGAGTTGGTTAGTAAAAATATCAAGAGTGCAGAATTCATTCAGGGGTAACTGAGGATTGTGGATCGCAGTGAACAGAGCTCGCTTAGAAAGTCATATCTATCAGAATTTTCGCATTCTTGTAATGTCATACGTCACGTCCACCACAGACTACAAAGCAACAGTCAATTACAGCCACATCGATCTGGCGTTGACACAAATACGTTCAAATTGCCAACAACATACTGGCAGTCGACTCACTGTCTAGAATGCTACACTATGAAAACATTGCTCAACCGAGCTTTTCTGCGTGTCAACATTTTCATGGCTACAGATAATCTAAATCCGCCGGTATGGGAATATGCATTAAACACTCCCTATTCAGACTATATTCGAAAACCACAGTAATTTCCCTCATGTCCCCATGCATATCTTCAGTCTCATCGTTTTGCACTCACGAATATAAAAATGTTATAAACTCTTGTCACACGGTTGAATTACAGTATAATATATTATGAAGTGTGCTCTGAGGATGAACAGTTGGATGCCACCTGTGTTACTGGACAACCCTGACATATAAACCACCAACATTTAACAAACTAGACTATTCTTGACATCTGTTGGCATTTTCTGCACTAAGACAAGGACAAAGACAATAGGTTCAAAGTTCAAGGGGTGACTGCGGACATTGTTGCAACGGTGTTAACTTGTCCCTTCTGTAAGTAAAAATTTAAAAAAAAAACATGCAATAATTTTAACTTGTCAAATCTATCATTAATAAATTAAAACTTAATAATAAGCTATTTCTGGGCAAACCCTCTTTAATTTTTCGCCAACAACAAACTTTTCCCTATCTCCAAAGTAATCAATTCTCATCAGCGACAGTTCAATATGCGCTCGAGACAAATCAAACCGCACTGCATATATTATATATGTATTCTGGTAGGTTTGAAAAGTTAGAAGTTAAGGAAGGAAGTATTGCCTCCTTTTCCCCTTCCTAGCTTTAATTACCACTATGTCACTCACAATAAGATCTGCACACCCACTATTATAATATATATTTTTTTTAAATTAAAAAATCGACTGGGGATTTGGCGTGTGCAATACTACTGAATCTGTTCCTTTTGTGAGTTTTATGCTAACTAGTGTTGGCTTGAAGCGTGAAATTCTTTTCAGATCTACAGCAAAATTGTTATAATGGCTGTCTTTGATACAAAGAATGGATCTGCAGTATCTCCTGTTAGCAATGTGATACCGCACCAGCGTGAACGTAATGTTTATCATGGAGGCCCTTTCTATTTAAGAAGTTTGTGGCTCTCTTGTTATGGCACCGCCAGTACCTGTCGATATAATCTGGTACTGTAGATAAAATCATAAAGAAAAGCACAAAAGTAAGTAAATAATTGCCTGACACAAATAATGTCACGCAGATTTGTGAGGCCACTCGGATAGTCTGTTTTTAGGTAAGTGTAAATAAGTGAAATACTTTATGCGGGTGTGTGTTGTCTACCCGTAGATTCTTCTTTTGATAATCAGAAAAATAGTTTGTGAATAAAAGGCGCAAGCTTTCACTATGTCTACTTTCTTTTAGTTATCACTTCCTTGCAATATGGTATTATTATTATATTCTTTGGGGGGTACATATCAAGTCGTCTCTAATATATATCTGCACCGCTTCCCATCGAATTCTTAGAGGCCTCGTCTGTTTCTAATGACACAGTAAATGCAGTAAAGTACAAAACGTAATTTCTCTATCGCGAGCGCCAAATGTGTGCTTGCCAGGCCAAACTTTTTTTATGCCTGTGTGTCAATACGGCCAACCTGGCAACCAGCGGCCTCCTGGCCTGGTCCAATGTTTATTTTGCGAACGGGACAAAAGCTTTTAATGCAAAGTTACTTAGCAACGATGGAATTCGTGCCGAGAGGGAATTTTCAATGGTTAAGTTTGTGAAACGTTTTATTACAGTTCTAGTCACAGCAACTTAGCTGGTGGTATGATTTATTGAAAATGGCTTTGTGGTTCGAGGGTTGGTAGGTTTGTGGTGGTTGTCCTTACCCTTCCTCTGCCCTTCCGTTCTCCTTCTCTTTCTCCATCTGTCACTCTCCCTTCGTCCCCTCCTTTAGTAATCGGACATGTCTTATTCAATGACTTTGTTGTGATATTGTTGCCGACTTATCGTTATCTTCTCCAGTGAGCTTGTGTGTGGCTGTGCGTATATATGCGAAAGGCTGCGTGTTAGTGCGTGTCTGGAAATGTGTGCAAATGTGGCCTATGGTTTATCTTTGTATCGTTCACATTTAAATGTGTTTTTTTTTTCTTCATTTTACATAATGATAAAATGATAACCGGAAACACAAAGACGTTGTCCTTTTATTTAGTGAAACAAAACATGAAAAGACGTGCAGCCTTATGACAGGGCACAACCATGTGGTACATTTGGACTGTCTCTATCAACTAATAAAGCGCGAACGTCGTTAAACTGACTTTAAAAAATATGTCTATACTGTTCAAGAAATTAACGTCCCAAGCAAAGACAAAGAGATAAAACAATGACTGTTTACCACTTTTCGTTAATATGGAACAAAAAATCCGGCTGCAAATGGTTTACTTTTTTCCCCAGTCGACACGTGGCAGAGGAGTGAGATATAGTAACAAA
The DNA here is from genome assembly GCA_033807755.1 of Ellobium chinense. Classification (NCBI taxonomy): domain Eukaryota; kingdom Metazoa; phylum Mollusca; class Gastropoda; order Ellobiida; family Ellobiidae; genus Ellobium; species Ellobium chinense. The sequence continues at coordinate 644,248 of JAWQUT010000116.1, read as the reverse complement.
GAAAGAAGATTTAACTTCTTTTTTATTTTATTATGTTGAAAGAGGTGAGAACAGTTAAAACAAACACAGAGATGGGAAAAGTGACAGCCCAGAAAATCAAAATGGAAAATTAGATTTTAGTTTCATGTAAGGATATTTAAAGTAAATAAGCAATATCCCTGGTTGAATACCAGCTCAACTGATCCACGAAAATATCTGAAAGCCAGCGAAAATAACTCTGATTCGAATATTAAAAGAAGATCAGCAGCTCTGTAATTTAATTATCTGATACTACAGTTTCACTCGGTTGTAATGAAAATGATATATATGCGTTCAAATAATTTGATCCAAGTTTATTCCTGAAGACAGGAGACAAACGGTGATTGAAACTTAGAAATATATTACCCTTGTAGCAGTACATGTATCTATGTGATCATGAAGCCGCACGTTTCAAAATGTCTTAGAAAACAAAGCAAAACAAAACAAAAATAGGGATGAAAATCTCAGCTCATTGTTAGGTATTGTCGCCCAACTTTGTGGTATGTCTCCTGCGACCTATGAGGGAGTCTTAGTCTTTCGAATGACACGAATGACACACAAACATAAACAAGAATAAGACAATTTTTTCTGCGGCTGGTTAGAGGGACTCCTTTTCTGTTTTTCTAAACGTAAATTTTTCATATTTAAACTTTTAAAAAATGATAAAAAGGAAGATAAGATATTAAGAAATAATTAAAGAAAGATAACTATATCTTATCAGATGTGCATAAAGGTAACTTTAGAAAGCAAAAACTTGCCAAAACTGAGAGGGGTCATTGGCCCTCAAGTCTCACAAAAGTTACTTAGATCTCTCAATTTTCTTGGAGTTGTACGCTGGTTTTTATTTAATGTGACGTTGAACGGTTGCTCTTATGGACAAACACTTTTTTGAGCATAAAAGGGCAGTGTACGGTCTGAGAAATAGCGTGATTTGCTAAACTTCAGCGGCAGGAAAGAAAACAGCAAACTACGAGGGACATGAACAAAAAGAGATGAATTTGATACAGAAAAAAACAACAACTATGGTTTCACAACTATGTGCGGCAGGGTTTATTTAATCTTTTCCCCCCTATTTTGTGAATCTATATTTGATTCCTTATAAAATGTGGCTGTATTAGGTTATGAAATTGTGATAAAACAACATTATAATAATTATCACAAGAGGTTTACAGCAAAGTTTATTATGAAATAAAACGTGAAAACGGAAGTGTGATTATAATTTATAAGTATAATCTAGGAAGTACTTTCGGCATGTCAACCAAATCCCCATATCCTGCAAGAGCTTGTATAAAATAATATAGCTATCTAACTGTCTTATCCTCTGCCCGCTACTGGCAGATCGGGTGTGTAACCATTACGCAACGTTCAGTCACTGCTAGCGAACACGTTCCCATTCCCAACCAATCGTCCATGCATGAATCTCCCTTTCAATCATATCACTATCACTTTTCGTGGATTTTCGAGCTCTCATTCTTCTTCCTACTAATGCTTGTCATTTAAAAAACAATAAAGTGACACATTATGGGTTCAGGTAATTTTATTCTTTTTGTCTTTCTGTTTCATTTTTGTAGTCAAATATGCGTTTATAACACAAATTTAATGTCTCTTCACATTGGTCCCCAACACTATGCTTCCATCAGGGCGCGACTGAGTCTGCCCAAGTCAACCAGCTACAGGTATGAAGATGCCAATAGCACCTGGCATAAAAATATGCAATTTTAAATAGTCCCAATAAAATCAGAAAATTGGCCATGGGGAGGGGGGAAGGGGTTGGATTTTAATTTCAAAGGCTTAGATAGGTGCAAATATATGTGTAGACTCAGAATAGATGAGGTTTAGTCACTAAAGTATAAAATTTGTGGTTGTTGCTAGGTGAGTAAGGTTACCCTGTTTACTGAGTGAAAAGGCCTAAAATATTAGGTTGTCTGTTTCACTGCCTAAGTTCTCAAAATCTAACTGGTTCAGGTGCATTTTTCTTTGTGTCAAAATTTGGAGGAAGAGCTAAACAACATGTTTGGAAAGTATTTTGACACGGCACCCCAGGATAAGAATGAAAGGTGTAAAACCTAATATAGCCAACAGTGAAAAATACATTGGCATCTTCATACCTACAGTTACTAGCTGTGTAAGTTGTCGAATGACCTCTTTGATGTCAAGGTATCTGTGCATCCATTGCATTTCCCGGTCGAACTGTAAACAACACAGATCTTTATTTACACCCACCCCCGTTTCTCCTTTCCCCCACTCCCCTCTCCCGCCTGCATTAGGCTGTGTTGTTGGCGTTTCTGGCTAGGATTGCCGCCCTACAAGAATCTTCAACGATTATGAAACTTATTATTGTGAGCGAGGTTCGCAAAGTGAAACCAGACGGACAAGAGGGCCCCAGTAGCTGACACACGCTCACCTCAAGCATGTAAAAGCCGCACAAGAAGTCTCCCGGTACGCTCAGCAGAGGAACGTTCTCGAACTCCCAGCTCCACAGATAACTATCCAGAACCTGGTGGACAGGATGCTTTACTGGCCGGAAAGACGTTTTGAGATTACATGTATTATGGGCAATCGACCCCAAAAATCCCCAGTTCCCTCAAAAAAAAAAATATCTTAATCATTGTACATGACAGCAAAGACAATCTTGATCATTGTACACGACAGCAGAGAAACTATAATTGCCTAAAAGAAGCCAGCAGAACATTCCAGGGTCATTGTGAAGAGATCTTGTCACAAGGTTTAATTTATCTCCTAAAAGGAAATGGGACAAAGAGCCCCTCATTGTTGGTGGCGTTTGGAGAAGTACAGAACAATTATCGAGGAACATTCGAGATTCATTTACAAAAGAGAATTTCGAATGAGCTAGACTGCTTGGAATTAGTGTCTCTTTTCAACACACATTGTGACAAACATGTACGGTAGTGAAAATCTTCCACTGCTTTGGTGTTGTCAGTAGTGACACGATGCTTGTTCCTATCAACAATCACTACAAGTGTTCCTGTTAGTAATGGATTAATATCAGTACTTATAAACTATTTTGTCACTAAAATGGTATCCCAATCACTACCGACTAACAGTGGTGATGCTCGGAGAAACCTGTTGAGAGGAGACCGTATCAAATCTTATCCAGCTTCTTATTGACAATGCATTAAAATAAAAACGAGTAGGATGAAATTGTGTTCACATCTCACACAAAGCGAAACTGATAGCTTCACTTATCTCATCTAGTTTTGTTTCTCTTGTTTACTTCCAATGAAGCAAAATTTACTCTTCTTAGCATGTTGGTTTTCAAATGATTTCACGAAATGGAAGACGAAGGCGATGAGACCCTTAGATTTCCTCCAGGAGAGATTGGACATCCGCTTCAAACTAAACTTTTCGTCTTCAGAGTCAAACGAAACAAGAGCGGTGGAAGCGAGAAGTGAACGAAATGACTCACTAGCAATTACCAGCCAGTCTTCCTTCCTCATTCCAGAGATCACCATTCATTCACGTATGATGTGTGGTGATTAACAACTTCTTGCAGTTCTACCATTTTACTTCCTGCTGATCATGTAACCTGAAAACCTCATTTCCTCCCTCTCTCCCTTCCTCCCTCAATATACATATTCAAGATCCTATAAATGGCCACATGAGGTATTTCGAGGTTATTTCAGAAACTGCAAAATTGGAATACACGATTCATGTGACCAGGTTTTATGCTAAACACTAATAGCAACCCTCTTATGACCTTAGAACAGCGCTTTTAAAAAGTGGGCCTAACCTTTTACATCCTTTTCAATTTCCAAATTGACCGGAACAAGTTGTTGTTGTTGTTGTTGTTTTCGTTGTTGCTGCGATTTTCAAAACAAACAAAAAAAAAACCAAAACACGTGGACAAAATTAATTAGCTTTCGACGCAATTCACAATATCCCGGCTGTTAAGCAGGAGTACATCAATAACATTGAAATAAAGCCAGGGCATACATCCTTATCCTCTTCCTTGGACAAGAATGAATATATACGTTTTTGGCGTTTATAAATGAAGTGGATGCACTGATTTGTGATTAATTTTTCTTTATATTTTTTGTTCGTCATCACATGGTATTAACATAAAGAAAATAATGAGCTTTACTGTGTTGCTTACATGCCATTGATATTTTCTTTTTGTTTGGCAACAGTTCTTCATCCATTTATTTTCATTAAGTGAACACACACATTTGCTCATAACTAGAATGCTACAACTGTGATGGAACATTTTTCATTCAGTGGCGATTGTTAATGTTAATTTAATTTAAGTAACCGGATAAAGAAATATTGCAAGACCAAACAATATTATTCTCTCCCTCCATGAATGAGCTCCGTGAAATTTACACTTGGTATATTTAGTGATTACCACTGGTAAGTGAGCACTGTGGCAAGCTTCCTTATATTTTCGCGAGAATTTATTATTCCCAAAAAGTCGGAATTGACTAAAAGAAAAATGAATGGCTGTTATTCGACTGTGCGCAAAATCAACCATGTACACAGAAAAGACAAGAAAACTGAAATGTGCTATATTGACTATGTTGTCTCGTTGTAGTTTAAGTTTGTATACTCTATCGACAGGCGGTAAATAAAAGTCACTCCACGAATAAGCCTGCAAACCAGTAACATTTTTTCTCTCTTGATTGTTTACAAAAATGCTGGTTGCCTTATCAGGAAGGAACCTATTTTTGTGTGTATGTCCGATTAACAAATAATTAAACTTAAATTCTGCAGTCTGCCAGAAAGCATTCCTCTGCCAATCTTTCACGAGAAGTGTTGTATTTACTTGAAATATAATGTTTCTCGCTTATGTGGAACTGACAATGGTGTCAAACTGTAAACACTGTCATTGTGGCGCAGAGTGGCTCAATACAAAGTTTGCAAAGTGTAGAGACGCAAACGTTTTCGGGCTGTCTCCAGGGACGGGACCGCTATTGCATCAATACAGTTCAATTAGTTATAGACAGTAGTCCGACACTAACTCAATCGTATTCCATATTTTGCATTTTCCGAAGCAACTACGGAATACCTCATTCATCCTGGCTGCGTTTTTGTGGTTCCTGCGGCGTCGAGTACAAGACCGTTTTTAGGAAAGAAGTATCAGTCTCTAGCATGGAGCTATAAAGAACACTGGAGTGCGTATCACGTGATTTTGGCCATGCGAGGTTGAAGACAATAGACGCCATCTTGGGTAGGGATGAGTGCAGCGGCGAATGAAGGCGGAGAGAGGGATTTTCAATTTTGTTTTTCACCAGACTACGTCGTAACCATGGTACAGACCTGCTGTGAACTGCAACAACAGATGTACCAAGGAAACTTTACAAAGAACCTAGCACCACCACAGTACGATACTAAAACTGCTGTTTATTTATTACTATTGTAATTGTTTATTTATTCTTTAATTTCCTAACACTGTATTTTATTTACCACTTGTAATCGCCACCACAAAACGAAAGCCTAGCTAGAGATAGAGATAGAGAGAAAGAGAGAGAGAGAAAGAGAGAGAGCGCTAGATAAGGGTAGGCCTACTAATACTATAGGCTGCAAAGCAGCCGCCCGCTCGTACCTTGCACAGTGTTGCCACTCGTAGGGATTTTCCCCTACTGTAGGGGAAAATTGCTTTTCGTAGGGGGTAGGGGAACCCTACGGGGAAAACTGTCCAATGTAGGGGAAAGTGCTCATAAGATTGGACACAACATTGCAAAGAATAAAATGATGGCCAATCATACACTTCGCGCGTAGGGGAATGTAGGGAAAAATTAGCCTCGCTGTAGGGGAAAACCATCAGTCCAGAGTGGCAACACTGACCTTGCCCTAAGTCGTCCGCCATGTTAGTTGCGCGCCGGCGGGGTACGCGAAAAGGGGTGTACGCACTCCAGTGTTCTTTATAGCTCCATGGTCTCTAGGCGAGTCAAGATTGCTGCGACTAATGCAAGAAAATAATGCACTGACTTGCTAGTGGTGTTTGCTATTCTTATATCTTTCTCTCCTTCGTTAACATGCATACAACCATTGATTCTTACCACATCCTTCTCCGACACAAGGCCGTTGATAAAATGTTCACGTAACAAATTTGAAACCGTAATTGGTTGTCGCCGTGTTGCCGAGCTTTCTCTTCCGGTGATGGCAAAAGACATCACATTTCTAACAAATCTTTAGTTGGTGTGCATCCTTTCTCACCGTGACTGATGCGCACCAACCAAATTTTGTACTTTTAACACTTCCTTTGCTAAGGACCGCCTACTGAATACAAGTTCGGCCCCTTTCGAGATGCCATAGGGATCAAACAAATGCACCCCTTCTGTCTTCTGGTTTCATGACCGCTTTATGACACATTAATGTGTGTGTGTGTGTGTGTGTGTGTGTGTGTGTGTGTGTGTGTGTGTGTGTGCGTGTGTGTGTTTCTTCGGGATCCATGGGCTTGCACTGTCTCAGCTGATCAGACTTTAAGCCCAGGATGATGACTGACGATACCTATCATGCCAGTTCAACTGCAACTGAATAATTAACAAACATGTTATGAAAGCCAAGCACAACACCCTGGAGATTAAAATTAATGGAAGTCAAGCATCGTCTTACCACGGCACTCACGGCGCTCATTCAAGAAGACTTTCCTGACCTTATGTGCCTCTTGGTTAGTGCTTTCCCTGACCATGGTAGGTCTCCAAGATTTACATACGTCCAAAGGGCAAACTAAACGTTGCACATACCTTATTTAAAATCACTCACAGAACAGCTTGGGCAAGGAAATCTTCCTCGTGTACTTTGTCCACCTGGCTTCCCCTCCCCCACC
>JAWQUT010000116.1:611986-628680 GCA_033807755.1 Ellobium chinense | reverse complement strand
ATATATATACATATGAGCCAGTATGCACCATGATGCTATTTTTTTGTCCTAGGGTTTACCGTACATTCGTTTCCGGTTTGCCAATTTTGAAAAGTAATGCAATGTTATATTGTTGTTATTTAATAACAGTTGTAAGAAAAAAAATAAAAACTACGAAAATAAATCCCTTGTAATCATTAAGCGCGGGGAGGGGGGGGCGGGTCCTGAAAATGAGATTTTGGGGTGAAATAATCGAGGTCAGGGTTTTGCTATTTGTAGGTACTTGACATGTCTAGAATCCAGACAAAGTGTTGTTGACTGCAAAAAAATCCATGTTTTGCCTAAAAAATGCATCTGAAGATGGTGACTGAAGCTTTTTTTTTTTTGTCAATTTGAGGTATCCCTGTTGAAATTACGTAACTTTGAGCTTGATTTTAAGCTTTAAGCCATAAAAATCGACCTATCGTGCCGCATTTCAAACGAAAGAAATTTTTTCCTCTACTACAATCTATGAATAGATTTGACCAATGAACGTGTATGCCGTACAAAGTTATGCTGAACTGAAGCATAAATTATGTTTAGCACCAGTCATCCTGCTATATATAGCGAGGTCAAGACCTACTTTTAGCTTGGCTCAGGCCGACAAACATCGAGCGCCTATTTGATTCACTCGTCGTATTTCGTGTGTGCTCGTCTCGATTGACCCAGTTTTCTGATTGGTTCGGGCCATTCGTAAATAGACTCGTAAATAGACTCGTTTTGCGGTTTACAATAGCAACAGCACGTGAACTCCCTGATGTATATTCGTGTACATGTATGAAAGTGTCTCTTCTCAGAACTCAAAATATTAGCCTCCTTCATTATTTATGGTGGAGTTTTTCTAAATTTTTGTTCCTCATATGTGTTCAAAGAACGTGTACAAAAACATAGTCTGTTTGGACTTTCATCGTTAGTTTATTCAGATTTCACTTTTAAAACTTTTGATGGCCGATTTCTCAAAACTATATTTTTTTTATTACAAATGTCCTATCTCCATCGTTATTTCTGTACCAATCTACGTAATTTTTTTGTATATAACAACTCCAAATGTGTACGTAAAAAGTAATTGAGAGATATTTGTTTGTTGTTTTGTTTTCAAATTTTCTGAAATTCGTGGTGTTTTTATTTTAAAAAATTGTGAAAATTAGTTACTTAGTGAAACTTCATATTTGAAGCTCTGTAAAATAAAATTTCCTCAAGATATCCAAAAAAGCTCTTTATTAGTATTGAGAGAACATCTGTGGACATGTCTGTGTAGAATTTGGAATGGACAGCTTTTCATTTGACGGAGGAGATATCTATTGAAAATGACATATTTTTATGTAAATATTCAAGATGGCGGCCGTTTCCATAGCAACCAAGACATAAACATGATTTTTGTTTTTCACCGTTTTATACTGATTTGAACATGCTGAATTTAAAAATGATAGTAACATTTTTAAAAAAATGTGGCTGTTGGAAAATCGCCCTCAGGACCCCCCCCTCCCCTTAAATAGATTGTTTATTGTTCTGTATTTATGGCATTGTAATTTGAAAGGTTTGCTGTACTTGTTAGCTCAAAACTGTGGGTTCTTAAGATTTCCGTTTAAATATTGACATCTTATACCTGAAGCGAAGCAACAAAAGCCTCTCCTCCCGCCCTCCCTTTCCAAATTAAAAAAAAAAAATGTTCAAGTTACCTTAGTCACAATGGGTCATGGATACCATACTTACACCAACTGGTGTAGAGAGAGAAACATATTTCATTATAAAATGAAGAAATGTAAAGCTGTAGCAAGCGGAAGAGGTAAGCAGGAAACATTTTTGGCATTTCCATCTGTTAAAGTAAAGTGTCTCAATTTACTTTTCAACAAAAACTCTATGGTGTTTTTGGCGCTGTATACATATGTGTCTCTATTGCTTTTTGGCGCAATCTGCAAACATCTGTTGCTTATGCATTTCAAAGTAAGATACATGTATACCGAGGTTCGCAAAATTTGGCAAATAAATAGAACCCCTTTTAAACACTGAAACCAATAATAATAATAATAATAATAATAATAACAACGATACAATAATAATAATTATAACAGTAATAAAAAGCTCCTCTAAACATCTGACAAATAAGTGCACCAGTAGACGATACGGGATGAAGTGCGTTAAGCGAATTTAGTATTTTTATTATTAGATTTTTTGATGGTCTGGTTTTTTTTTTCCTTTTTTTTCATATTTTCATGACTTTTCTTGTTCATGAGAGATAAGTGATAGGGTATGAGAATCTTTGTAATCTTTCATGTTAAGGAAAGTTTCTGTAACTATATGAAAATTATTAATAAGTGACGAGGATCTTAACACCGAGGTCAGCATCCGAAAAATGGGTCGCCGGGCCTTTTTCTATAGTCTGTGTAGCCTTATTATGACCTCCGGTGACAGGGATGACCTTATACAAAAGAATTTAATAACATAAAATAATATAATATTCAGTTAGAAATAGATTCTGGAAATAATTTTAAAAAATCAAACTTATAACATAATAAATAATAAATATGTTGAGCAAATTTTAAAAAAACAATGAAGCATCAAATATTAATAAATGTAAATAAACTTATGAAACAAAAACATAAAATATTAAATGAAGTATGTCATAACTATGAAAATAGCATAATAAAAAATAAAAATACACATATAATTATGACAAAAATGATAAACCTGATAAATTATAAGCAAAAACAAAACAAAACAAAAATATGGACTATGACCAGAAAATGTCATTAACCTGGCTTGGGTGTCATGGCGTCAGACCTTTACAAAAATACCATTGTCTACAAGAGTATTTTCATTGAACTTAGATATAACTAAGTATTGTAGGCTAAACAAAATCACGTTTCCTTGGCCCATAATTCTATTACTGTTTTTAAGTTTCTAAGTTTGAGTAGAGTGTTAGCGTGTTATTTGCATCCAAGCATAGAGCTGAAACGCTTTGGAAACACATGAAGAATGAAATATATGCAAGCTATAAATTTGTATTAGCTGCAGTTCAGGAACAATAAATTGCATGAACTGAAATTAGTCCAAGTTTAAATTCAACGACATCAACGTTTTATGCTTAGGAGGAAAAAAAAGAAAGCAATTGCTCATGTTGGGTCTCTTTGTATCATTCAGGTCATGTGGCATAATAGTCAAGCAAGAGTAACTAAGATAAGTAACTAAGATATTTTAAAGACAATTTGCTGTAAATATTAGTTCCATTACATTAAGATTTTCCCTATCATTCAGCATGTCAGTTTATTATCTGATCTGTATTTTTTTGCCGGCAAAATGCAGGAAAAACCCAGAATTAGTGACATCAGTAACTGAAAACTGGAGTCTCTTTTCAGGGTAAAACCATGCACTGTGCTGTTTATCCATACTAATCTAACAGATTCAGAGAATATGAAGTTTAATTCACACTGTTTTTGAGAAAGCCTAGCAAATCATAAAACAATTTAAAATATAGATCACCACAAAATATTTACTACTGTAACACTAAGAGAATAATACTAAATGTATATCTCCTTAATTTCTAATTTGCGTTTGGCCATTGCAAATATCACTTTTATGGCTCCTGGTTACTAGTTCTGTATGTAGTTCTATATTTTGAACAACACCTCTTGCGTTACTACATCATTAGCCGAACAACCTTGAACATTATAGCCAAAACAATGTCGTTTTACATTACCTATTGTTTTTTAGAGGAGGGGGGGATAACATTATGTGACTAATTCTGGGTAATACTGTGAATATTGCAATTTGATCATAATAATTATATCAATTCTATATTAATGTCGCTGTCCAGCTCTATTTAAAGAGCTCCGAATATCAAGGCCTATTCCGAAACTAAATTTTCTTGTAGTTTGAGTTTTCCCCATGTCCCGTAAAGCTAAAACTGTACAATTATAGCAGAGTTGTATTTTATAATTTCAGACAAAGAGTCCCAAATTTTTAAGCATGCTGACCGGTGCAGATAAACAATAAAATGATAATAACGATGATGATAACGGCAATTGTGACTGTCTGCAAAAAGTATAATAAAGTTTTCACGCAAAACTAACTTCGCACTTCATTATAGTAATCCTCTTCGCATAGTGGAATTATTATCTTGAAATATGAATAAGCTACAAGCATTATTATATAGTCGATTCTGTTCAATCACGATGGGTCTGATCACAATTTCCGTTTAACCAGAAGATTTTTCAGACAGTGGGATACTGCATTGTTTATTAAAAGTCGTTATATAAACGCAACTTCCTTACATCGCAACTTTTCCATTGCTGCCAGGGGCTGTGATTAAGCAGAGACAGCTGTGCTAGATTGTTCTGAAAATCTCAGGTCAAATTTAAATAATGAAAGTGTAATACTGTTCTTTAGACAATGGAATGAATAACTTTACAGATTAATATCAATATGTGACAGTGAACATACATGGAACAGAAGTTAATGTGTGAAATGGATGGGTGAGGTAATTTAGAATGGACGGAGAGAGGAAAGAGAAAATAAATAAATGATTTGAAAAAGCAAATGAAGATACGTACAGTCACTTTTTCACATTTCTGTAAACCCGGAAGCTAGACGCAAGCCATCAGCCTATTCCCAGCCTCATGAAACATCCTAAGAATCGAGGCAGCCATCTTGGCCCAGTTTTTGAAACGGAAGAATACACGGCATAGCTTATTTTATTAGATACACATATGGCCGTTGAAAATATAGCAACTACATGCATCATGTCATCGGGCAGAAAGAACACCGATGGAAAATGAAACAGTCAAGCTGAAGATGCAATTAATATTGTCAATCTTGCCACACCCCCAAAAATTATGATTGCCGCTTACTAAAACTCCTTCATTATAAACAAATTCGTCGTTAAAGTCGCACTATTGCGATTTTGCTTTCATCTTGAGAAAATCAGATTTTGTTTACTGCAAACTGAAAAGATCTTCTTTCACTTACCAACTATTTAGATTATCTTTCATTTACCAACTATTTAGATAGAGCAATCTGAGTTTAGCTAACCCAAGTGAAACATTCTAAAATGCACAAATTAATTATTATTTCGGGGAATACATAGGTTTCTCGAACATCTCGCTCTGCTAACACGCAGGGCGATTATTACCATTCATTAGTTTTATTTACATGATCCTGATAATGAGAATAATTTTAGTCAGGGCATGCACATTGATGATCTCGATTGTATGTGACTATACGAAGGTAATCCTTTTATAAGAATAACTGAGGACAGAAATTCTGTGCTGAAACAGTTTTTGGACCTAAAAGTGGATAGATCTATTGTCGAGACAGTCTAATAATTATAATAAATCAGGCAGTTTCAAATTTAATGGTGATATTCAGGGAAGTAAAAGTGATCTCTTTGCTATGATAAATAACCTGCGTCATAATTATCTCACTCTATTTCGCTGTAGCCTCAGTGTGCAATATGAGAAAACTTGTCTCAATCATTACCTCATCCTAGGTCACAGCTTGACTCTTTTACAAAAATCTTTGGCAAATTTCGAGGACAAGAGCTAGATTATTTTTGTAGGTATAGAAATCTAAATATCTTCACTGCAGATTTAAGCAAGATTATTACATTCATCCACACCAGAATTCACAGTAATATGATGGGGTGAATCTTCAAACTGAATGTATTCCACTGTCAAAATTCGATATAAGGCCCTGGCATATCACAGCTTGATGAAATTCAGTATGCCTTTGGACTCATAACAAACAGACCTAACACTCTTTGACTAGGCACCTAAGCAAAATATTCGTGACATATTCTGGAAACTAAGTCCCGGCACAAGAAGGACACTATGACTTTACATTCGATCATAAAGATAAAACAAAAAGGGCGGTTCCCGAGATAACGGTTACTAAAATTCAGATCTCTCTTCAGGTCCAAAACTTTGTTTTTATCGCTTCTTGAGCAATAGAGTTTGTACGGTCAGACCATCTGATAACGGCATGTTCGGGGCTATAATGATACGGAGGTTATGGCTGCGATAAATCAGACTTCATTACTGCCTTTTACGGACTCTCTTGATAAAAACTGCTTGGATAGATAGCGAAGAATTCCAGGCCGAGCGGCTGATAGCGAGAGACCCAGAAGGCCTTAGACCTCCCATGGAAGAGGTCGGAAAAGTCAGGACGAAATCAAAACCACAGACGGGTGAGGTGGACAGAAGGTACGTACTGAAGCTGGGACAGGTATTACTTGGTGTATCTGAATGATGACAGGCAAGCGACACGTAGACACAGATCAGCTGTTACGGATATTAAACTATTAATCTAAAACAACTTACTACTCAGTACAGCTGGGAAACATCACATCTCCGGAACACCGTCCGACCTGAAGATGCGATACATCCTTTAAGAGAAAGGATGCTGCTTCAATCGACTTTCCTTTGGTGTTTCAACCTGTCTCGGCTACCTGATCAGTGCCGGGGGACAGGGCCCTTATTTGCATAAATCCCAACCCATGCGCAGTAGCGACACCTCAGAACGTCATCGGAGCTCTGAGCAGTATGTCCTTACGCACAGGAAAAGTAGTCCATCCATGAGGAAAATGAAAACGCTGAAACAAAACATGTTTCTGCTGCCATCATTATTCGGTAGGTAAAGATTATAAAAACCGCTGAGGTGCATAGACCGGTGACCTACCCTGAAATTATCAGCAGAGTTTTGTCAACAGAACTTGCTGCTTCCAGATAAGATAGGAGCTGGGCTGTAAAGATTGCAATAGGGACGCGCCGAGATACCATAAACCTGGGATCGTTACTTCAGGTGCCTAGACCTCGTTTTTACTCAGAGTGACGTCACTGATAACGTGCGCATTGGACATGCGCAGATGGCAAGAGGGTTTTGAGGTAGCTGGCTGGTTGACAATGTCTCGGTCAGGCTGAAACTGTTGCAATATGTCACGTGTGTGTGTGTGTGTGTGTGTGTGTGTGTGTGTGTGTGTGTGTGTGTGTGTGTGTTTGTATGTATGTGTGGGTTTGTCAATGTGAGTCTGTGTGTATGGATGTGTCCGTGTACTAGTGCGCCATGCTGGATCTGGCCCACGTCATGTGGGAGCTACGCTTTTTAGGACGCAGATAGGCGTTGGAGTTGTAGAGGAACACAGCACACAACACGCAAGGGACAACCTGGCTTTCGTACATAAAATTTATGAGTCTCAGCTTTTATGGAAGGTTTGTGGGGGTAAACATGATTTTCCTGCGATAAACACAAGTGGTCCTATGTGTGCTTGCAACTAATTACCATCGATACACACCATATACTCCGAGTGAAAGCACAACATAACCCTTATATTTCTTTGAACATGAAATCAGATTCACTCCCACAAATCACTCTCGCTGCAAACTGCAGTTTCCAAATTTGGCTTTAGAGGGTAATAACTTTTACGAGTAATCGTTACGATATCTATAGCTTCAGTCCTTTTTCTGAATAACCCGAGATAAGAAATATCAACAAACGGAATTAGAAGTTCTGTGCTAAAGGAGAAGTATTAAAGGGATGAGAAGCTCATCAATTTGCAACCAGGCTATTAAGTACTGTATGAAAGGTCCTTCAAGTTTTATCTCTAGTTATAAATATGATAGTTCAAACAAAGAACAAAGTTTTATATGTTTTCTTTTCTCACCTTCCTTATCAGTGTGGTTGGCATCTAAGTGCACTCTTACAATTCAGTGCAGGGGCGTCACGTTTGTGTGGAGCAAGATCTAGGTTTAGGAGCGTTCATTAAGATAATTTCACTGCCTAAAGCACCACTACAACACTCAGTAACTAGAACAGTGCGTACAACAAACTGGAAGGAAGATCATAGGGTGAGTTGAAGCGACTACAGAGGGATGCATTTTTGCACACACCACTGCATTGAACTCTTGCTGACCTTGGAACTCTGGAAAATCTCGTAGGTAATGTATTACGATACTACCGCCTACAGGTTGGTTTAGGATTAGGAGCACGATTGGGGTAGGTAAAGAAGAGAAATCAAACTTGGGACAGTCCTTGGACTTTATCCTGGTCTAGGAATTCTCTGATTTGTGCTTTCTCTATGTTTGTTTTTTTTTTAATTCCTGGCTGTACACCAACTTCTAGGGGGATTGTCCAATGATACTGGGCATGAAGGAAGTCAAACGGTCGGATTGCCTGTTAGTGTCAGGCAGCCTAACTAATGTAATGTAAGTTCAGATTTTGTTTTGAGCGCGTGTATCCGGCTGGAAAGGTATGGTATTCTCCTATTCTTATTATTCATTACTTGGTAGGAATGTGAGCTCGATTTGATAATTTTCTTACCTGTTACACATTATATAGGGAAGTGTGTGTCACCAGGGATTTTACCATATTAATGTGAATAATGAATTTGGAGAAGATAGGCCGTAAAAACCGAACACTAGAAATAATCCTATCCCTACCGGGAACTGAACCCAGGATCTCTCAGCTTGTAAATCTAAAAGTGTTACCACCACACCAGAGGGAAGCTAATATCACAACAATTTAACAATTTAGTCTTTAAATACTTATATCTGAAACTGAATTGCTCCCTAATGACCACGTGTGAGTCTAGTGTTCACCCTCGACCTGTCAACTGCTCACACATGCTTTTTGTGCAATAATATGGGGTTCCAATGACCTTTGTTATTGGTTAGGGGAAGGGATCAGTTAAGCCCCTGAAGTCCGGGAAAATTTCAGAAAAGAAGTCGCGAAACTGGCACCCAGACCCAGTTACCCATGTATACATTATGCAATTCTCAGATGGCCAACACAGCTTCAGAAAAGACTGGAACACACTATGTTATGCCCATCCTAGAATCTACGTCTTAACCTCAATGACTTTACTGTTTTAATGCAACAGAAAATATATACTCAAATAACATTTTTATCTCCTCTAAGTTAAATTTTAATGTTAGACTTGTAATGGAAAATATTATTTGCCAGACTTCAGCTAGCATAATATTACTGTATATTGTCCATTATCTCTTAATGTGCATCAGTGTTGAGTCTTCTTTTCTAACTTCAGTTTGTGTAAAATGTGAGGAGTCTGAGTTCGGGCGGAATGTTTGATATAGAAGTTAAGAGATTATTGACCAAATTTGTACGATCATGTATGGCAGATTTTCAGAGAGCACGAGGTCTGAGTCGAGAGGTACTGTAAGGATCATATTCCGTAAGAAAGGTGAAGTAATGAAAAACGGAGAGTTTTAGTTGGTGGGACATCTTTAAACGCGTAGTATTATATACAATATTATTATATTATGATTCAATACTGTATAATACAATACTGTATTATAGTATCGTGTTCTCTTTCTACGTAAAGACTGAGTCACTTTATACAACTAACTGTGAGGCCCAACGTCTTGAGCGCAGATCTGAAATGATATTTAGAGCAGCTACTAGGATAAGAGAGAAACTTGATAAATAAAACTCGAACCGGGGGATTACTGCCGAAGGCGAGCGACGCTAGTCTAAGCTAAATCTAGCATACAAGGCCGTTTGATGACTGGAGGGTTTGTGGGAAGGAAGAGTGGATGAAGAATGAAGCATGAAGAATTAATAAGGAAACTAAAGAGCCGTATAACCCTTTTTACAAAGACATATTACCATCATGTGAATCAAGGGGCTACAAAGTGTCTGTTGAAAGTCACACACTCAGTAAAGTGCAAGCTTTATTAAGAGCGAGATTTTCATTAGTAGAACCTTCCAGAGGTAGATTTAGGTGTAATTTACTGATATCCTGAGATCCATAGGTCATTGCCAAAATCCGGACCCAGACCGTATTGGGCTCATGTTGTTCCATTTTTGAATACTGAAAATGCTATAGTTGGGACATACCAGAAGTGTGGACCAGTCTAGTTTTCTTACGGCCATTGTAATTTTAAGAAACTGAAAATCTTGATGACGTAGGCATGTACCAGACGCAAACACTCGAGAGAATATTATGACTTCGAATCTGCAGACGCTGCGCGGCATTGAATGAACAAATATAAAGTCTATAATACAAAGGTAAAGCAACAATAGGCCTACTTTTCGTTGACACCCCGGATCTACATCAGTAATAAAGGCCTTTTGTGAATCATTTAGATACCTAAGCGTGGGTAGTGGGTAATAAAATCAGTGCTTGCTTATTTATTTGTCCGTGTGGACTTGTACGATCGCTCACCACCAATATGAACGAAAACTGTTTCTGTAGCTACAACTGAAGTGCAGTCTGCTTAATGAAATTTGTTATTAATCGTAACATTTTTTTCAGAATAATGCATGCATAAATCTTGTGAACAGACAGTGCCGCAACATCGTGCATTTCTCTTGGTGGCAGTTTGTTTTCGCATGTTTTCCTGACGTCCTGCTTAAATGGAATCAAAGTACTATAAGTATAATACTCAATCATGGAACACAAAATCACCTTAGGACGATTGCTTAGTGCTTTTATACTTTCCCGTCATAAAAGCACATTACATGAATCTTTCATATCTTCCTTCTGAGCATTTACAGTCGATAGCTGCCCTGCGTTATTTATTGTATTTGTCTCCCCCTGTCCGACATTTAATTACGTGAAATAGTGACGAGTAATCCCCCTTGTTAAGCTCACCGGTACCAGGTGTGTGGATTGCTATGCAAATACTAAGAGTCACTGGGACCCTTGGGCAACGCTAGGCACAAAATCATCATCTGGACTGAGCAATATTCATTATTCTTTTACGAGATGGAGGTGAGTGAAGTTTCAGTAGAGGGCTGTGGTTTTGATGGCATATTCCAGAAAGTCAGGCATTTCAAAAGACTGTTCCGAATAAAGAAAACTACGTAGTTTTGATGATGTGATGTGGGTGTGTGTGCGCGTGCAGGCGTGCTGGCTTGTGTGTGTGTGTGTGTGTGTGTGTGTGTGTGTGTGTGTGTTTTCAACAGGCTTGTCTTAAAAAAGAAACAAAAATAAAACTGCTCGTGTTTGAAATCACTAAATCAAATAAAACTAATTTTTTGGAACATTTTGTTTTCCGACTGATATGGCTCAAATGCTGAAGCTCTCTCTGGTCTTGATCTTTAAGCTGACTTTAAGACTACCTATATCACTTTTGTTTAGAAGTGTAGCTATGCTGTATGTACGTGATTTTTATAGCTTCTGAATTGACTGCGGTTTGCCTTTTTCGCAAATAACCATCTGGTAACCCTGTGGCAGTTGAACGAAAATCCACTATGGTTACCACCTATGTCTGGGCAAGCTGTCGTTATGAGAGCGAAGTCTGTGTACAGTTAATATTTCTCAGAGAGGACATTGCAGCATTTGATTAAAATTTTGCAGTGTTGTTATTGGTTCTTGAGATGATAAATTGCCGTTCCTAAATTCTTATTTTGACGTCAGTGGCAACAGGAGTGATTCTGATGTATACATACACTTGGGGACACAAAATTATTGAGATAAACTTTCGGCCTTGTAACGTTTTGAAATATAAACTTGCAAAATAAAAAACAGAAATGCACTTTAGGTATATGAATTTACTTTCAGCTAGTACTCGATTGTGCGACCACCATTTTCTCTGCACATGCGCAGACGGTCAGGAACACTCTGAATGAGTCTGTGGAAAAATGTCTTCTCCAGGGCATCCCATTCTTGGACTGCACACTGCTTAACCTCGTCGATAGACATGCATCTCTTGCGGTCAGTTTTGTCTTTCAGAACCCTCCACACATTCTCAATTGGATCTAGGTCGGGACTCTTGCTCGGCCAAAGAAGGACATGGGGTATGACATCACTCATCCATGCGACGGTAGACTAGACCCTATATGGAGGCGCGTTGTCATGCTGGAACGCATAATGACCAGGAAATTTCTGTGCCACAAATGGGAGAAGAGTGTCCTCTAAAACTTCTTGATAAACGTACTGATCAATTGTTTTGTCTATGATTCTGAGCTGTGACTGACCCTTCATGGAGATGGCACCCCAGATTGTGAAAGACGGGGATTTCAGCGGCATGGGTTTTCTGATTCTTTTTTTCCTCTCAACCTTCGTCCATACGGTCAGTTTGTTCCTAAAAAGCTGCAGGGAGCCTTCGTCACTGAAAATGACACTGTTCCAATCGAAGTCTTCAAATTCCTCTGCCCAATTCACTTTTGCAGCTCTGTTCTCAGCTGATAGTAATGAGACTAGTTTGGCAGCAGAGGTCAGGAACTCATGTCATTCAAATGTCGCCTTACTGTTCTAACGGAAACAGCAGGACTTCCCCTCTTCTCAATTTGAAAACTGAGTTCCCTGGCTGTGTCTGTTCTGTTAGGCAGGGCCGGTGTGACATGCTAGATTGTCCCCCATGCTAGGGTGTCCGGGGGGACACTCTGGCATATGCTAAACCGTCCCCCTCCATGCTATACTGTCCCCCCTATTAACTATACAGAATAAAAGGCAAAATAGGAACTATATGAGATTGTGTCCCCTTTTTTTCACACAACCACTCTCTGCTACTATATTTCCACCTTCCATCCTTTATACAGTACCCTTCTACTCCCATTCACGAATGTAAAACGCTCGCGAAAAAAATAGCGGTAATCATTATATGTATATAGCTATTAAGTATTTAGAAGAGAACAGAAGTATAAGGACTGAATGATTATTAGTAAAAGTGAGTGTTACATATTATTGTTAAATGTGAAAGGTATGAGAACGTTGTGAATGCACGTGATTGTAACAATGCATTGTGAACATGTGTGATGTTAGTAGCTGTAGTGCTTAAAATGTCATGTGCTGTCCCGTTGCATATTGTATTTTGCCCATGTGCCACGGCTGTGGTCTGGGCTTATTCGCAATAAACTTGTTAAACTTGTTAAACTTGATACACGTCCATAGAGATACGATGATTATAACTTTGATTACAACCCTCAGAAATAATACATCATGGTGAGATGTTCGTGTATCATCACTGGGTTGTATTGTTTTCACTGATTTTTTAAAAATACTTTTTTGTAGGGAGGAGGGATACAAACCTTTCGCAGATTTTAACATTCAGCAATTTTAAATGGTATTTAATGTATAGATCTTTATCTCTCGTCATATTAGGCTTGTTTTTTATTGCATGAAATTGAATACAAATCCTCGCGTCTGTTTATTTAAGACAGAGTCTGCAGATGACTTTATTGTCTTTTGAATTCGATATGAAAATAAAGCATCACTTTACCTGTACTATAAATGCAAACAAAAATTACGAATGCTCCATTCTGCAAAAGGTTTGCATTTAGTATGATTTCCAGGTGGGACGATATTGCAGTTTTATTGAGAAATTATTAAGATTACAGGACAAATAGGTTCGGCATGTATAGAAAGTTTATCATTAAGTAGCACACACTTGCAACAGTTGAAATATACGAAGTAAAACTGTAAACTCTAAAAGAATTTAATTCAGAATTTTTGATATATTGTATACATCGATCTTGACACGGAATTTGTAACGCTGCAGACAGTTCACTTCAAACAAAATGTAAGTTGTGCTTGTATCAGTAAAGGGAGGAAGCCGCAAGAAAGGCGAAGGGTGAGGAGCAGGGAGAATGGAATAACGTAACCTAAAACAATATAGATCTAATACAGAAAGTAGAATAATGATCACATGCGTTGAATGCCGCGTGGTGATTTTGGAAGGAGTATGTTGTAAATTATTGGAGGGTTGGCTGCCGAGGGGGAAGCATAGTCTAGGTACCAGCCTGTGTCGTCCCACCCCCTTCCAAAAAAAAAAAAGGTGGCGGGGACACAGTGCTGTGCTCCCTAGTCCTCCGCAGTCAACCCAAGAGTTAGATTACGAAATGGAGATCAAGTAAAGGTCACCACCCAAATAATAGAGAGTTTATTATCATTTAAAAAAGAATCATTAATTAAACTAAAATGATCATCATGCTATTTTTCCTCTAGAAGATTTCTGAAATGGAAATCAAATGAGCATCGATATTTCTCTCTTAACTGAAAGGAATTATGACTTTCAAAAACCATCATACATTTAATCATGGGAACCCTGTCCAGACAATTCACACCACATAGACCAACATGAAATAGCTTTATAGTGTTGAGCACAAACAATACTATTATTGTAAACTTTTCAGATCTGGAAAACAAGAGATCATCCTGTCCTTCATTAGACTCTTGGATTTCTCATAATTCGATAAAAAGAATCAATCAATTTTGCGTAACATTTTGCACCTAATTTCAGAATTTCACCGCGGACAACTCTTATAATCTAAATCAAAATGAGTGAAGTTTAAATTTAAACATTCATGTTTAGTGCAGCAAACACTTTACATTTCTGGGAACTGAGAAATCATCTTTTCCTTCCTGCACTTCTCGAAGTGACCTCTTAATAGTAACCTATATCAAAGTACTGAACATCCGCTCATTGCCACTCCTTCGGCGCCTTTATGTCGCCATCCGACGATGACTTGGGGAAAAAAAAATGAAAGGGCTAAGACCGACACCAACCCTCATTTGGCTCGCAGGCACCAACATAATTTTGATATTAGGCTTAGATCTCTGCATTTTTGTAGAACAGGATTGACTGATTTATATGTCAGATACGACATTAAAATGCGATAGTATGTCAATGGAAAAAAAAATAAGCAGATGCAGAAGTAAATAGTATTAGGGGGACAGCTTGGCATGGGGGACATTCTAGCATGCAACTAACGTATGCTAGTTTGTCTCCCCCAATGTCAGACTGTCCGAGGGAGACAGTTTGGCATAAGAGGGGACACTTTGGCATATGCTATCTTGTCCGGGGGGGGACAATCTAGCATAATTATGCTAAGTTGTCCGGGGGTCATGCCAGCATGTCTCCCCGGACACAGATATGGGGGGACACTTTAGCATGTGGCACCGGCTGTGCGAGCCTGCGTCTATCATTGATGTTGTAAATACGCAGGCGACCCGCTCCTTTAGCATGTTCCAAAGATTCCCCCTGCTTTAATTCTTGATATCGTTCAGTTAATGGTAGCACTGTATAATGAAGTACTTGTTACCAAAAATTCAATGTTCGTGGATACGTTTTCATAGAGATATTGACAATGTTTCTTCTTGTAAGCGTTGTTCCTACAATCGGCAATCTTGAACATGTGGGTTGACCTAATGACGTCATCAAATTCGCGTTGGATGGTGCAGCGTTTTGTACATTCAGCGGGAAAACCCCGTACCAAATATTACACAATTCGCATGACGCGCCTTTGATTTATAAAGAAACAACGGAAAAGTCATTTGTCTCAATAATTTTGTCCCTCGCTGTACGTGTAGGCTAAATGTAGATATATACTAAAGAATTTTTTTTAATTCCTAAAGATCTATTTGATTTTTTTTTCGAATTTCGAGAGCTGTGTTTGACTCTCGAAAACATATTCCTGCGAAAATAAAAAGGTCCGTTCAAATTTAATTTCAAACGGCTTACGACAAATTCGACAATTCGGGGAGATGCTTATCCAGTTATTTGTGGTAACTATCCGTTATTATTTGGACATTATCAGCTGTAATATATGTTTCATTCCATGCGGATCTGGATTGTTAGTTTGGCCATTTTACATCCAAGATATGCCACCTTTATTGTCGTTAGTCTTTTGGATTGCACTAGACCTCTGCGCTCATACACACATATGAAAACCATCATGCTAAGGCTTGCTAAAATAAGATCTTCGGGAAAAAAATCCCATTTTTAACAAAATTTAGATCCTCCGCAAATTAATGTAGGGAGACAGAGGAGGCATAAGTCGGTATACACTAGTATTATAATTGTCATAAACCTTTCTGCATACATTAGAGCCTAACGAACGACGGTTAAATGGATGCAGTTTTAGGATCGTTATAGCTGGTCATTGTTCCAATTACCACAGAAGCCCTGTCATTTGAAATACCACACAGTTTCAGAGAAGTATAAATACTTTTTGCTTAGAAAATCAGTCAGTTTTGATATTACGTCTGCTGGAGGCAAAAAAAAACAAACCAACAAAACAACAAATAAAGTCAGTCAGTTATTTGGGAGCCAAGGGCTTTTAAAAAAGAGCCAATAATCTGGTATTTGGCTCCGAAAGAGCCAAGTCTGACAGCCCTGAAAAAAACCCGGGAAACCTTCACGTGAAAGGTCTTGCGGTTCTTGAGCAGAAAGAAAATAATAACAGCCACCCACAGCAGGTATTCTAGTTTCGCCTCAGATTACTTGCCACCTGTTTTTTAAATAATTTCTTTCGTGACACAGAGAAACAATATACTGTGCATGTTTATGGGAGCTCTGAACATGTGAGACAGTGTATGAGCCTTCAGATTATCGGCGGGTAAAACTAGCTTACCATGACAAAGTCGTATTGTCAGTGCTTGTAAATGGCTTGTAGGTGATATTAGTATAAGTGTAATGTTTGCAAATTTTACAAAATATTTCAGATTAGCTACATTATATTGGATAACTTCGACAATACATCGGTAATCTCAGATTCATAGATTACATGAACGCTACGCCTCTGTTCCGACCACTGTTTAAGGCCGGCCTTCCATAGGACGGCACATGGCACACGGCAAGCAGCACACAATGCATCTCACGCGTGAAAACAAAAGTGGGCACAAAGATTTAGAGTACCGCCTTACATAGGACGACACGGAACAGCGGTAACGAAAACCGCGTGTGTTGAAAAGTCAACTTATTCACTTTTTGTGAGGTGTG
>JAWQUT010000116.1:599656-611781 GCA_033807755.1 Ellobium chinense | reverse complement strand
TATTCTATTAATTTTGATATAAACAGGTTTCACAGTCAAAATGGTTAACAATGGTTGTATTTATTAGCAGTGCTAGCGCAATCAAAGTACATGTATCTTCATCAGAAGAATCCATGCTGACGAAAGGAAGTGTGACTGCCTATGCCGTTCCGACTTGTCACGTGTCGCGTCTCCTATGTGAGAGGGGTCAAGACCTGTCGCACGTCGCGTGCCGACATGTCGTGAGTCGTGTGCCGTGTGCAGTTCTATGGAAGGCTGGCCTTAAGTTACTGCTGTCGTTTCTTATGACCTTCTCATCCGTGACAGTTTTTCCAGTTTGTTGACATTCGTCCAGACAGAGATGATTTTTTTGGGGCAACTGACTTTATATTCTGCTTGACATTGTTTTGCCTGAGTACCAGTCTACAAATGACAATCAAATTAAATTGTGATTCTGGCGACTCTCCCGTTTCTCTTGAGATGAGGTAGAGGTGAACCGACGGTGGCTTCGATCTTATCAATACTCTTTGGTATTTAATAAGTTCAACAAGTTAAAAAAGTTTATTTATCTCAAACCCAGATCACAACTGTGATACGTGGGCGAACAACAGTATATATTACTGGCCTATCGAGGACAGAAAATCTAATCTATGCCAAATTGACTATGCCATTGGCAATGAATTCCATGCCTTGTTTGAATGTCGCGCACTAGAAATTAATAGAAGAAAGAACTTATCGCAACATTTCTATAAAATGCATAAGACAAAAGAACTCTTTAGAACAGTATCAAAGAACATCTTGAAAAGAATATTCAAATTTGTTATGGTTACATATAAAAGATAGCCGTAACATGCAAGCTTCACTTCTGTATTTCTTGGAACTTGAAAGTACATCATATATATATACATTTTTGTATTTTAATTGTCTATGAAGATGTATTTTTTAATCGTTCGTGTCTGTCCCGCCATTCGTTACATGTAATGTTGACCGTCCTCATACCGTCCAGCACGGCCTGATCATGAATCATTAAACTCGCAACTCGACAGCATCAGATAGCAATGAAGTTCTACAAACAAAAACCACATACATAACGAAATAATGAATTTTTTGGTATTCCTTGTGCATTGTTCACACAAAGTTGTCACTGATGATGATTTTTAATCACGGAAAGAGGAAGCAAAGAAGACATAGACGTCTTGACACTTTCCGACATGGGCTCGTATCTGTCTTTCTTGCACTGCCTGTTATCCGGTTGTGGATATTTCTTGTGTTTCTGCAAGGTTGCAACTTCTGACCTTCTCCTTTATATCCAACTTTTTTTTAACATTCGTATTTGTTTCTGATAATGTTTGCAGACGACACAGCATTGTTGGCGAAATGTAAAGATCAGATGCAAGCTTCACTATTTGGAAGTTAAATAGCAATGTCGACAAAACAAAAATCATGATCTTAGGAAAAGCTTACAGGAAACCCACATTTACAATATGTAACCAGGAAGTGGAGGTTGTTAATAAATTCAGGTATTCAGTAAGAATGGGAGTTTCATACAGAGCATGAAAGATAACATAGAGAGAGCTAGAAAAGCTGTTTACGCCCTATTTAGACAATGCAAAATGAATGACATTCCCATGGACTGTCAAATTAATCTATTTTCAAAAACTCTAGAGCTGATATTACTATACAGGTGTGAAGTATGAACAATTTTTTTTCAAAAGTGCATAATTCTCGAACAGTTCAGACTGAAATATTTGAAAATTCTGTTAAAAGTGAAGTCTAGTACTCCCAGCTATATGATTTATGGCGAACTTAATAACTTACCATTATCTACCCAAATAAATTCACGTATGATTTCATATTGGGGTAAACTTATTGCCGGGAAGAAAGACAAACGTTCATACATTGTTGATAAAAAATATGCATGATGGAAAAACGAGTGGATTTGGAAATTTTCAGTGGCTAAATTATATTGAGCCGATTTTGCACGATACAAGTTTTTACTATATCTGGACTACTCAACAAGATATTATACATTTTTCGAACACGCAGATTCTAACAAGAATTAAAGATCAGGCTATACAGAAGTGCTATGAAAACCAATGCGAAAGTATTAAACATAGTAACTACATGTGGTTGAAGAATGAATGGCGTTGCGAAAACTATTTTGAAATGTTGTGTGCTAGAGATATATTTAGCTCAGTGAAATTTAGGACAAGCAATCATAGATTACTAGTAGAAACCGGGCGATTTAATAATATAGAGTATAGAGAGCAATTATGCCCATTATGTTCAAAAACTGTAGGAGGTGAATACCGTTATACTGGTTGAACATTTTACTTATTTTCGTGTTTTATCTTCCAAAATTATGCGAACAGTTTTGTATACATACTACCATATAGAGACCCTCGTCTGCCTCCTTCCACCTCCTTACAAGCACCAGACAACCCTCAAATGTATAACTCGTTTTACCATAGGAACTGTCATTTCCTGACTCCTCTCCCTTCCCTCCTCTTTGGTAAAACAAGCCATATCACATGTACCATTATCCCTTCTTCATTTCCTACCCCGTGATCAGGCATTGCAAAAAAGACAGCTACTAGCCCACAAATGTCAAAACGTCTATGTCTCCTTTGCTTTTCTCTTTCCGTGATTAAAAATTATCATCAGTGACAACTTTGTGTGAACAATGCACAACGAATACCAAAAAAATCATTATTTCGTTGCTATGTAAGTAACTTGTGTTCGTAGAACTTTATTGTTATCTGATTCGTATGCTGTCGTGTTGCGAGTTTAATGATTCATGCCCAGACCGTGCAGGGCGGTATGATGACGGTCAACATTATATGTAACGAATGGCGGGACAGACACGTACGATTAAACAATACATCTTCATAGACAATTAAAATATAAAATATATATATAATATACATTNTACATCTTCATAGACAATTAAAATATAATATATATATATATATATATATACATTATGTACTTTCAAGTTCCAAGAAATACAGAAGTGGAGCTTGCACGTTACCGCCATCTTATATATATATAATTATTTTTTTATGTATCTAATATTTTTAATTATAGCTTTTTGTAGTAAACGTAATAAATTTAGATATTCTTTCCAGGATGTTCTTTGATACTGTTCTAAAGAGTCCTTTTGTCTTATGCATTTTATAGAATTGTTGTGATATGTATTTTCTGTGGCTGTTCTTATTTTCTTTTTGCGCAGGAGCTGCAAGACCTTTCACGTGAAGGTTTCCCGGGTTTTTTCTCAGGGCTGTCAGACTTGGCTCTTCCGGAGCCAAATACCAGCTTTTTTGCTCTTTTTTAAAAGCCCTTGGCTCCCAAATAACTGACTGACTTTATTTGTTGTTTTGGTTATTTTTTGCCTCTAGCAGACCTAATATCAAAACTGACTGATTTTCTAAGCAAAAAGTATTTATACTTCTCTGAAACTGTGTGGTATTTCAAATAATAATAGTGTAGTGATTTTCCCCCCCATGCATCATCCAATTCAGCAAGGGCGATAACCCAGTAATTACTTCTTGCATTGTCTTCCTTGCCCTCGCCCTCCAGACTTCACATGGTCATGTCAGTTTGTGCTATGGCTCAACTAGTCCAGGCGCTCCTGCATCACTATTTTATGGCCCTGTTACATGAAGTTTATTGCTGGTCAAACTCAGACTAAAGGCCTACAATTTAAGACTAGTTTGGTGAGAATGAGTGGTTTGGTTATTTTATTACACGTATGTGAAGTGTCCTGTTCAATTAAGGTCACCCCTATTCCAGCAGATTCACCTTAAGGTTATTCCATTATCTCTCAGTCTTGATAGAAGATATTTATATGGATGGAAAGACCTTGTCGCCCCCTTTAATTTGATGTATAATTTATCCTACTTGATCACATTACTGAAGAGTTACAAGCTGTTGTTATGCTTAACTAAAGCACTATTCCACTAAAATTAAGGTACAGGTAGCTGATCTGGAACCGGGCGCTAACTTGGTCACGTGCAGTGTTTCTCGTACGCTCGCGCCGGTCTATATAAGGAAGGGACACCTGGCATCTGGGGTTAGTTGGCCAGTCGTATGTTAGTGAGTCAGTCAGTTACATGTAGTAGGTCAGGGCAGTCAGAATTATGTTGGTCAGTGTCAGGAGTCATCATTAGTTAGTAGTCAGTAGTAGGTTGGATTGCCATTCATTACTTCTAAGAGTGCAGAATTGTGCTATAATGATTTTCATTTAGTTTAGTAAGTGCCACGTTACCGTTGTTTGGACTTATATTATTGGAATAATAAACTATATGGACTTTTATAATCATCGTCGTTTCATTCATCCTATTCATCGTTCCACAAGGGGAACTCATCTTCATCATCATCACCTTCATCAGTGCCTCCACTCTCCACGCTACAATAATAATAATAATAATGCAATACATTTGTATAACGCCCATTCCAACAGGCTCTGAGCGCTTATAACAGATTGATTCACCCACTCAGCATTCATCCTCATTAATATCTCTACCTCTCACTCTATCTCTCGCACATCTCTCTCTTTGCACTGTTTCTCTCACACCGGACATTTTATATTGTATAGTATTATACTGATATGTTGCGTGGACATGAGGAGCAGTAGTCTCGGGTCAGGGGAGAGCATGGGTTCCAGTCTATAAAGACTGTGCTCCCAGGCCCCGAGCGGAGATAACGACTCCTACATGATAGGGCTTCTGTCGTAATTGGAACTATGGACAGCTATAATGATCCCGAAACTGCATCCATTTAACCGTCGTTCCTTAGGCTCTAATGTATGCAGAAAGGTTTATGACAATTATAATATCCGTGTATACCCAGTATCAAGGTAATTCGTAGCGAATGTTTTGTCTTATGCGAATATTAATCCAAGTCGGCCATCGCGGTTTCAGACAGCTGGTTGGATGTAAGTGCTAATTCCTAAAAAAAAAAAATCCTCCCTGGATCGAAACTCTTTGACCATAATGGTGCCAGAGAAACACAATAGTGATTACTAAGGTCTGGTACTATATCATGATGTTTGACATAGACAGACGAATAACCTCCGCTGGCTATTCCATCCGTATTGCCTTGCAGTTCTTAAGATCTGAAACTTGAACCATACTAATAATACACATGAACATTCTCTACAATTCTGCAGATTGCCACAAAATGGGATACTCTTTATAAAATAAGAGTTGACAGTTTTTGCCAGATGACCATTATTCTGTGATTCCTCCAGATTTTTTTTTTATTGAAGTGACGGCGGGGAGGGGGGTGGAGTGTGAGGATGAAAACGGGAAGGGGACGGTTGTGCCCTGTGAAAAAAGTCGTGCTAAATCAAGAGTGTAATAGGTTTGTACTCGGCTTCAGTCGTTTAACATCTCATCAAACTACATAAAGTCGTCTAGAAAAGTTTATATATATATGCTTCCGGGGGGAAGGGAGGGCGTTTTAGGTGACACTCCATTTTCACAATATAAAAAAAAAAAATCTTGACGTATCCTTCATGTAATTATTTATGAATTGCTCTTAACTTTATATGGCCGTTCTCTCCGAATCAATTCCAATTTTAAAGTTTTCGTAAAAATATGTTTTGTTTTTATATCACCTTGCTAGTTAGATAAATATGATACATATGTTCCCATTTCAAAAATAAAATGTTTTTCAATTGCTTTTAATACTGTGGGATTTTAAAATTATAAATACTTATCTGTCCATTCTCAATCGTAATATCCGGTATGGAGGGATTTTCATGGCAACAGAATGATCTGAATACTGCTGCTCGGTTTTTAAAATAAATATCGATACTAACTTACGCTTTTGTCGTATCAGTTGCTTTTAAAGAAAGATTTCTTGAAAAATTACAAACTACCTGAATGAAACTATTTGATGAAAGGGAGTATTGGGCATTACTGCTGGTTTCCTATTATTTTTGCTTGCTAGGAGAAAGAGAATGCTCCAAGTCTTGCCAGCGGCGGTTCTATCGTTTGGACCGCAAACTTACCATAAGATAATCATCCTCTGTCTTTGTTGTGTATTTAAGAAAATGTTTGGGATGAAATGAGGAAATCTTCGCATCGAAATTAACTAAATTTTCCCACGGAGTCGTGTTTCTGTGATTGTTTATTTCCAGTGTTCCAATTCTCTATGCTGCAGTTGGATTATAGAACTTTGTGCTGGTATTACAAAATGGTATTTTTTTTTCCAGCTTCCTTCTTCATGAACGTGTAAGTTCATTTTTCATTCAAGTCCTCTCACACACTGTATTTCCGAAATGTCTGGATATGTCTGCGGGCTAACCATAAGCTCGCACCGACGTTGTCAAAATTTCAAGTGACTCTTAAATATGGAACAGCACTTGGGGGTGTAAAGTTACTAAGTAAATCCGCCGTAATAGTGTAATCCAGCTCGTTTAGTTTTTTCAATGTACCCTGTGTAAATCGTGCATAATTCGGAAATCGATCGTCCGCTGTGTACACACACATTTCACGTTGTCGAAGAAGAGAAATTGCGAAGGAAGATGGAACAGATTCGCATGACACGGACGGTACAGAAAACTTTAGTAATGAACTTTACTTTGCATTAAATAGTCCTTAAGTGTTTCATGACTGACATTTACAGGCCAAGAATTAGCGAGAGCAGGAACATATGTATTGTGATATACATCTTTCAGTATATGTCCCCGCAGAATTTTGATATTTTGATTCAATACGTCAATGATTTCCTGTGTTAGTGACTTTGTGGCTGCCATTATGATTTCTACAATCTGTAATAAACAAATTAGTAATCGCAAAAGATCAAAAGCCTTTGCTTCTTTTTAAGGCGTTCACGGAAAATAATAATATATCACTGAATACAAAAAGTTACGGCGCTGCACTGCAGGGTTTTGTGGAAATTTGACAGTTGACAAAGTGTATGATCATGACATTTTCCCAAAAGAGCACTATATTTTTGCTGCTTACCTAGGATCTCATGACCAAGAACACTGCAGTTTATTTAAATAGCAGCGCAGCCGCCACCATCATAAGTTTTTTCTTGATACCATGCATTGACAGCCTTCTTTTCCTCATAACTATGAAGAGTTTGGTCCGACTTTACTGATTTTTCACCTATTTCAAGACCCCGGTCAGCAGTAGTGAAGTCAATCTATAGCTTGAAGCTGCCGAAGTTAAGATAACGAATAACACAGCAGGAGCATTGGTAATTTTAAGGGATACAAGAGCTTGTCTCGTGTATTAGGAACATGGCAGCGCCATTTATTGGCGCAAGTAAGCACAGAAAGCACTGCCTGTCAACATCTGCCAGAACCAGGTACTATCAGTCCAAAGGAATTTGTAGGGGAAGGTTTAGCTTCAGTATTTACTCGCCGGAGGAGCACGATTTGATTAACAAGTTTGCAAAGTGTAGGTGGCCGTCTTTTTTTTTTTAACCTTTTTAATTTGGTTCCGTCTGTGATTTCTTAGAATTCAAGGGATTACCTTAAATTTGGGAATGGAAATAATTTCGGCTTTCTTGGAATTCGAAAGTCGCTAATGTCGAGAGCACAGTTTTGGTCGTCTTAACAAAAGTGAAAGAAGAGCTTCAAGGCGGTAGACTAAGTTTCACGCTAGTTGCCTTCGACCCAAAACAGTTCTATTTTTATAGTTCTTCAGTGCTTCGGCCCGATTTTTTTATGACTTTCGATTGCTTTTCTTATCATCTATAAATGGGCTACATAAAATGATACAGATTCTCTGCTGAGACATGGCAATATCATGCAAAGAGTGAGGGCTGTTTTTTTGTCGTAAATAACCATGCAGGCATACACGAAAAAAAAAAGAAAGAAAAGAAGTAATGCATGGTTATGTTGACCAGCCTATCATGAATGACGTTGATACGACGTAGAGGTATAGCCAAAACTGAAGATTCCGCGCGCGACAGAATGAGGCCACCGAGTACCATCACTGACCATCTCAAGGCCAAAGACCAGGAGTTTGGTGAAAAAGCAGCTGACAGAAGTATGGAGAGCGAAGAGATATTCATTGACATATAACAGGCTAACTGTATACATTCTTTACGTTGATGGAACCAGTATGATTGCGCGGACTGTCAAGGCATCCATGCAATGTTGTCATGTAAGCCAGAAAAGGTTCTCACTAGTTGGTGGATTGGGGAAGAGGGATGGCAAGGAAGTGCCGATTGTTATGTAATGCCATTGTCAAAGAAATCAGCAAAACAAGCTTAAGTCCATGGGTCATCTTATATTTCTGCCTTCGAACCCTGTGGTTGTGAGATGAAATTATGGTGGATCATGTCTGAAATAATTCATAGCTACCGACATGCTTAATAGTTCCTTATCTAGTTCTAGCTACATCCAGCCTGTATGCCTCTCAACCACCCCATTAGTCTTTACTGGATCGCGGAAATTTCAGCAGATGAGTTATAGTATAGGTTTTTCGCCGAATTATGTTGGCAACAGAACAACATTTAATGACAGCAAATAATCAGTTGTCTACATCCTAAACATTAGGTTTAACCTTTGTATTCAGTTAAGGGTGGAAAAGTTTCTTAGCTAAGGATTTAGATTTGGGGACAGTAGAAGGTTGGTAAGTTGTTCGAATAAAACATAAACAGTGAAGCGAGGTCGGAAATTGGAAGCTGATTTTGGCTGAGATATGATAAATTAGGCGAAATCTTGAATGTAATATTAATGACAGAAAATGCTTAGGAAAGAGTGCTTTTGAGAAGGGGGAAGGTACGGAGGGGGAGGGAGTGGAGTAAATTATCTCGGCAGGACATTAATTTCATTTCTTGACTACGATGCATTTTTTTTCCTCTAGCATTGACACATAATCTGTAACCGTAATGAGTGAAAGGAGTAGGCAATAGATTTAGTGCATTTACTGATGCGTGGACGAATGATAAAAACATGACTGTCCGGTCAGTGCGCTAGGAGTCAGTTCAACCAGTCTTTAGTGCGCGGTAGTTGCGTAAAGAACTCTTCCCTTCAACATAGGTGCCACACATACAGACACGTACAAAATGCAGCGGAACAACCTGCGAAACAAAGAGAGGAACTGTATTCTAACAGTTTTCCCATCTCACTCAGCGTGTATGGCTCTCTGTTTGCTTACCCATTACATGTCGTATTATAATTGCTTGTTTGTGAGTAACAGTCTGACGTGTTATAATGCTCGCTTATCAGCGGAAAACTCAGTCCATGACCATAACTCTTTCAAACCGGGCTCTTAAATAATTTTATAGGGTAGGCAAATCATAGCGGGTTCTAAAGCGGATCGGAGTTTCAAGTGGTCGCCGTCAGTTTTTCGTTTCATTTATTGTATTACATGAAACAATTATCATGAAATTAACTGACCCAGGACCAAAAAACTGATGGACAGGCTCTTGTGTGTGTGTGTGTGTGTGTGTGTGTTCTTTTTCTCTTGTCAGGTTTAGCATCATTTAATGAAAATAACAATGCATTTTGGAAACTGGAACAAGCTTTCAGGTCACACAGGTCATCTGCGTTTGCATACCAAACACAGTGTCCGATATCCGACTATACACAGACTAAACGGTGGGTACACACACTGACCACGAAGAGTGCGCAAACTGACATGACATAATGTTCATAATCCGATTACCCTCTTGTAAAATCAATATAGTGTGTGTCAATGACCGTCATAAAGGAACTTGTAAAGGCAGAGAGGGATGTGTAGAGGTCTTGAAGTGAATGCAGGTATGTAGGCTCATGTTCCCTGGGTATTTAACTTCCTGCCCGATGTTCCCATCGGATAGTCCATTCAAGTTCAAATGAAAAAAAGACTGATTCTTGTCCTTTCTTTTGCTTCTGTTTCAGTCCAGCTGGGGTGTATTGTAAATAGTCAGTGAAGTAGATTCTTCCAAATTTTATTTTAATAATTGAGGAAGGTGAC
Source organism: Ellobium chinense (assembly GCA_033807755.1). Lineage (NCBI taxonomy): Eukaryota > Metazoa > Mollusca > Gastropoda > Ellobiida > Ellobiidae > Ellobium > Ellobium chinense. The sequence continues at coordinate 601,876 of JAWQUT010000116.1, read as the reverse complement.
CATGACAATATTATTATCCAAGAGTAGAAGCTAACCTGTCAGCATTCTCATCTGTAGTCCTCATTAATTTTTATTTTTTGTTTTTTATGTCTCCGATAATTACAAGCTGCTGGAAATCTGATTCGAAAACTCCGAAATATGTCTTTCAAAAACCTCTCTTAGATTTAGCTACAGCTAGATATACGTATGCAAATATATACTTTTATTTTTTTGGATATGTTGATTTGATGGGTGCCGCTAACTTAGACGAATGTGTAGACGACATTAACAAAACATTTAGACGAATTAATTTCTTTCCAGTGGTGTATTTACCACAGTTTTCAATTTTCGTGTGACTGAAAATAATTTTAGGATACTGCACTTAGCCTGCTCCCTCCCTCCCTTCCCCGACCACCTCAACTTAAAAAAAAATTTTGGTCGTTTTAAATCTGTTGCTATCATTTTAATCATTATAATTCGTGCTTGGGACGTAGGGCTTTCATTTCGATTTGCTCATTTTCTCTTTATGTATATTGTTAGCAACAGTTTACTAATTTCAGCTCGGGGTTTTCCTGCATTATATTATAGCTCCTATGAATGAACCTTTGTCGTAAAGTGACTGCTTCAGGGTTCCATAGACAATAAAATGATAGACTGTGTGTCTAACGGATACTCCAACTACGCGTTTACAATTTTCATTCTTTCATGACGCAAACGGATATACGTTGAAAGAAAAGAGCGGGGCAATGTCATCTGTGCTACCATGGAAGAATTATAACAGAAGGGTGTCGTATCGAATTCAGAAGCTCTTGAATTATTTCGTCGCCTCAATACGATAATCCTATATGTGCACATTTTTTTTCCATAATTTGGTTCTTTGCATGGGCTCGTTAACACACAACACATTTTATTCAAATCTTAAGGCTGTTGCTTGAATAGTGCCGAGGCTGCACAAAGTCTGGTACATGTGTGGTATTGAGAAACAAAACAGGTTTTACGCTCTCCCGTGACATTCGAAAATTGTTAGTAGCAGGGTTAGTGCGCTGTGGCACCAGTGATTACTGACTCGTACATCTTCCTATTCTTCACCTTCAGTATCATCCTCTTCAACGTTTTCATCACTTCACGCATCCTCATTACCAGTACCATCATCCCAATTGCATTCATAGTCTGCTGTTTTCTTTCAACGGAACAATACCACGCTCTTATTACCTTTATATATGTGGTTGTTAGTACCATCCTTAGAGCCTCAGTTGTTTTTGTTGTTGTTGTTGTTACAGCTGCTGTTGTATTTGTTTGTTCTTACTGGCTTTGCTGCAAGTGAAGGGAAGGAATGCAGAATAAATGATCAAAAGAATGTATAAATTCTATAAACACCACTGCTGCTGAAAAAAAGCAAAAGCAAAACATTACGATCATTCCTTACCACACTTCGAATGTGTCTCACACAGTCCAGGTTCTGCAGATCATATCCTACAGAGTCATAGCACACCGCCATTGCTGGCATCAACACACACATTAACAATTTAAAAAAAAAAAAAGACATGACATCTAAACTGCCCGTATGTCGAATGTCGGCCTTTCAGTGTTGTTTACCCTTCTGGTTTCCTTCGTAATGGGCCTTTATTGTCTCCCTTGTTCCGTGACCTTGTGGAGGAAACTGATTTCTGCACTTTGGCGGTTCAGATCATGACTCCTTGATCCACTTCTCCCACTGACGTTCATCTAACCATGTTAGAAAGTCTCCTCGTCGATCGTCTCCTCCTCCTCCTTCTCACTGTCCATAATGTCCTCCACTCTCGGTCTCTCCACTTCCGTCTTTGCCTCCATTCTGCGTCCGCCCACCTTACATGATTGAGAGGCTCGCAGGTAATAATACCTCAATAATTCAAACAACAAATGGGGTATCATGGCCCGGCTTGATTGTCTTTGTTCCATGGGCGCACCCGGGGTGGTACGTGAAGTGCTTGTACAACATCGAAGGAGTTCCCAAAGTAAATTTACTTCACTTGGAATTTTGACAGGCCTGCCACAAATTAAATAAAATATTTCCATCAAATAAAGTGACGTTGGGGTTGGAAAACTTCATACATCCAGAGCAATACTCGTAACAATGTCTTATTTAGAAAGAAAAAAAAAAGGCTAGGTGTCTTAAGAGCAATGAGAGCTTGGTTAACTGCCCAGTGTACAAATCTCCGTACCTATCGTTTCATGACCTTTTTCAGAAAAATATATTATATA